>CM076103.1:15249561-15826817 GCA_038048805.1 Hipparchia sbordonii
GCAAGAACTCATTGCAGGGGAAAGGCGAATCCTATTGTATAGAAAAAATATTCTATGAGAAGAATACGTAAGTAAAATAAAATCACCTGTACCTAGTATACCTGCTGTATAATTCATAGAACTTAAATGATATTTTTTGTAATGTAGGTTTCCTGGTGCAGTTCTGTGAAATTTGATAACATTGTATGATATCATAACTAACATTATGAAGGCTTTGCGCCTGATTAGAATACTAATATTACTTAAACACTTATGTCGAAGAGTGACGGTGCAATTATATTAGTAATGTCTCCAACGTGTTTTATAATATAACTAGCTTTTACCCGCGGCTTCGCTCACGTTAGGTTCGATTTTTTAAACCCCTATTTTACATCCTTCGGGGTTGAATTTTGAAAAATCCTTTCTTAGCGGATGCCTACGTCCTAATAGCTACCTGTATGCCAAATTTCAGCTCGATCGGTCCAATGGTTAGAGCTGTGCGTTGATAGATCAGTCAGTCTGTCACTTTTGCCTTTTATATATTTAGAAGATATGATTTAGATATCAAACTGTGATATCAAAAGTCAAAACAAAGAGGTACCAAATTCGATCCCTCCGATTCGTCTGTGTTTTGGGAAATGCAGGTCATCTGAGTTTAAGATTACAGGATAATATTATGTTACATTATATTAATACCAGTAACTCTATTATTTCAAATTTTTTTTCGAGAAGTTTAAGGAAAGAATTAGTTTGTTATTTCAACATTCCTTCCTGGTTCCTTGGGCTCACAATATGTGGACCACATGTGATAGATCGCATCAATTTGCATGAGCTATATTGATACTTAAACACAATATCTTAAAGCTGACATTCAAGTGGCATCGTTACATAGAATTAGCTCATTGCTTAACAAACATTAATAAATAATTTGCTAAAACAAAAGAAAGTCCTTTGAAGAAGAAAAATTCCGAGAGTTCAATCATTACTTACCCGAGAAAGAACTGCGTTTAAAATAATTCATGAATGAAATACGAGCTAAACATGCCACAACTCAGAAATCGAATTGATAATAAGAAAGTTAATCGATAGAGTAATCTTTCGTGGAGTATGATGATGCAGTTTAAGCTCAAAGCTGGAATTCCGCTATAGTAGATAGTCCTTTGTTTTGAAAAGAGCAACTGCCCAGTTTTTTGCCAACTCTTCTCTGCAGGGTGAGCATGGGCAGGAGACTAAAGTTGGAAAGTGAACTGGGATTTGGGAACCTTTCATTTATCAGCAAACGCCACCCACAAAATGACAACTACAACTGACTGAGGATCGTCAATAGAACTGCGCGTTGCCAGTTAACGTTAAACCACTCATTATAGAGCCAATGTCTGCGCTAACACATTTAACCCACATAACTCTGTCACGGGCAATAAAACATCTATTAGTTTTAATTCCAGCGATCGGATCGTGGGTTCAATTCCGAATAGTTACACAAACGATTTCGGATCGTCGATTGTTATTCACATCTGGTGTGGTATTCCATTGTGCGTCGGTTTGTTTGAACTATTTGACGATATGAGTATGCGCATGCATAATTCAGTTGAGGCCCGTAGCAGACCTCCGCAGCCTACACGCTCAAGCTTAGTATTGTATGGTAGAGTAAGACTAACAGCTGCTCTATTGCGGAACAGCGGCGTCTATACAGTCTCAATTGCGGTGATTGGCAGAATTGATATCATTCTTGGTGCAACAATACATTATAGCCAATAGCGAGAGGGTATCGGCCAATCAGAGGTGAGTACGATCTTCACACCGTAGCAATCATGTATAGACAATCTCACAGCAATAATCAAGCAGAGATCTGACTATGAATTTGTCGCTGATGTTTCGTTTGTGATACAGCGTCTATGCTATCATCATCATAATTATTATCGAGAATATTATCCAAGCTGAAGTTGACTTCCCCTTTCCCCTTCAAATAAGCAGAAAGCTTGTGCTAGGAATGGGTACGACAATAGTGCAATGGGTGGGTTTCGAACCTGTGACCTTTCAGTTTTCAGTCCGCACCTTTAACCGTTGGGCTATTGAGGCTTCTGTTGGCCTTACCTAAAGAGCACCAGCGCACCCTGTCCTCAATCTTCCTCATCCAGATGCTTTCCATCATCCTCTTTATATCGTCGTTCTAGCCGGCATAAAAAAACCACGTCGACGAAGTCGTGGAAAAAAGCTAGTATCTTATATTACATACCTACTACTAGTTGTGTTGTGACAAAAAAATCACATCGATCCGTTCCATTTGTTGTGTGATTGAATAGTAAGGATAGGTACAATTTTCTAATTCAATAAGTATGCCGAAAATATTTAAAAGCTATCCATCTTCGTAGAGACTTCTTATTGTATTATGAGAAAAGAAATGGCGAAGAATTTAATGTCGTACGACTGTCTTAAGGTGGTTTTAAGTGTGTTGATGCTCAACTTTATAGTAAAGCCTTTAGCGAAGTGCGTTGTTACAATATACTTCTTGTAAACCAATGATGCACACTTCTACAGAACTGTGACAGGATTTTTTAAAGCTCCAAATGTTATTTTTTAGTATCGTCCTGTCATATCATCACTCGGAATCGTACGTGACAGGACCACTGATGTGTGACCATGACTAACTAACTGACTAATGACGTGACAAACTGTCGACTTTCGGGATATTTCGCTAATTGACTTCTGTGTGCGCGGTTCCGGCATTTGAGAGAGTTACTTAATTAATCCTTTTCAATCCATGTTAACCGCGACATCCTACGTTTGGAGTCAAAAATACCCTTATTAAAAACCTCAAAAACTTGTGATATTTTTTATAAAGGCGATGTGATAAGTAGATATAATAATAAATAATCGTAGGTAATAATTGTAAATTTGTTACTACATTCATTCAATTTCTTAAAAAAAAAATCAAATTCTTTTTCAAATATTTGTTAAATCGATAAAATGGGAATAGCGTATCAACACCACCCAACACCTACTATTGAAGTCTTAAAGCATTCGCATTTCGCTGATGAAAATAAAACATGTTGACATCTGCGATACTCCATTGTTTCGTTTAGAGTTAGACAAAAGACAATCCGTAGAATAGGATTTTAATTTTGCGAATATGACATGCTATGTTTAGGAGATTATTTTCTTTCGAAGAGCATTTCGAAGTCTAATGCTGAGATCTATAGAGCGTGCTCTGACTCAGCTCAGACTCGAGATAGAGGTTAAAACGAGACACGAATATGCTCCGCCATAAATCTGTCTCGTTTTAACTCTGTCTTGAGTCCGAGCTGAGTGAGAGTGCGGTCTATAGATTTCAGCTTTTATCAGATGAATGACAAATACATAAATTGAATTGATTAAAAAATAACCGAATAAAAGTTAGGTACTTACTACTCTTATCTCTTTGATTACAAGTAATATGATGCTGGATGCTGCACACTACTGGACAGAGTGGACAGGTGTCAACTCCTACGTATAATTAGTTCAAGTGATAGCTCTTTTGATAGATCATATTACATGATTTTACCATGCTGCTGATTTTGTATTTTTAGCGAGAAATATAATAACAGTGAGAATCGTGTGATGATTTCTGATCGTATCGTTTACAAAATTCTGTAAGAGAAATCAAAATCACAATCAAAAATATTTATTTCATGTAGGCCAACCTGTGGCTCTTGTGACACGTCGAGGATTGGCATGCAGATTCTACTGAGAAGAGCCGGCAAGAAACTTAGCAGTTGCTCTTTTTATAACCAAATATTACTTGAAGTTTTTGCTATTTTTTATCTTTGTTCTACTACTTAGGATGTTTCGGTATCTAAGGTTTAGGACTTTTTGTTACTTTTCACTGTCAACATGACTTCATGTGTTAGAGTAACAAGAACAACTAATTTAACTCTTCCTTCAGAAAAAACCCCAAAGACAATTATTATTAGAAATTGCTCCATTTCTAAGTAGGCGATATCAATTGTCATCGTATGACGGTGTGGGAATCCTCCGGGAGCATCAATTAACAGTTAGTCACGCTGTTAGCGTCTCAACGAGGAGTTATCAACGCAATCTGGTGTTTATGTAGTGGGGCATTTGACCTTAATCAAGACGCGTCTTTGAATCATGTGCGAAACAAAGGAAGTAGGAACACATGCGCGTTTGTAGATGATAAGCTAATTTTAATAGTTGTGTAAGAAATTGTAAATAAAATGCTGCATCATGCAACCAAACATACATTCAATACTCTTGACGCGAGCTTTACTTTTTTCCTAATAAGTGAAAATTTTTGTTAGGAGTGGGTACGACAATAGTGCAACGGGTGGGGATCGAACTTGCAACCTTTAAGTTTACAGTTCGCACCTGTAACCGTTGGACTATTGGAGCTTTTGGTGGGTAAAGGCGCACAGATGCCAATTAAACATGGCATAGTCGGCAGTTTCTGTCGCAATTATGTTAGCTACAACATAACTGCACCTAATTTGTGCCGAAATTCTGTCAAAACATCTAGTTTACATTCGGATTCTTACGACTACGAATAAGACTTATTTTACTGTAGTGAAATCAGCCCTGAGTATACCTACTAGTCATGTTTTAAAAACGCCCTAAAGAAAAAAGTTTTAAATTAAGACCACACAGACACAACACGGATCGCATGTCAGATAGTTTGACGGGTAGCAATTTAAAAATTGCCCCGCGGCCTGCCCAGTCCTCACTCTTCACACCCAACCTCATTTGCGTTAATAATGCCCCAGAGATTTAGCGTGAAGCGTCGATGCTGTGGCGGTGAAGATGTTAGTTCTGTAATCGGACCACCGCGTATGTTCCTGTGGGTGGTGCGAAATGTAATTTGCATAATTTAAAACAAGTTTAAGTTTTTGCTGGTACGCAATTTATGTGGAAACCTATGTAAAGGGTTTTCGTCGCAAAAATGTGAACTCTTTCTTTTATTCGATGACAAGATAGTCCTTGACAGCAATCTTACCTCATCAGGTAGTCCTTTGACTTACCTACTTGGAAGGGGTATGGCAGTGTAGTTAAACCCATACCCCCTAATCGGTTTCTACACGCCATCGTGCCTGGACGCAAAATCGCTTGGCGGCACGTCTTTCACGCTAGGGTGGTAGCTAGCCCCTTCCTCCCACCAGACCAAAGACAAATTCAGAAATTATAATTCCCAAATTGCCCCCGCCGGGAATCGAGCCCGAGACCTCCCGTTTACAAGACCACAGCGCTCACCACTGCGCCAGGGAGGTCGTCAATTAAATTCAAACCACACGAGATAATCTCCGGGAACAGTCAGTAGTCACGTTATATAGAGATACGAATCTGTTCCTTATCTTTGCACGGTGAGACAGACTGACTCCCTGAAAATAAACACACGCTTTGTTCTGTTTATTTTGTATTGTGCCGTGAATATGTGCGCCTGCGCAAGATTAATTGCTCGACCGCTGTCAGGCCGATCGTATACCTACGGACTAGATTTGCTAATTTAGTTGTGGAAAACTGACTGAATTTTCCACAACTAAATTAGCTTCTTTCCTTCCAAAAGTTTAACACCATGTTTCAAAAAATCTCCCATTTTCTATTGATGGAGCCTAGGTGCGTCATAGATAAAAAATTTTTAAATAGGTCTACTTACGAATTTTTAGCATTTTATTATTTTTGCATTCATATTATAATCAATGATCATGAGTTTATTTTTTAGTACCTACTTATCCAGTCATGATGACAATTTAGCACGTGAGCTGGGGACCTCAAACCTTGTCTCTATCCGAGTGGCGATGGCGCCTGCGATCACTCTATGATTTGTGTTATTAGTACAAAATAGTTACCTAATAAGACAAAATACGTAATTTTTGCCTGCAGTTATTATATTATACTAGCTTTTGCTCGCGGCTTTGCTTACGTTAAGTTCGATTTTTCAAACCCCTATTTTACCCCCTTAGGGGTTGAATTTTCAAAAATCCTTCCTTAGTGTGCGCCTACGTCATAAAAGGAACCAACTGTAAAAATTTCAAGTTTCTAACTTCAGTAGTTTAGGCTGTACGTTGATATCTCAGTCAGTCAGTCAGTCAGTCAGTCAGCACTTTGAATTTTATATATATATTATATAGCACTGAATACATAGCATAGTTTCAATAACAATTGTAAAAAATTTTATTTTTTTGAAAAGAGCAACCGCCGAGTTTCTTGCTGGCTCTTCTCGGCAGGAAAGGCATTCCGAACCAGTGGTAGATTCATTGACGATTCAAAAGTGCTTGTAAAAAGTTTATTTGAATAAAAAATATTTCTATTTCTATTTCTATAGATATAGTAAGTTTTCCAGCAAAAAGTAATTTTAATATGTAATAGGACAAAAAGAGTCCCTTTATTTATGTGGTGATGTGATAAATGTTACCAATAAAATATTGATAGTCACAATAATTTAAAAATCCAAAAAGTGTGCGTTGGCCGGGAATCGAACCCGGATCAACTGCTTGGAAGGCAACTATGCTGACCATTACACCACCAACGCTACTGTACTATGCTTATCAATGTAGTGTTCGTTTTCTAATTATTTTTTTAATCAAAGGCGGGTCAATACCATCTTTATTACGTACCTAAAAAATATATCTACTTTATCAGGAAAAATGGAGACGCAAAAAATTGTGTAAACGCTTGAATCAGAATTTATAATTTTATCACACAATTTTTTTTTCAAAGTAGGTAACCCGCGACTTCGTTCGCTTGTATTTAGGTTTTCAATATTGTGGGGATTTTGAAAAACACTTCACTTCTTTCATAGGTCTTTGCTGTATCCATACTTCTATTTTTTGAATTCAAGAACTATCGATGTTCCCGAAACCAAAATCTAGGTACCTAGCTGTGAAAAATCAAAATTTGTTCAGCCGTTCTAAAAATTGTTCGTTCAAACGAACAGACAGACAGATATTTTTTTTTTAACATCTATTTGTGATATGCTATAGTTGTATTGCTTCAATAAAATTATTATTGTTCTTTCTCATAAAATCTTACGATTTTGATAAAAGCTAGATTACGATACCTGTAAATTATTATTAGATTAAGATCCTATAGATTGATAGATTAATAACATTTTTTGTGATTCTGATTTTGACAAAACCGACCTACCTACGTATTCCCACCTCCCCCTCCCCCCGTTCGCTGTGTGATCAAAGCTATGCATTACCAAGATATGCATTTTTGTAATGTAGAGCAAATTGACTCTGTCCAAACATTTAAGCGAACACAAGAACAACAATGTTTTACGAGCTGACACACTTAATGCATTTTTATTATTACTACCTCAGCAGGTGTTATCTGGCCTCCCTAATCCAAGCATAAAGCGTCTCTACTCCCTTACAATAGAGTTATAATTATATCCTCCATTAGTAAAATTTTAAACGGCGATTGCAGTCAACTGCTTCTCCGCCAAAAGCAAAACTATTTTGAATTTTAATGTTGTAAATTTTAGAGCATATTTACTTTGACAAGTTTTAAAATGTTTATAAGAATAGGCAACTGTGTGAATTTCTTATGCGTTGTAGGTTCCATGCGAGTGGTTTCTGTGGGAGTTTATGAGAAATTAAGGACATGGGGAAGTTAGTACACTGTCTGTATGAGAATTTCAAGTTCCTTTCCGTCACGCGTTATTTGTCCAGTAGGTAACGACTGAATCAATCATAATATTATTATGATATCGATCATAATAATAATTATCATTTTAACAACATAATTCCAGTGGGTTAAGTTTTTTGATTTTCCTTACTGTTGGAGACTTAAGTTTTATTTTTCACGGCAAAATCTAATTTAAAACCTCCATTCACCTCATTCAAAGTTTGATACGAGTATCAATCCGACATGTACCTAATTTCTAAATTAAAGCCAAACCAGCAGTACTGTATTCTGTGACTAAACTACGTTTGTATGGAGACTACGAACTCCTAAATGATGTAGGCGCCTAGGCTCAACTCAAACGTAATTGCTTTAGCTCTACCGTATTGTGCCTTACGCTTTAATAGGAAAATACGGCTTTCGCTAATTAAATTGTGGATTTTACTGGCGAGCAAGGGATAGGACTGCCGCCACTCTACAGGTACCTAAAGTCGCCGACTTTGTTGAACCGGTACCGTTTATAGACAGCCGTAAACACTTAAGCAAACATAATAAAATAGCATGGCAATAATTTTCTATTGCACGTAAAGTGTTTACGCTTCTCGCCCTAACTTTTGTTTTGTCAATCTATACATATAATAAAATTGTAGAAAAGTGGTGTCTGTACAATGGAAATATATAAAAAAAAGTAGCAGGGGTTGTTATTATATCGATGCCGAACCCGAAATTGTAATTAATTTTTTTTTTGTCTGTTTGTCTGTTTGTCTGTGTGTTTGTGCACGCTAATATCAGAAACGGCTTATTCGATTTAGATACGGTTTTCACTAATATATTGTAGTAAGCTTCACTTAACATTTAGTGTTTATTTCATGTCAATCGGTTCATAAATAAAAAAGTTATGTCAATTTAAAGAATCACGGCGAACATTTTTAACTGAGCGTCCGTGGCCATATAAAGCGCGCTGAGAGCCGCGCCCCGAAAAGTCACTATTCCACGCAAACGAAGTCGCGGGCACAGCTAGTAAAATAATAAAATTGGAAGACCGCTAATGAGTAGGTACGACGTACGGTCTCTACTCTCTACTCTCTATGTTCGACAGCGTCCTGTTATATGAGCCTGTTCGGTACTGAATGCGAAGCGCAAGACACAAATTGCGCGACGTATGGTATCGAGTATCGACCTGCCTTTAGAAATTCCGAGCGAAGCGAGCGCAGCGACCGCATTTAAATTCCACTTCTACTTACACAGGATGATCGTCATCCTCTTTGAATGAGGATAATCGCTATAGATACTAGTCGCCATGCAGGTCTATAAGTTTGCAAAACATCAGATGAAACCATAATAAAGACAAATTAGAAAAATTTAAGAAAAAGGAAACCCCGGTAATCCTTGCTAATAGAAGGTTGTCCAATAGTTTTTCATTATTAAACTCAAGTCAAATAGAATAAAAAATTTGTTGTGAACATGTTAAGCGAATTTTCACCGAAGTAAAGTCAAAATTTCAACCTACCACCTCAAAAAAAATTAAAAAATAGTTTCGCAATGGCATCGCAAGTGATGGGTATAGCTCCAGCTTAAAACTGTTAAGGTTTATGGTGCGTTAACTCTAGCAGTTAAACCCGGGTTCAAATGCACTGGCAGTTTAAACACTGCGAATGCACTTGTAAACGATCCTAACCTTTGAAATCTAATGGTATTTCGAAGCATCGCTCGTGGTACATAAACGTCTTATTTCTTTACACCGCCTTATTTATCTGCTTATTCAAATGTTTCAGATGCAAAGCTTACGCCTCGCGGATTGCAGCGATAGCATTCACTTAATATTATGATGCACGGTCAAACCGATTAGGTGTACATATTAATCTGCCTTAACTAGGACAAAATACGTATATACCTATTGTAAATATATAAGCTTACTATAGTAAATGTGCTTCTGTTTGACTCTTTAGGACATTTCACAGAGATACCAAGATATTTGTTAATTACTTATGTAACTTGAATATGTATACAAGCTGTACCAAATCCGTCTAACTGAACTTACCTTTTCAGTGAGAAGTAGGTACATAGGATACTAATTTTGGTAAATCCTGGAGATCCTATAGGATTTTATCATGTTAACAAAGTTTCAGTCATCAGCTAGTAAGCTATAAAACTACTTTCGCAATTTGAATTCAGGATAACATCTTTGTTGGGTAAGTCTTCTTCGTTAGGTTCTTCGTAAGGTACTTAAGTCATACTTAAGATAAAAATATTTTGTTTTCAGTACGACCACAATTTGACATGACCCCTATAATCTGGTAAGTAACCCTCAAATGGCAGGATAAGCTACATGGCCGGCTAACTGAGGTTATCAGCGAAGGGTCATCACAGACCCTAATCTTCGGCTTAGCGTGCGATAACAACGAGCAGTGAGAGGGTTGCGACCTTTACGATTTAGTAAGTACAGATTAGCTATTTTCCTTTTTTAACTACAACTTCGAAAAAAAGAGGAGGTTCTCAATTCTTCGGAATCTTTTTTTTAATGTATGTTCACCGATTACTCAGAGACGCCTGAACCGATTTGGAACTTATTTTTTTGTTTGAAAGGGTTATACTTCCCAGGTTGTCCCATTGTCATGAGGTCAGGATCTGATGATGGGATCCTGGAGAAATCGAGGGATCTCTTCTACGGGCACAATTGATATAGGCACTTTGTAGTGGCCTTTGAAGTCGACTTTGTAAAAAGAATGTTTACGTTTATATTATTTAATTCATTATATAAATTATTAACTAAGTATTTCTTGTTTGGTATGTGATGAAGTTAAAGTCCTATTAATAGCTGTTATCAGTAATTTCGAACAAATTCGATCAAAAAATCGGTTTATACGACGACACGTGAAGAACAACACTGTTCTTGAAATTAATTTTAAATTGTACTTATTAAATAACACTAGAATAGATCACTCGTAAAAAACTGGTTCTCATTAGTAGAGTTTTTGGTTTACCTCTACGCCATAAATAACCTATGGTAGGATAACATCCGTCAGTCAAAATGATAACGGCTTCACTTCGGGATGAGATGCGGGATAGTTTTACTAACTACATAAAGGGACAACTTTACTGCTCCAACGACTTTTAAGATTCATAGAATTGGAAATAACACGATACTATACCTACGTATACCGACCAACCAATATTTTTTACATGTCTATGATATTTAACT
Organism: Hipparchia sbordonii; assembly: GCA_038048805.1. Lineage (NCBI taxonomy): Eukaryota > Metazoa > Arthropoda > Insecta > Lepidoptera > Nymphalidae > Hipparchia > Hipparchia sbordonii. The sequence goes on from CM076103.1 coordinate 15,260,360, forward strand.
ATAACGTTCGATGAAATACCTACTTGAAAAAAAAATAATAATTTTGTTTTAACTTATCACAATAGAGTTGTGATAAGTTAAAACAATATTTAAAAATACTGCTATAGATGCGTCTTTTTGTTCTGATGCCGAATATGTGTCCAACTCAATTTCGGAAAAAATGTCAGATACGTCTTTTTTCCTTATGACGGCAGAATAGTCGACGCGGTGATAAGCATTTTTAGTTAGCCTTAAAGGTACTGACACACATGCTTAAAAAAAAGCACTCTTAAAAGCATGCTCATCATATGTAGCATGCTCTGTAACTTAAAAGGCCGACTATACCATAAAATTATTAAAAAATGTCGATGGTACTGTATTGTGAAAGGGTGTCATAATTTATCACAATAAACATCAAAAAAATAATTATCAGTACCAGTGCCAGAAAATAATTACATGGCATTCACAAATTCATTGGTACTTCTGAGCCCACGTTTGGCGCCGAACTTTGTCAGAAACTTCCGTTCTAGTATACTATAGTTCGATTAAGTATCTCTTTTCTCTCTATTAAGGTAACTGGCAAGTTAATGGTGGCTGGTGCAATTTCATTTTTATACCTTTACTGCTTTAAGCCTAACCAGATGCTGCAATTCTAATATTTTATCGAGGTGATAAGAGAGATTGCGCTGTAAAAACAGTATTATTGCTGGGCAATATTTAATTTTATTGCGAGAGTAGTAAAAAATACCGGTTCTACTCGAACTACAAAAGAGTGCAAGTCCGCTATTAAAGTATCTTTCCTGGTGGAATTGTCTATTATTATATATATATTGTATTTTTATGCGTTTTGCCGGACGGGGCACTCTCTTTACTTTATTTTGTACTAGTACCTACTTATCTTTTATTTTTAAGCTGTTTTCTCTAATTTCATAAATAAAAAAACCTCCAAAGAAAAGAAAATGGGGGAGAAAAGTAAAGATTCCCGCAAGTGTTCCCACAGGATCTTTTTTAAAGTTAAATTCACGCGTACCAAATGGCCGGGCATCAGCTAGTGTTTTATTTATATTTGATACTTGAAATAATTTGGTAAGCTCTAGCCCGCGACTTTGCCCGTGTGGAGTGAGTGCATGCACTCTGTTTTCCGACATAAAAGAGAACCTATGATACTCTCCAATTTCTCAACTCTACCCTCTATACCCAAGCAAAAATCACGTCACAGGCATCGGCTAGTATGTACCTATTAAATGAGTGGGTATAACTAGCTTATACCCACGACTTCGTTCACGCTAAGTCTGGTTTTTCAACCCCCTTTAGGGGTTGAATTTTCAAACATTTAATGCTTACGTCATAATAGCTATCTGCATGCCAAATTTCTACCCGCTCCGTCCAGTGGTTTGAACTCCCATGTTACAGATATGTTTGAATCAATCAGTCAACCTTTTCCCTTTGTATAACTAGATTATTGAACGAGCGAAGCGAGTTCTCTGAGTCAACTAGGGCGCTTGCCTACTAGACAGAGAAGTGTGTCCGTATAAATGTCTGTCAGAGCCCTATAACTTCTGAATTACTGAATATTAGAACGTGAAACTTGGTTGAAAATTCAGTTATATCCTGTACTTGAACAACAAATACTAAAATTAGATAAATGTTATAAAGAAACGAAATTATTTAATTTTAATGCGCCATCTATTAGCATTATTGTGAAGCTAATAGCTTCACTATAATGCTAATAGATGGCGCTGTGTCAGTAAAACAGTTTTATGTCAACTATTATTTTTTTTTATTGCGTCTAATGTTAAAAGTTAATTATTACAATATATAATTAAAACTTTTGGGAATTATGGGATATCGCGAGGTCTCAGTTCGGGGCGAACCACTAGTATATAACTAGATTATTATTACTTTAATCGTATTTAAGTGTTAAGGTAATTGTTACAAGTTACGTATATAATGTATTAAGTTACCCACGCCGCGTCAGCGCTAAGCTGGCATGGCAAATGATACTGACATGTCTTACTGTCGCATGCAATTTGCATAAAGATGATTTAGTTACACGCCTCGAGTTCGGACCTAGATCTTTATTTATTTATTTTTATTTTTTATGTGCATATAAAGAATTACAAGAAAAATATATTAGAAGAAGTGGGCATAGGTGAAGCTTATCTCTTAAAAAAGGATATTTCTTCCAGCTTCCCTTGAAAGTGAGTAAGGTGAAATTATTAGAGTGGTATAGGTCAAGAATGTACATCGCAACATATAGTATAATACCTATTATATAATAAATAATAACCTACATAAACACGAAGATACATAAATAGGCATAAATGATAAATACATACAAATAAGTAACTAAGCAATACATAAAGATAGTTCTGCGTGAACTCTAAAGAATGGTGTATTGGCCGACTGTCTCTAATATGTTCAGGAAGTGATTTCCATAGCCGGTCTTTCATTTTTAACGCACCTTATTATTGTCTTGGTTAATCTTCTTTGCAGATTTAGTGCAGCTAAGTCCCGGTCTCAACTCTCGAGTCAGTTTTTTCAAAAAAAAAAAAAAAAAAAAGTTTGGGTTTTTCTGTCAAAGATATTCTCAGTGCTAGCCCGGAATTAGAAGGTTAGCGATGAGTCACCCCCGTGCCAAGGAGAGCACGTAATGCCGCCGGTTCTGCGTCTGATCTCTCTCCGGTCGTGTCAGACTTTCGTTCCATCGGACTATGACAGTGAGGGAATAGAGAGTACACCTGTGTCTGCGCACACACTTGTGCACTATAATATCTCCCGCGCAGACGGCTAACGTACGAGGAGCTTGGCCGCCGTGACCGGATTCGGTCGAATGGGCATTATTTTGTACTAAGATGTGGTAAATCGTGAATAATTTACTAAAGAACTTGGCTCGTTGCAGAGTTCACAATCTCCAAAGTTTTAAATCAGACCGTTACTTTTGTGGGTCAAACTCTTAATATCTCTCCGGAATCGGGGAGGGGTAAAAAGGCGTCGAATTGAAAACTGCCAGCTTCATTTGAAGTCGGTTAGAAAGTGACAAGTTTCAAAAATGCGTGGACCAAAAATAATCGGGTTTATTTGGAGACGGCATGTAATTAAACGAGCTTCTATTTAATACCATTATTGGCTTCTAAATTACTAAGTCAGCTTCAACTAGTGAGCCTCTAAAAAATATAATTTTAGCATCTATATTTATAACTTAGCTTCAAACCGTGAACTCCTAAAATACTTAAATATTAGCATCAAATAATACACCAAATCTTCAACCACATTTTTAATTTTTTTTTTGTGAGAAAAATGAAATAAAAAATGTTTCTAACTAAATAAAAAAACTTTTTTTTTTGATAAAATGAAATTAAAAAAATGATTGTTTTTAAATTTAACTCAAGATAAATACCTAAACATAACATTATAAAATTTTTGAAAAAAAAAAATCAAATTTTTTTTCAACTTTTTTTTTAGTTTTAGGTAGGTTTACGATTCCAGCAGAACCTAAGTGCCCGGCCTTCGGCCGGGCACCTGAATATTCATGTATAACCCTAACCTAACCTAACTTTAGTTTAAAGAAAAAATTATACAAAAATAATTGCAATATTAACACACTAACAACAGAACAACAAAAAAAACAAATGCATGTTTTGAATGGCGCTCTCTGATTGGTGCAAATAGCCATAACCAACGAGATCGTGCAAATTGCCAGTCGCATCCGTCTCACTCGCACCAACGAAATCGTGCAAATGGCCAGTCGTATCCATCTCACTCGCACCAAATCGTGCAGTGGCAGTGGACAATAATAAAAATAGTGGCTCTTTATTTGATGCTTTCTTTGGAATATTTTGTGGCCATTGTGAAGAAGCCGAGTTAGTATATTAGAAGCTTCATCATTTTCCCGTTGCTGAGTTATTAAATTAGAAGCTAGGTTTTGATGCCAAAAAATAAATTTTGTTGGTCGACTTATTATATTCCTTTGGAGACTAATCTAAGAGCAGCTGAGAGCAGTCACACGCTCGACCGGAGCGAATCGATTGACAGCTCGTTTTATAAAAACCGACCCAAATTACGAACTGAGTTCGTCGTAATACAAGGTATGGTAAAAGTATTCTATAACCTTTATTAGGTACCTTCAATTGAACTTTGCCTTGAATGTAAGTTTTCCATGAAATTAGGAAGCTTTTCTTTTTTCTAATGAATGCTTAGTTAGGTATCTTTAAGTGACGCTGGAGTTAGTTAATCTGTCAAAGTGGTAAGTAACCTTTACAATGTTTGCTTTTCCATACTTAGAGCCTGTAACATGTCGGACGACTAAAGTTGCCATTAAATTTGCGGCAAGTTGAACTTTAAAGGCAACTCTTTGCGCAAGTCAGTATCCGCATTTTGTGATTAGTGTTTAGTCTGTAGGCTGTACTGTGTAGGGGTGATTTGGAAAAATGTTAACTTCAACAAAGTTGTTATTTCAACAAAAAAAGTTATAATGACTTCATTCGACACATTAATAGTATTATACCATAGGATACAGGTATTACCTTACCGTATTTGATATTACAAATAGTGACCGATGATATGTGACGGCATCGTTATCTAAAGAAATAGAGAATTTATAAAGTGAAAAAGCGATGTACATATTCATATGTTGTACCTACTAAGTCACAATGAGAGAATTTCTTAAGAACATACATAAATCATTGTCATGTCATCGTAATCCGATAGACTAAGAAATGATGATTGAAATAATCACTCCCACGCCTCATTTATAAAATACCCGTGAACCCAATAAATTCTACGGTCTATGGGAACATCATACCATAACGGAATAAGGAATAGACAAGAACTTTTCCGCTAGCTACGGAATAGACAACGGAGGATGTAATAGCGTGAAAGACAATCACACATGTTCTCATTGTATTGTCTTGAGTGGGTATAGAACTCTGGTCTAGAAAAAATCAATGTCAACAGTCAATCATAGACGAAGCTAAAGATTAGAGCACATGAGTGATAATAATTTAGCTATGTGACGACCACATTTCAATATACATTATTATTCGTATTTTAGAGAATTTTAACTAGCAGTGGAAGTCTTCAGGTTGGTGAAAGAAGAATATCTTTTGTTCCCAGCAGTTTGCAGCGTTTCGCTTGATCTTTTGCCTACCTAATGTCTTCAATATGCTGCGCTTTCCATTCAAACGCCTTCCTAAGTTCTATCAGTTCTTCGAACTATGTGCTTCAATCATTGTCGCATTAGGCTCGAGACTTGTTGGTAATAATGTGTCGGCTAAGGATTTCATTCTTTTAAGAAGCACTTTTGATTTAATCATGAAAGTCAGAGATTGAAAAAAAAATCTCTATGCGAGATTCCTGCTAGATTTTTTTGACAACCTTTTGAAACGTCAAGAGGAACTCCTAAGGTTTCCAAAGGAAAAGTTTGTTTGAACAACAAAGTCAAAATGTTTATATTGAAAATATAAATTTCGTCTAATTTTTATAATCCTTTACTATTTCATCATATCCTTTATTAGGTTATCAGTTTATTAGAATTAATAAAAACAATTGTTATTTATTAAGGCGGCCGGTTTTCACCCGCATTTAGATACAATGTAACTTGCAAAATGTTTAAGTGCGAATTAATTAAATTACTTGCGACCAACACAATTACTGTTGAAAAGGATTTTTGATACGTCGTTTCCTTTACACGATGGGTGGCGATTCAGTTATTGCATACCTACCTATTTAAATAAGACTCACTGAGTCTGTCTGTTTTGCTCCGTTTTTCGAGTGATTTTCGGTGTAACTATACTTCGTAGGCTTCAGTGTTTCGTTGACTTCTCTTGCCTTTCTCTAATTTTAGATTACTTTTACTATCGAAGTTCCACCTATCCCATTTGTTGTAAAATTGAAATTTCTCCGAAATTTTTTTGTAATTTGTAAATAGTCCACAATATTTTTGTTTATTTTCTAAGCAGTGCTTTTATGTCTTTATGAAATGCATGTCTTTGTTTTTGTGAAGTTGCAAACTTCAGAAGCGTGGCGTTAGGTTTTAAAAATCAGGCGTGAACCCTCTTTTTTCTGTGATAAAAGAAGCCTACATCAGTCGCCTAGTCCTCATCTACACCTATGCAAAAATCACGTCGATCGGGTGCTCCGCTGCTGAGTGATTGAAGGACAAACCAACAATCAAACGCACTTGCGCATATTTTATAATATTATTAAGGTTTTGATCGTGTGTCTACGCCCTTACCGGAACACTCAATAACTGGCAGGTTCAAGGATCGTTGAGGCAATGCCTAACTTTCTCAGCACTTCGTCGTCTTTCACCAACTGTGTTGAGTGTTGCAATTTGAGCCCAACTTCCTCTGATTAGTACATTTTGACCGCGTTTGAAAAGGGGGATGCTATTATGACATATTTGACCACTTTCGGTCTTAATTTGACTTTTGAACGAGCTAGTACTTAATTCAAAATTTATTTCATTTAGGCCAACCTGTGACCCTAACGACAAAGCTCTACCACCGGCTTAGAAAGCAGAATCTGATAAGAAGACCCGGTAAGAAGCTCAGTTACATTTTTCAAAAGTAAATGTTACTTTACAATATTGTGTTACATTGTCAAAAGTTATTACACTATCTTGTGGGCAGCTGGATGTAAAGCTCATTGCTCCCATACAACTTTGTCATAAGAAATTGATTAACTCTGAAGGTCCTGGACATAGTGTTATGTTTTAACACACTCTTATTTGTGTTATTTGAGTAGGAATTTTTCTCTTGATGCGTATATCACACTCATATAAAGTTAGCTGAGGGGTATTACTGGTTGGTACCAGTTCAATATTGTTTTGACATGTCATACATTGGCGACCTTAAAAGTAAGCAGCACAAGAATATCTTTACTGTATGACATGTCAAAACAATATTGAAATGATGCTAGGCACTTTAAGCGTTGGTGGTAGCGCCTTTCTTACCCAAAAGTCATCTCGTTTCGTCGTTGTTAAAAAAGTCCAGAAAAATGTTTTCAAAGAGACGATAAGACGATAACGTCTCCAAAGCAATAGAGCGTACAGGTTTTGATTGGAATTGAATATCAAAGTCGTGTGGTATGTAAGCACGATTTTCTAAAATTTCGGCACAACGGAAGCTCAACCTTTGATAGTGTTATCTATTTTGGTCCACATGTCCGTCCGTCGATCGGCCAGCGTTGCTCAATGCTTGAACAGTGAACGGAATTTCTTGGTATCCTAAAATTGGATGCATTTTGGGGAACAATGATCGAGCAAAATCACGCATCATTACTAAGATTTAAACACAATTACATTGAAATACCTAATGATACTGGTACGCACCGCCAGGGATATATTTTCGGATTCTTTTACACTATTTATACTACCTATCATATCACAATATCACACTAATATTATAAAGGTGAAAGTTTGTATGTGTGTGTATGTTTGTTACTTCTTCACGCTACAACGAATGAACGGTTTTACGCGAAATTTGGAATGTACATAGTTCATACCCAGGATTGACACATTGAAATTCTCGCGGGAATTTCACTTTACTGACATTTTTATATTTATTTTTTGATTATTGATTACTGTTTTTATTATCACTATGGATGTTATTATTACTATGGATGATCATATCTGAAATAAATGAATTTGAATTTGAATTTGAAAAACCTAATCCACGCGGACGAAGTCGGGGCATCATCTAGCTTATCTATTATCATCATCATCAGCAACTCATCACTCAGGTCTCCTCTCAGAAGGGAGTTAGGGCCTTAGTCCACCAAACTCGCCCAATGCAAATTGGCAGACAAACACACACATTCATATACTTTTTGAGAACAATATGGAAAGCTCTCAAGCACATACAGGTTTCCTCACGATGTTTTCCTGCGCCGTTAAAGCAAATGATATTTAATTTCTTAAATACACATAACTTAAGCCTCAATAGCCCAATGGTTAAAGGTGCGGACCGAAAACTGAAAGGTCGCAGGTTCGAACCCCACCTGTTGTGCTATTGTCGTACCCACCCCTAGCATAAGTTTTACGCTTATTTGGAGGGGATAGGAGTATATTAGTCAACTTCAACCCCCCCCCCCCCCCCCCCCCGAATGCTCTGGAGTCCTAACCGCTAGGCTATCACCTGTTTCGAACAATATTTTATTTCGATATCTTCATTGGTATTCTTAGTCACGGTACTAAGAAATAAGAATTGAATCTACGTGTTGGAAGCACGCGTATGTGTTACGTGAGATGTGACGCGTAGGCTGATGGCAGCGTATTTTCGGCAAATCATCTTATATGTTAAATAAAACCATACTGAATTTCGATAATTCGATTTTCATGTAAGCAGAAAGAAAGAAAGAAAGAAAGAAAAGAAGTATAAGAAAGCTCGTGGTTGCATGTATATTTTCATCCTTCCTAGAGTACCTACGTCATAACTTGTAAACCATAAGCAAGAAACATGTCTTCTTCAAGCGCGTTCTTTCATGCAGTCCGCAATGACGTCACCTTTTGTTCCCGGCTTGTCCCTGACAAATTGCTATGTCCTTGTGTCCTCAGGCGAAACGAACAAGCACTAGGTGTTGCGTGAAACCTAGAGTCTAGGCTGTAATTTTCTTCCTTTTGTTGCATTGTATTTGTTTACAACGTGTACACAGGTATGCTTTTTTAAATTATGAAACCTCATACACACAAATAGTTTTTTTAATGAACGTTAAATAATTCAAAGTTCACAGTTAAGTTATAGCCCAGTCATTAAAGCCAAAACCCGAAAGTAATTAGTAACTTGATAAAAATTTTAGGGGGTTTTTAAAGAAGGTAAAATAACTTACCGTGTGATTTTGCAGTGTTGTGGGGTGTACGGAAAGGGTTGAAAAGGGGTGAAAAGGGTTTTTTGTTAATAACATTGCCAAAAAAATTAGTAACACGCTGCAAATTTATAATAAGGTTGTTCTCACCGTTTTGTAACGTTTATTAAATTTGCAGCGTTTTGCAATATACGGAACATTGTTTATTATTAAAAAACAATGAAATTTGTTATTAACAAGGGTAAAAAAAAATAGTAACACGCTGCAAATTTATAATTAGGTTGTTCTTACCGTTTTGTAACGTGTATTAAATTTGCAGCGTTTTGCAACATACGGAACATTGTTTATTATTAAAAAACAATGAAATTTGTTAATAACAGGGGTAAAAAAAGTAGTAACACGCTGCAAATTTATAATTAAGCTGTTTTTACTCTTTTGTAACGTATATTAAATTTGCAGCGTTTTAGTAATTAACAATTTTCCGTATGTTGCGAAACGCTGCAAATTTAATAAACGTTTGAAAACGGTAAGAACAATGTCATTATAAATTTACACCGTGTTACTAATTTTTTTTACCCCTGTTATTAACAAATTTCATTGTTTTTTTAATAATAAACAATGTTCCGTATGTTGCAAAACGCTGCAAATTTAATACACGTTACAAAACGGTAAGAACAATCTATAATTATATAAAAAGGCTTGTCCTGACTGACTGACTGACTGACTGACTGACTGACTGACTGACGATCAACGCACAGCCTAAACCACTGAAGTTAGAAACTTGAAATTTTGACAGTAGGTTCCTTTTATGACGTAGGCGAGCACTAAGAAAGGATTTTTCGAAATTCGCCCCCCAAGGGGGTAAAAAGGGGGGTTAAAGTTTGTATGAAACTCCGTCATTTTTCGAGTTATACTCATGAAATTCGGTATTTAGGCTTTAAATTGAAAACAAAAAAGTACGTGTTTCACAGTTTTTAAAAATTCTACCCCCTAAGGGGTTAAATAGGGGTTGAATGTTTGTATGATAGTCCTTCGTTCTTCAAGTTATTTTTCAAGTTATGTTTATGAAACTTGATATTTTGGCTCTTGATCAAAAATAAAGAATTACGTATTTTACATTTTTCGAAAATTCGCCCCCCAAGGGGGTAAAAAGGGGGGTTAAAGTTTGTATGAAACTCCGTCATTTTTCGAGTTATACTCATGAAATTCGGTATTTAGGCTTTAAATTGAAAACAAAAAAGTAGGTGTTTCACATTTTTTAAAAATTCTACCCCCTAAGGGATTAAATAGGGGTTGAATGTTTGTATGACAGTCCTTCGTTCTTCAAGTTATTTTTCAAGTTACGTTTATGAAACTTGATATTTTGGCTCTTGATTAAAAATAAAGAATTACGTATTTTACATTTTTTTTAATTTCTCCCCCCAAGGGGGTAAAAAGGAGGGTTAAAGTTTGTATGAAACTCCGTCATTTTTCGAGTTATACTCATGAAATTCGGTATTTAGGCTTTAAATTGAAAACAAAAAAGTACGTGTTTCACAGTTTTTAAAAATTCTACCCCCTAAGGGGTTAAATAGGGGTTGAATGTTTGTATGATAGTCCTTCGTTCTTCAAGTTATTTTTCAAGTTATGTTTATGAAACTTGATATTTTGGCTCTTGATCAAAAATAAAGAATTACGTATTTTACATTTTTCGAAAATTCTCCCCCCAAGGGGGTAAAAAGGGGGGTTAAAGTTTGTATGAAACTCCGTTATTTTTCAAGCTATACCCATAAAATTCGGTACTTAGGCTTTAAATTGAAAATAAAAAAGGACGTGTTTCACGGTTTTCAAAAATTCTACTCCCAAAGGGGTTGAATGGGGGTTGAATGTTTGTATGAAAATCCATAATTTTTCAAGTTAATATCGAGCAACGGATCTACGTGATTCTTTGATGGGTATGGTTGCAGACAGTGTGTTATAGGTTACTTTTATTCGGACAAAATCAGGAGTCCGCACGGGATTTTCAAAGAACCTAATTCCACGCGGACGAAGTCGCGAGGGGACAGCTAGTCTAATTATAAATTTGCAGCGTGTTACTATTTTTTTACCCTTGTTAATAACAAATTTCATTGTTTTTTAATAATAAACAATGTTCCGTATGTTGCAAAACGCTGCAAATTTAATAAACGTTACAAAACGGTAAGAACAACCTTATTATAAATTTGCAGCGTGTTACTAATTTTTTTGGCAATGTTATTAACAAAAAACCCTTTTCACCCCTTTTCAACCCTTTCCGTACACCCCACAACACTGCAAAATCACACGGTAAGTTATTTTACCTTCTTTAAAAACCCCCTAAAATTTTTATCAAGTTACTAATTACTTTCGGGTTTTGGCTTTAATGACTGGGCTATTAAGTCTAAGCAAAAATCTGTCATATAAAACATTGCGTGACTCTGGCCACCGGGTGTCATAACTAATAATATTAGTAACATAGCAATAATTGTAAAATAAACTGGATATGTTCTGATATAAAAGAATATATAAAAAGCTTTGCGTTAAACAAATATTATCGATCTCAAATATTTAGTTCCGAAGCTTTTTATTGTGAACAAGGTTCTAACTGAAAAAGCAAAGAAAATAAAAGCTTAATATCGACTTTTTATTTAGAAACAACCTAAACTAATGAAAATATTCATATGACGAGGTATATAACAAACTGATGTCATATAGCTATTGCTAATTTCATACAAAATAAGAAGAATTTTGGTGCATTTAAACCTGCGGTTACAGCTATTTTCATAAACACCAAACTCGACAGCGCTAGTCAAATGTTATAAATATTTTAAAGAAAACTTACAACAACGCCGTGTGAGTAATATCTATTATTAAAAGATTCGGTAATGACTTATTTATAACAATCATGGTAATTAGTTGTTATTGTAAAGTGGTGTTACAGAAAGTATATTTCGGAAACCGTAAAGTCTCCGTCAATAGATATGCCTTGGTGATATAGTGGGATCCATGAATTTTGGGTACGTAGGTATATGATTGTTTTCTTTGTAATTTAGTTTTGATTATCAGATACTTACGTATTCAACAATTTCTGAACTAGTAAAAATGAAACAAGCGGACAAAGAAAAATTAAAAGTAAAAACCGTTTAAAAACAAAAAACACGATGCTTTTGATGAATGATAAGAACTAACCAATATAAATTTTATATACGAATCCTATATCTAGATCAAACAACTATCAATACGTCTTTGTAGTTTGTTATCGAGATCTTGTTAAGAGCGTGGGCCAGTGAAATAGAAGCAGCAGTCATTACCTAGTAGATTTAAGACTTAATTAAGATTTAAACTCACCTAATAAGTTTCTAATTATCTAGCTTATTGCAGAATGTCAGGAGACGAAAATAATACCTGTTTATGCACCGGTAGTATCTCCTTTTAGAAAGAAATCTGCTATGAAAACTAGGGAAATCCAGCAATGGACATTTTCTGGAAAGTAAGTATATGTAGTCGTAGAAACTTCTTTTCCTGCTTCAAATTTCTTACTGCTGACTCGATTGGTTGAGCTTTTCCAGTAATCACATTACGATAGGAGAAATTTTTGCGATAATAATGCGGTAGTTTCCCTCCTTTCACATAAATAGGGTTGCACCCTTGCTTTAGGTATTATTGTTACCCCTAGATTAGATTCTATAATGTATAAGGAACCCTAATATTTAATTTATGCGCTTCTCATTACATCTATTCAACACACTACAATTACCAGAGACAAGTTCAACTACTATGAAAATATCATAAAAGCCATAACTACACACGTTAGCTAAGGGATAATAATCCTTTACAACTTCTTTTATGGTATATATTACAATAAACAAATTTAACTTCTGTACAGTAGTACATGGAAACCGATGTGCATTCTTCGATATATTAACATTTAGGGTTTCCACGTTTCTGTGTTTTCTTCGATTTGATTTGATGAAGAATGTAGGATTTTTTCATATAAATTATAGTTTAACTGAAAGCACAAAATTGTCTCATATATCTCAATAGCTTAATATGAAAGAGATGAAGTGAAATCCGAAAGGTCAACGGTTCAAACCCGACCATTTTATTTTTTTATGTGTTCCTTCCTCCCTTTTTTCCTCCGCCATGGTGATCGAAAACTGTTCTAAATCGGTACTCGGTACGGTATAAGGCCTTTTTTTAAATTTCACAGGGTATTCCCTTACGTGGAAAGAGATCTTGTTTGCTCTCGGAGGAAAAAAATTTTGTGTTTTTGCTTATCTGATTATTGTCAATTATATTTTTTGATATTTTTTTATTGTTAAGTGTTGTTTAGTTTTAGCACAATTTTTGTAATTTTTTATCTAATTTTGAACAATTTAAACTCGGAGAACGGAATAGCAGAATAGAAGACTGTTGCGGCTTGCGGCTATTGCGGACTGTTACGGCAATTATTTAAATGGATGTAACAACCCTATCGCAGGGTCAACAGTACAATAAAATGTGGACTTTGTCCCAATTATTTTAAAGTTGTCATTCTATTCAAAATGAATGCATAACAGCCACTGAGTCAGAAATCCATCTCGGCTAAACTCTTATTGATTAGGTCATGCGTAAAACGGTAAACGATTGAGGTCACATACGTAATGCTAATGCCTGATTATTTCCTATTCGTACCTACCAACCATTGGATAACAAAGCATATTTTATTAAATATCGTAATGGCGAAAGAGAAATATTTGCTCTCTTCAGCTATTCCGCATAAATTATAAATGCGAAAGTTTGTTTGTTTGTCGGTTATAGTTTGTCTTTCCTTTCAATCACACAGTAACGGAGTTTGCATGGGTATAGCTGCTAAGGACCCGGAAATTGGCTTAAGCCACTTTTTTAATTCTTTACCACACGGACTCTCCATGATTTTTGGTTGACATTATTTTACTTTAAGTCATTGAGTTACTATATTAGTGTACATTAGTACATATACATATGTTAGTATAAGTATGTACAATGATTCAATGTTTTAAGTGCTATCCCGCTTTTCTGTCTGGTTATCATACTCCTAAATCAATCTAGTAAATTCGTGAATTTTAAGAAGTAAATTAATTAATTATTTTACGAAAAAAGCATTCGAGAACGAGAAAAAAAAACGTATCAAGTAGGTAGTATATCAACTGCTATTTGATACAGATTCTGAAAAATCGTCGTCGTATTTGATTTGCGACCCAATTTTTCCAACGACTGAAGTTCTATGAAACAAAAAGTACCTATTTATGTCAAGCATATGTCGTAAGTTATTTTAGTCTGTCAGTCATTGCTTTCTGAGATCTTAATATTTCTGAGCAATCGTTACCGATTAGCGTGGAGGAAAATCCGAAGTTTATTAAATTAGCATCCACTCATACCTACGTAGGTACATTTCGCATCTAAATTAGATCAGTAAACTACAATTATATTCGTACAATGTTTTACAAGTGTATATTTAAAATACTGGACGATCATAATTTGTATAGGTAACTGAGGCAAGGTAACTATTCTCTTAAGAAAAAAAATCGATAAAATATAGTTCTATAAAAAAAACTTTTTTTTATAAAACTTACTTATATAAAACAGTTCTTAGTATAGTTATATTCTAAGAAGCATTATAATTATAGCAAACAAAATATAAGTAGTAGATGTTTTAAAATACAAATAATAATGAATCATAGTTTGTTAAACGAGACGCGCGTTTAACGCAAGGCCCAACGCTAACATATCAAGTGGTTGAAAACATTAATTAAGGTTACAATATAAATGGCCGGCGACCATCAGAAAGCTCTATGCGTACAGTTTATTTTTCATTCATACTAAGCGACAAATACAAGTGTCCGACTTACTAACACAGATAAGAATAAAATATACACAAAGGAAAAGAGACTTTAAGTTTTCTGTGACAGGATTGGTTTCAGCTTAAGCGTTCGATTGTGTTGCACATGGGGTATAGTAAACAGCGAGAGACGCCGGCGCACCGTCAGCTAAAGCCAGTCAGTCACTGATAGTTCAGTTGAAAGCAGGCTATTGAATGCCACGCGCCGGGCGACCCGCGCACGCGACGAAGTACGAATAAAAATAATTCGGGGATACCACAAGGGTGCACTCTGGGTACAGTGAATTTGAATTCATACGTTAACACCATAATTTGTGTCGTGCAGTGAATTCCATTTAATTTTTTGTGGTCCAGTATATGCAGATGCTGTGATGCATGGTGAGTGATTTTGAAACGTTTTCTTCCTTTGAATGGCACCATTGTGCAGCAAGTCTTTTTGTTTTAAGCATTAGCATCAATAGCACTTTCATGTCCGTTCATTTTATTTACAAGTTTATCAAGTTCTAATTAAAGGGCAGTTAACGTGTTAACGTCGGTTGTAAAGTTTTACGAGTTTAGCTCGAAATATAAATTTTAGCCGACGACGATAAACCATACATGTTTGTTAGTTTGTACTTGAACTTCATTGGGTGTACATAGCTTTGTTTGTTTACTTAGTTACCTACCTTATAGAAGATTATGGATAATTTCGGCGCATTGTTTTGATCATGTCATGGAAAAATTTTCACCGCGTTTATGTTTACCCCATATTTAAGATTTTAATTATTTTATGTACTTATGTATGTATATTGAATGTTGAAAAAATTTACTTACTTAATTTTTTATTTAAAAACACTTCGCCGGTACTACAAGTAGGTATGTATAATTTTTATTCACTTACTAAAAATATTAAAAAGACAAAGCAAGTTCTTTTTAATGGTTTTCTTTTCATGAACTTAATATTTCTCTGAATTTAATTTTTTTATCTCGGTATTGAATTGTTTGTTTATTGGTGCGTTGATCCTTCAATCACGCAGCAATGGAGTAACGGATCGACTTGATTTTATGCATGGGTATAGTTGAGGATCTGGAAACTTTGAGTAGGTGGGTATATAACCAAATTTAATAAGTTGGTTATATACTCAAAGTCTGGAAGGTAACATAGACTACAATTTTCCAGGAAAAACTTAAGGATTGCACGGGATTTTAAAAACCTAACTCCAATCGAACTCGCGGGCAAAAGCTAGTAGGTAGATAAATAAACTGTGAAATGTGGAATTACGCGTTCATTGCCAAGACCTTGTGAATAGGTAGAGCGAGGCTCGCGAATTTCTATCTTATCGTCGTAAACACGCTTTATCTCCCAATTAAGATAAAGTAGCCTTAAATCAAGAATCTAATTCCGTACGTCTGATTAAAAACCTATCACGGCATTTTTAATAAACATGTGTACATAATATAATTAAGATTATGATGATATCAAAGAAAAGAAAATCATTTTCCACATTGCTTTCGTTTTATGTAAATTTAAAGTTACTGAGTAATTAAGTTAGTAGTTTAGCGATAGGTGTTTTGACTATAGTACCTGTCTAATAATCGATAAATTGAAAATTAGAAATAGGAATGTACGAAACTGGATCTAACAAATAAAATTAAAAATTCTTTTCAAAAAACCGACTTCAAACGCCACTACAAAGTATAAAAATAATTTTATTTTGTACATGTTTGTTGAAGTCGGGCGGCTTAAATAGAAACGATAAAACCGATGCGCGACGCTTACCGATAATACCGATTCGTAAATGACAGTTCCTAAAACCCCATAATTTAGGGAGAAAGTACCTCTGCAGCATCAGGCTTGAAGAGTTGAAGGTAAAAATTTTTATGGGACCATTTCGCGAGCTTCTTCTGTCGATTTAAAAAAAAATCGCGTGAATCGGTCCAGAAGCCCCGGAGTAATCGGTGGGCATACATAGAAAAAAAAATATATATACCGGCCGAATTGATAACTTCCTCCTTTTTGGAAGTCGGTTAAAAATTAATTAGGTACAATATTAGCTGCGTGATCAAAGGACGAACCAACAAACCAATAAATAAACACAATTCATTAACGAGACGTAATATTTGTAAATTTAGGGAAATAGTAAGTTTCCAAAAAGAAAGAGTAAAAATTATAGCCTCAATAGCCCAACGGTTAAAGGTGCAGACTGAAAAGTTGCAGGTTCGAATTCGAAACAACATCGGTTTTTGCGACGTTTAACTTTTAATAAATAGGTAGATACAGGTAGATATCTATGAGACATAGAATTTAAAAACAAAGATTCGTAACGAGTTTCCATCACATTATCTTAAATTCAGAGGTTTAACCATAATGTTAATGAATTAAGTCAGAAAATGAGTAGGCAGTGCTAGATAAGTATGTTGGGCGTGCGATACATTGCACATATTGCTCTCATCGGACACAAGGGAAGCATTGTGCTTCTGCACTTCCTCCCGAGAGATTAGCAGCAAATCCGTCCACGACGCACACGAGGTATATTCTTCAAGTTTGCTGCATCAACTAGACTAGAGGATCAAAATCAAACCTTACTAATATTATAAATGCGAGAGTGTGTTAATCAACAAGTCCAATTCTTGAAGTCTTTTATTTTTTAAATAATATTAGCCAAGCTGAACTTGATTAATATTCTCCTCTCATCTACAAAAAAGCATTGACCGTTCTGTTTTAACTACTTTTGTAATAGAAAAGAACATAGTTTTCAACACGTTAGACGAGAATAAAAAACCGTAAAATTCGAAATAGCATCTGGCGGAGTCGATGATTCTCTTCAAGAAGAAAGTTTCTTATTTTAAAACAATCGCCAGTTTTAACTCGCATTGTCTTACGCATTATGTAATAAACAATAACCAATCAATTGTCAAACTTTGAATGAACCCGGAAAGAAACACTTGGCGTCGGCACACTTTTGACACAAACGTAAAAGCAAAAAGGGTAAAAAATGGTAAAAAGTATGTAAAAGGGACGCACAGGTCGTAAAAAGCAGTCGATTGTTTTGGCGTGAACAAAGAACTGCGAGAAATCGTAAAATGGGTTACTTACAGAGAATTTTATATCGTGTTATTTTTCTACTACTTAGGCCCGCTTTTATAATTTTACTTCCGAAACGTCTTCTTCGAAGATCACTTATGGTAGATATTATTATTCAGTAAACGGAGTTATTGTAAAATTACACTTGACACTTTTATAACTTTTTCCTATTGATACTTCCTTTACTGCTATACACATGGCATGGCAAAAAAAAAAAAAAAAAAAAAAAAAAAAATTACATAGTACTTACATATTATACAAATTCCTTTAATTTCACAATGTGTCAAAAAGTCCGCGTTAGCTCTTTGCAGTTTTCCTACGCGAAATTATAGAGAACTTTTTTCTAATATGGATAGGTCGATGTTAAATAAGCTATTCTAGTTCGGCCTGTCTCCACTGCCTTACATTTTGTCGTCGTGACGTACTTTAGTACATAATAAGTCAATGGTCGTGACGCCATTTTATCATGGGAAATGGGGGGAGCAAGTTTTTGTCGTCCGATGTATAGCTAGTGGAATTTTACGGTTAGCATTCCAATATCATGCCATGTTGCTAGTTAGGGCTATCGTTCTCATAACTGTATGCCCTGTCAGCAACTAAAGCGGTAAATGGCTCGAGAAAATTGTATTAGTAATTTGTAAGATACACAAAGAGTAATTCCTACGTCTCTTAGAGAAATTTTAGTGTGAAGAATTCGATTCAATTACATAATTTACCAGCTCGTGTTAATGTACAATACCAGAAAGGTATGCAAGCTTGAGTGTCACTTCCAATGTTAACGAAAAGTCCATTAAAGTGTTAAACAAACCGTAACACGATGGTGTCAGGTCGTTGCTCGGAAATGACATTTTAGTAAACTGTGAAAATATCATATTTTACTCTTTAAAACTGTGAGATGTTCATGTAGCCTAAGCATGAACATTTTAACTTTCGAATACTAAACTTTAAGTAAAGTTAAGGCCAGCAAGAAATTATGTATGAAAATGACAGGATTATATAAGCTCAATGTGAAGTTTAATCAAAATCCGTAAAGTTGTTTTTGCGAAAAAGAGTAACAAACATCCATCCATTCGCGATTACGCATTTATAATATTAGTAGGAAGTTGTGACTCTTATGACAAGTCGAGACCACCGGAGTATTTGTAACACGCGGACAAAGTTGATGGCAACTTTACCAACTCGTTATACGAATATTGTGCTCGTTTAAATCATGACAAGTCCTTAGAAAAAGGTTGTTTTACTTACGAAGCTTTATCTGTAATTTATGCACGACTGCCACTAAATACTTAGCTGTTTGTCGGTTCGTTACACAATTTCTACGCAACGACACCTTTGATATCGCTCTCTACAAATTCATTCAAGGTTCTTGTTGCACAAGAGTTCTAGGTGTACTTACGTTTAGAATCAAAATGATAATTAATTAATAATTCTAAAAATGCAAGTAAGTAACAACCTTCAAAAGAAAAACCTTAAGTACATATAATATCTATCTACTTGAAGGGCGTGTACCTACACCTTGTAGGTCCTTCCACCCCGATACTATAGGTGGTACTCCCAGATACGTCAGTCAGTAGTAGTAAAAATAATTTTGCCCCTGGTACTACTTGTGGAGTATAGTGCACTAGAGTTGGCTTAGCTTAGTTACACATGTACCTAAGCTTTCCCGCTGCTGAATCAACCCCTATATTCTTATTAATTTTATAAATGAAAGACACCATGTTGTAATTCATCATCTTCACTACAAACTAACCACTTTCCTGATTCGATCGCGCAGAGATCTCAGAGCATTGCTTTACTGTAGTTCGTTGCAAAACTGTCAACGAAGCCTTTCGTCTAAGCCCTAATGGACTTCTAGGTTATTGATATTTTAAGTAAGTTTCGCAAGACGTGCCTCCAAAAGCCGAGCGACTGAACCCCTCTTTCTATGTCAAACGCATTAGTTTTAATCTGCGCTGTCAAGATGATCGATGCTCGAGTTTCATTAGCGAAGACACTGCGACACTTATCTAAACACTGCCGACACTTATCTGGACACTTGGGAACTTATCTAAAACCACTTTATGTCGCCTACAGCTTCATTACGCGGCTTCCTTATGACTTCATTATGATTTCTAATGAAACTACGCTTTATGAGTTACTGGGCTAAAAGTACATAATATTATGTACATATTACGTAGCTTAGTACTGTAAACAGGTATTTATAGGGTGAGTTGACGCAAACGTCTTTAAGTAAATATTGAAAAGGGATGACATAATAATCTCTAGAATAACTTAAATTAAAGAAAAGTCACAAAATCTAACATCAGCTATTTGTCTGTAGTTGAACTCCAAACTTATTTACGAACGGGTGTTCAGCCTTGACTTATCATAAGAACCATAAGAGCCACAGGTTAGCCTTCAAGGAATAAATAATTTTAAATATGAATTGACTCTACCATACCTTTTCACTTAGACGCATAATTCAAGTTAAGCTCCCTCAAAACCCAAAGTTTTGGCCTTACTACCCAAAACGTTGAAATTGACTGCAATATAAAAATTAACAGCTCTAAAAATCCTGCTTTTAATACGCAGTTTAAATTGTAGCATCATAGTCATTTAGAAGTATTCCTATGACTAATACCGGAACAGACCTGAAACAAAAGTACTATGGACCTAAGTACCTAAGTACTACATACATATCTACTACCTAGTTTATTCTCTGCGGTTTTATTTATTAACAGAAATACGTAAAGGTATGATATGCCACCAGTCGCTTAATCCAATTACCGGACATTTGTGGCAATAGGTACCACATTCGAAATAATAGGGTAAAGATGCCGAATATGAGATACCATTTACATATTCGGCCATAAAAAATAAATTATTGCACTAATGACTATGAAAATTACTTATATTCGATAAGTGTTTAATGAAGTTTATCCTTGAAAGACCGTTTAGTGCTAGATATAATAGATTTTTTGTTATATCAGATAATATTAAAAAAGTCAGAAATTACGTCTCAGGGAAATGGTCTCCTGTTATGAGATACCAAGGGTTTTTAATATG
Source organism: Hipparchia sbordonii (assembly GCA_038048805.1). Lineage (NCBI taxonomy): Eukaryota > Metazoa > Arthropoda > Insecta > Lepidoptera > Nymphalidae > Hipparchia > Hipparchia sbordonii. Next base: position 15,281,110 of record CM076103.1, read on the forward strand.
AGATAGTATAGATTTAGAGAAAAAGGAAAGAAATCAATTCAAAAAACTTTTTATTGGCGATATTTATTAATTTAATTTTATTCAAGAGCACACGCGCCCTTTATATTTGGCCTTTATTGATTATGCAAAGGCGTTTGACTCTATCTCACATGAAAGCATGTGGTTAGCTCTACAAGAAAATAACACACCTATAGAACTCATAGAGTTAATACAAGATATTTATAGTAAAAGTGTAAGTAGAGTCAAGCTGGACAGAAAAGGAGCTGAAATCAAAATAGGTAGAGGCGCGCGACAAGGTGACCCAATGTCTCCGAGGATTTTTATTATAGTACTCCAAAGTATAATGAAAACCCTAGACTGGTCTCATAAAGGAATATGTATCAATGGAACGTACCTATTGAGATTCGCAGACGACATTGTTCTCTTCTCGGAAACAGCAAAAGGTCTCGAAGCAATGATAAATGATCTAAACTATGCCAGTCTCAAAATAGGTCTTGAGTTAAATACTAGCAAAACAAAAGTCATGACTAACAATGTGGAAAAACCGATACGCGTACAAAATACTCTATTAGAATATGTTCAACAATACATATACTTTGGCAAACAAATTTCATTTAAAAAATCAAGACATAGAGACGAACTGGAAAGACGCATTAAAATCACATGGAACAAATTTTGGGCATATAAGTACGTACTGAAGTCAGATTTACCGATTAATTTAAAAACAAAAATAATGAACTCTTGTTTACTACCTTGCCTTACTTATGCTAGCCAAACCTGGATTTTCAACAAATATACGAAAAATAAGATCCAAACTACTCAGAGAGCAATGGAACGCAGCCTCCTTGGTCTGCGCAGAGTACACAAAATTAGAAATGTTACTATAAGAAAGAAAACCAAAGCTATTGATGCTCTAAAACATTCTATGAAGCTAAAGTGGAAATGGGCAGGCCATTTAATTAGATATACTGACAAGAGATGGACAAAAACAGTTACAGAATGGTGTGGTCCAGTTGGTAAACGAAAAAGAGGCAGACCATTAGAAAGTTGGGACAAAGAAATAAAAGAAATCGGAGGAATTGACTGGACAAAAAAGGCTATTGACAGGAAAATTTGGACTAATCTGGAGGAGGCCTTTACTCAATGAGAGATCCTTAATTATTTTGTAGTATATTGACCTGACATTTAAAGTTTTTTTTTTTTGACATATAAAATACAATTTTTTTTAATTTTTTTAATTATAACATTAATCATAAAGTAGCCAATTTAAAAATTTAACAACTTAATTATTTTATTAATTAATTAGATTTAAATGCATGTTTAAAATGTAAAAATTTAAAATGTAAAATGTAATGTATTAATATTCATGTAACTGATTAAGGATAAATAAAAGGCTTTTTTATTTTTATTTTATTTACTTGTGCCAAGTGCTTGATGTTCAGATCAGATGTAGATGTAACCCATAAAATCGTTAGTCCAACTTTACAATATTTTTCTATTTTTGCTTCTAAATAGTCAGAAAAAGCTGGAGGTCTTCCCATGAATCTTGACAAATACTTCTGCATTAGCATCTTTTTTGACATAACGTTCTAGGATACTCTTAGGAACATCGAAAGTTTTGACGCTATTAGGTAACATATTTCATTGCTTCGCACTGCACTCACGACCCGTATTATGGCATCGTGGTCCTAAGACTTCTTTGATCGACGGCATCTAGAAAAAAAGGTTTTTAAATAGTCGTATTTCTATACATCCTAATATGAGATATCTCATTTAAGGAGCCCCCATGTGTCTCATATTAGGAAAACACCCAAATTTAAAAACTAGGCTGCCTATTATTTCTTGACGAAGAAAATACAACTAAACTGCAAATGCATTGTAAAATTAATCATATAACTGATACAATGACTGTAAATTTAAATCATTTAGTGTGACTATAAAGTTGTAACATACCTCGTTAATATTTGGTGTCAAAAATCGGGTTTTGTGGTTTCGTAAAAATCCGCACGTACACAACCTGACTTCGCCGCGAACTGGGAAGCACCAACACATGTTTCGGTCTGTTGCCACGCGGCTTCTGGTGACAGTATCGCCAAATAGCTGCGGCGATTAGTTTCGCCAAAACCTAACTATCTCATATTTGGCAACTATCTCATATTCGGCATCCTTACCCTAATATTTAATTATGAATTATGAACTTCATAAAAAAAATCTAAATTATTTATTTCATGTAGGCCAACTTGTAGCTCTTATGACACGTTAAGACTACCGCCCGTTTGGAATGCAGATTCTGCATACGCATGCAGTTCAATAAACGGGATTCGTTTCCTAATTTTCCATGTACCTACACACACACATGTACGTTCTTCTAATGACTATCTATGCCCGAGATAGATAGGTAAATTAAAATAGGAAATCTCTTTCTCTCATTGCTGATGATTTTTTGACCCTTATTACATAGTTAACGTATGAATTTTCATGGGTTAATAACGTCCCGTATCGGTAACGTGGTTGTATGCCGGATCCTTCCGCGTACAACCAATTAAAAGAAAGCACACCGTCGACTTTGTTGACAATTAATATCAGATAAGAGAGTAGGTATTATAGATTAAGATTTTTACTGTGGTTACAAGTGACCAAGATTTGCTCGGTAATCAGCCAAATGTTTGATAGATAAAGTGATAATTTTATCACGCCATCTCCCAATACTACCGAACCAGTGGTAGATTCCTATGATGGTTCGAAAGCACTTTGTAAAAGTTTATTTGAATAAAAAATTATTCTATTTCTATTTCTACTCTGTTTGTCTAGAAATTTCTGCTTCAATAGATAGCGCAGACTTTCTTGTTAGAAAAAGTACAACTTATAACAAGCTCTCCAATACACAATGTGAAAGTAAACGATCAAAATCAACCTAAGCTATAGCTGATGGTGTACTGATATTGTAACGGTTCACATAAATATTTGTAAATGTTATGTATCTCAAACGATAGCAGATACTTTACGAGTATACTGTATTTCTAACACTTTTAACGAACATATAAGAAAATTCACTTTCACTCTCGTCTATAAAGTGTTCTGCAAAGTCGTAAAGAACTACGTGTTTACGCAGTTGCTTAATATAAAGTAACTGTTCGATTTGCTTCCTTGTTTATAAGTGTGTTTAAGTTATCTTTAGGTTTTAGAAGCTTACGGTAAGTGCAAGTGGCACTAAATTGTTATGTTTTATGTCATCACTATCAAGACAGAGCATGGTAAATACAGTAAGTCCGTCACGAATGTCTGTTTGAAAGCACTGATCTCAAAAAGTAGGTTTTTTTAATAGGTATAGATGTTAGGTATGCGATGGTACCGCATCGCGGCTCACTTGTACTTACCTACTTATGTACTAGTTACTAAGTGTTAATAAATCAGTGCAACCGAGATCGCCGTGCCTTTCACTCGTGTATGTCCCGACATAACAGATGATACCCGTAAAGTTCGTGTGGATTGAGGTTTTTAATTCCCGCAGAAACTCTCTTATTTTCCGGGATAAAAAGTGCGTCGTTGCAGCATGATTGAGTAACAAACATCCATACATCCATTCAAACTTTCACATTTATAAAATAATATATTATAGCATTTATAATATTAGTAGGATTAGTAGGATGCACTATAATATCTCCCGCGCAGATGGCTAATCTCTGTGGAGACAGGCCGCCGTGGCCGAATTCAGTCCGGAGGACCTTATAATATATATTTACACCATGGAATTACCAATATAAATATGATTTAAAAGAAAATTTCCAAAAGTTTTTCCCATCCTTTCACTAAAGATGACGTCAGAGCGGCGAAATGACGTCACCAGATCCCAGGCGCGTGCTCATAGCCATGTATGTAATGCAGTCGCAAGCAGCAAGCGCCCATTTAGATAACTACACGACATCTATTGCCATGGCGCCGGCCGGCGATTACAGGAAATTGACCGCACTTGCCTATCAAATGGCCGAATTGGTTAATTGTTTAGCTTTAACTTAACTTAATCTCTATTTACGAAATTGAGAAATTGAGCTTATATCAAGAGAAGTTAACGATAGTTACTTTGAAAGTATATGTTTTACGGAAATCGGATATACTTAGCCCCAGATACCGAAGGCGATGTTACTTTCTAGAGCGTATATTTACAAAACATAGACTTTGATACTGGACATATCTCTCATACTTTAGAACAAAGACGTAGTTGCAAAAACTATTTATTAGACCTACAATTTTGTACAATTTTGTTCAATTTTGTAGGTCTAATAAACCTACAATTGTGTTTTTTTTCTTTGGATAGAATATCCATTATTACTTGCGACATCAAAAATTCAATTTTGAGTTTTTGCAATTACTTCTTTGTTCTATTGTATGAGCGATACCTCCTGTAAAAATTCAAAATTGGGATTTGGTCTTCAGTCAATAAAGGTATTTTTTAAATTCAAATTCAAAATCATTTATTTCATGTAGATCAACTTACTTATTTGATAGACATATCTAAAGTAGGCTGAAAGCTGTTCAGCCAAACTGGATTCAGCTGTTAATCTCCTTCTCAAAATTGAAGCTACCAAGCTGAATTGTGTGTCCTAATAATAATGAATGATACACTGAAAACCCAATCGTAAGCCGCAGTAGAGATAGATGTAAGTTGGTAATGCATTCTAAATAGTTTTTTAATGGCTCGACTCACACCCAGTTCCTGTTTACCCAGGAAGCGCATTATCTGTTCGATTTCACAACTAATCACGGGATCACTGATAACAGTGGAAATAATATGTTTTTGGTACACTTGGTCGTAGGAAATAGGAATTGATAACAATGTAGCATTTGATGGTGTTTATATGTAGTACACTCGTAGATTCTTGGACAATACAGATATTATGACTGTATTAAACTAACGTGCGGACATTATTAACAAATAGAAATATCCCTTCGAGCCTCTTCCACAGCTTGGGGTCACCGTTAGAGAGTGGAGCAGATTTTCATGTAGACTAACTTATGGCTTCTTCGTCTTCCATTTCATCTTCTATATCGATAGGCGTCCGCTGCTGGATATAGGTCTCTTGCATAGACTTCCACATCTCTCTATTCTATGAGAATCTTGAGAATCAATTTCTGTGGCAATCTCCAAAATACGAAAAAAAACATTTTGGGATTTAGGATCTATAAAGTACTCTGCGTTTATCTTAAAGTAACTAAATGAAGGAAGTCCGTAAATATATCACCCAGTGGGTGTATCATTCGTTTTGTGATCGAGCTGCGCCTGAGTGGAATGCAACAAGATGAATAACTTGCGCGGCGATCGACTAATTGCGGTTATATAGCTGGTGGTAGGCACCGTTTAGTAAGACTTCTGCATTTATTTTTTAATGGCCCACATTGTACTATTTTGTTTACTTAACCAACTTCCAAAAAAAGGAGGAGGTTCTCAACTCGACGTGTATTTTTTCACATCACAACTAGGGCTTTCGAATACCGGACTTTTTCAATACCGGTATTGATACCGGAAGTTTTTTTTTCAATACCGGGATCCCGGGATCCCGGTATTGAAAAAAAAAATCCTGTACGGAACAAAATCCTATGGTGTTTATTGTGGTATATTATAGTATATAGCTAAATTCGTAAATGAATACGTATATACTCGTATTTTGGAAAATAATGGCAAAATAACGAGCAGATTTTTCATTAAAATTATTTTTATTTACAGTATAAATATTTCACTGTAAAGTGTAAATTAAATAATCAACACTTTTAAAAATAATTAGTTACTCTACATTCAATAAATCAGTCTCTTTACGATTTCTATAGATCGATACTATAAGTATATAAAGACATCCTTAGAAAATGTCGAGAGGATAAGAACCAATTCATTTAGAACATATGCAGCGAGATCGAACACCACTCTCAAAAATTTGAGATATCAGATCTTTTCAAGAAGGTCCGCCTCCTGTCTAGACAATTTAAACCAAAAACGTGGGTGATAGAAGATTCCGAAGGCCATCTCATAAATGAACTCGACGCAATAGCCGAAAGGTGGCGCAACTATTGCGAAGAGTTATATAAAAATTGCAATGATTTGGGAACGTCACATGCTAATTGTAGCGGAGTACAACTGGAGCCAAGTATACTTCGATCAGCAATTCTCACTGCCATGAAATCTCTTAAAACTAGAAAAGCTCCAGGACCAGATCAAATAACATCCGAAATACTGACAGCTCTGGGAGATACTGGCATCGACATGTTACACATGATCTGTGACCTAATCTGGCGTAACGATGAATAGCCGAGAGACTGGGCCCTGTCCATCGTGGTCCCTCTACATAAAAAAGGCTCTACTAGAAAGTGCGATAACTATCGCACACTAGTGCTTATCTCATATGCCAGCAAAATACTGCTCTGCATCATTAACAACCGCATCCGATACTACCTGGACTGGCAAATCCCGCAAAAGCAGGCGGGTTTCGTTAAAGGCAAAGGCACCCGTGAACAAATCTTAAATTTACGGCAAATAATAGAAAAATCCTATGAATTCAATACGCTAATTATCATGTGTTTTGTTGATTACAGTAAAGCCTTCGACTGCGTTAGCTGGAACTGTTTATGGAAAGTCCTCACTGAATTAGGAGTGCCAAAACATCTAGTAGAACTTCTCAAGAATCTATATTACAGCAGTGAAGGAGCTGTAAGGGTAGATGAGGTTAACTCGCGGCCCTTCAAATTTCGCAAGGGAGTTAGACAGGGTTGTGTGCTCTCTCCCATCCTGTTCAATATCTACGGCGAATATATCATGAGGCGGACTCTCGATGAATGGGAAGGCGGCGTCAGCATCGGTGGAGTAAAGCTAACCAACCTACGATACGCTGATGACACAACTCTTTTACTCGTAGCAGCATCTGAAGCCGAAATAATAACTCTATTGAACAGGATGGAACAAATCAGCGAAGAAATGGGCCTTTCCATAAATAGGTCCAAAACGAAAATAATGGTGATAGATCGCGCCAAACAGTTGGAACTCACTGGCTCACTGAACCTGGAGATCGTGGAGAACTTTATTTACCTGGGTACCAACATAGCCAACACCGGGTCATTCGAGCCGGAAATTAGGAGTCGGATTGGAATGGCAAAAGTGCCATGTCTCAGCTACACAAGATTTGGAGGGATAAGAACAGTTCCATCAGTACAAAAATGCGTCTCGTCCGCACACTCATCTTCCCGATATTCATGTATGCAGCTGAGACATGGACAATAAAAGCTGCTGACCGACATCGCATTGATGCTTTCGAGATGTGGTGCTGGAGGAGAATGCTGGGAATTCCGTGGACAGCATGTATGCTGGTTCTGTAGAACCAACGCATCGATACTGAAACAGCTAAAAATCACGAGTAGGCTATCGACCACCTGTCTCCAGAAGATACTCGATTACTTCGGCCACATTGCCAGAAGAGAGGGAATTTAGAAAAGATCGTGATTACTGGTAAAGTGGACGGAAAAAGTCCTCGGGGATGTAGCCCGATGCGTTGGTCAGACCAAATACGCTAAACTAAAATCACAACTTGCCGCCACGAATCTGATATTCTGAGCTATATTCACGTTCTGCGCGTTAACGAATGTAGTCTTTGTACAGTACACATTTTCAATTCCATTACTGGTATTGAAATAAGAAGAAAAAGTCTAGGACCCAGGTATTAGCTAATACCGGGATCCCGGTATTGGAAGGCCTGAATACCGGTATTGAAAAAAGTCCGGGATCCCGGTATTGGCCAATACCGGGATCCCGGTATTGGAAGCCCTAATCACAACCGAGCTGCATATTTTTTTTATCAAATCTAAATTTCATTTATTTCATGTAGGCCAACTTGTAGCTCTTATGACACGTCATAAATCTACCACCGGTGCGGAATGCAGATTCTGCTGAGAAGAGCCGGCAAGAAACTTAGCAGTTGCTCTTTTCAAAAAAATGTTTACTATAGGTTACAAAACTATGCTATCTATATAATTATCTGAAAGGACATACAGTCAGACTGGTCCCATTTCAATTTGATGAAGATCTGAAGAATATCTTCGGTGATGGACGGTCAGAACTCTTCAACGAATAAGAGCAAATCCCTCGCAATCTTCTGATTCTGAAACAATCTTGTTAAAAAACTGATTAAACACAAGACATTTGTACGAGTACATACTTTGAAAGATGTAAAAATGAACATTATCCTTTTCCAAAGGAATTTGGTGAATAAAATAACTCTATTTTTAAAACTAACTGTTTTATTTAGAGATTGTGTGTATATCAGAATCAGTACTCATGTTTGCAATAGCATTAGCTAATTAAGTTTCCTTGTTAATTTGCTGTCGCTTATTATTAGGTAAATAATAAATATGGTTATTTTACTCATTCAGAAGACAAACACATAAGTACCTACATATACCTACCTAATTAGTCAAATAATAAGTAGCGTATTATTTATTAATTTAGATAAGTATGTTTTGTTTGTACATAATAGGTAAAGTTTAAGTAGTAAGGTACGTTAGAGATATAAATAAATAATAATTAAGTAACTAACAATAATGCTTGAAATAAACAGAGATATAGCTTCTTCATCACGGTAAGTACGAGTATACAAAGTGAAGCTTATGTTACGACATAATACTTAGATGTTTTTTTATGATAATGTCATGTAAGGTTTCTAAAAAAATTACTTTAACTAAGGAGGAATTATAACTAATTATATGAAAAGTTTTGAAGACCAATGTTTAGCTGCGATAAACAACAGCTGCTTACTGGCATAAAAAATATTTGACGGAGTTACTTTATAGATATTTTATGTTCATTCAAGATCGTGTAAATTAATATTTTATACTGCAAGTAAGATATTTGTTTGAAGAAGAGAAAATGATATATAATATTATTTGAAATTGACTGACACTGTATAGAGCGTTAATTAGGTAGTAGAGCATGACACGTATAATGCTTTTATGTATTGTGTTTTATAACGTCATAATATGTATATAGATGTAATCTGTTTTAATAAGAGAAGTTGTTGTGTATGAACAAATTAAGAAAATGGAGTCCATTGATGATGTTAACTAACCTAACCTAACCTAACCTTTTTTTTTTTTTTTTAACCTAACCTAACCTAAGTCTGAACGGTCGCAAGAAGGCTATCAACCAGCTGGCGATGGAGAGACCTACGATCGGTATATCCCTACGAGATCAAATAAAAAAAATGAAGATTTCTGTAAGAGAAACAAAGTTACCGACCCAGCTCACAGAGTCGCAAAGCTGAAGTAGAAATGGACGGGGCACATAGTACGAAAAACTGATGGTCGCTAATGTCCTAAGGTCCTGGAGTGGAGACCCCGCATCGGAAATCGCACACTCCCGGACTCCCACAAGGTGCACCGATGACATATGAGAGAGCTGCTGATACAGGCGGGACAGGACCGCGAACTGTGGAAGTGCATGCAAGAGACCTATGTCCTGTATTTGATAAAGAAGAAGAAGAAATCTGAATGAGCAGATTTACTTGTGTAATAGGTAGTTACTTCGGTGTCGACTTTCGCGCATTTATCATAATCCCAGATCTATCGTGATTCGAGACAAGTCCATCTTAGGTTTCACAGAAATAACTGTCAGGCGATAATCTCCACTATTCAAATACAGATCAGAAATAACCTAACTCGCAACAAAAAAGGTAAAATAAAAAATCGTTAACAATCTGTCATGCTCCGGATCGCTTACAACTGACAGGCTTGAAACGTGCGACAGACGGGTAGAAATGAAGATATAAGGCAAATAAGATGTCGGGCTTATATTCGAACGAATCGCGACGGACTCCGTTTATTATTAGAAAGTATTCCGCTCCGTCGAATGTTGATCTAACTAAATCTTACAGGTGTAAAAATATTTTTTGAACTTTACCAAAACAAGGTGTGAAGTGTGTAAATAGATCTTTTTAAAGAATATTAGTTACGCTGAACTTACTATTATTCCCCTTTCTCCTCCAAAGGAGTGGGTACGACAATAGCGCAACGCGTGGGAATTCAACCCTCGACCTTTCAGTTATCACCGGTTGCAACAACCGTTGGGCTATTGGAATTTATCTCGCGTAGTCGTCATATTACAATAATAGGTACTTTTATAATGATTATAAAATTTTGACGACCTCCCTGGCGCAGTGGTCAACGCTGTGGTCTTATAACTGAGAGGCCTCGGGTTCGATTCCCGGGGGCAATTTGGGAATTTTTAATTTCTAGAATGTCTCTGATCTGGTCTGGTGAGAGGCTTTGGTCGTGGTTAGTTTCCACCCTAACGTCAAGACCTGCCTCCCAGCGATTTACGTCCCGGCATTATAGCGTATAGAAACATTTAAGATACATAATTGTAATAAATAAACATCTAAAAAGAAGTTAAACCAATGCTTGGAATACATCTTTTATTATCAGAACCTCTTCAACTTTCATCATTAATCGTAAAGAATAGCTACTGTATAGCAAAAAGAACAATAATAGTGACATAATTTAGTGGAAAGAACAAACATCTCCAGACTCCATCCTAATTTGTCCACAATTCCACTTCTAAAAAACTCGATTATCTACTAATACATCAGACCACACATCATCAAAAGCGATTAAAAAGTTTATTTCACATTCCTGATTACTCGAATAAGAATCAAATTAGTCCTTATTCCTTCACATTAAAGGTTATATAAATGTGACAAAGTTGATTTTAAAAGGAAAACATAACTTTGTCATACTATTTGTGCGTATGAAATTAGTGGTCTATTCACAGAAATGACTTAGAATATTATATTACTAGTGTAGATGCGCCCTAATAGTCCTTGAGAATATAAATTGTAGACGAAATTTTATCGTATTTCAATGTCCACATGGTCTTATTTAAAAAAAATTAAAAATATCGGTCAACCATGGTGGTCCGTTTTGTAAAAAATTCTGTCACTAGGAAATAAAGAATGGCTTTTAGGAAACAAAGTTGTCTTTGACTATTATAATTTTGACAGTTTGAAGACAAAGAAGCTTGTTTCTATTTCCATTAAATAGGTAATAGCTTTTAATGGATTGAGATGATTTTGATAAAAATTTTTTTGGAATCCACTCAAATTAATTTATGGCTGTGGTTCGGACCATTTGAGTCACGTAAATATGTAAATAGTAAATTATGATAATCTTTTTTTCTTATTATTCATACACATAAAATTAAAAGCAAATCAAATTGCAGTGATTTGCCAACATATCGACATATCGAAAATATAATTTTTCTGATTTTTTTAAAGAATGTAATAATAAAAATGTAAGTAATAATATTGAATGTCCAATACAAAATTACTCACCGCTTTATTTCATTACTTCATTTGGGGTGGGCAGATTATAACATCGCTTAATAGAGGCATTTCCAGCCCACGATAGCCGTTAATGAATTTTAATGTGTTTGTCTATGACTTTATACCTACTTGTTTTTTACGAAAGATTTATTTAAAAAATTATTATCGATTTACATAAATTACGATCGATCTACTCGTGTAAAAAATTATGAATTATATTATTACAACAAGGTGACAGGTGAGTGTTCGGAACGCTATATCTAGTACGTAGTACTAGTAGATACTTAATATATATCGATGGTTATTAGCTGATTTAACTACTGATCCTACGCTATGACGTATGTAGTCTTGTAGGAATTAAAAATGTCTACCAAAGATTTATAGCAAGGAAGAGCTTTCTACTTGTTATTTATTTCTGCTCATTCGTTAAGCCGATCGAATCAGTGTGCTACTAAAAAGAACACGAAAGAGGGTAATATCTTTTCTATATTCGTGAGTTTGTTGCCCGTTTGAATGGATAAGTTTTTCTGTTTTGGGGAATTTAAAAATAGGACATAGCGTGTAAACATTTGAATTCCGTAGAGTTAGAAGATATCGGTTTAAGTTTTCGGTACACACTACATACGAGTAAAATTGTGCCCTACAGAACCTATCGATAACCACCAGGGGCCCAAGTCTGCTATTACAATTGTAGTTCAATTGTCTATCAATGACATCCCAATTGCTACTTTTAGCAATTTTGGTAGTCTACTAATTCAATGGCGTCACAATTGTTTTCCGATGGTTTGCCACTGACACATCTAGCTTTGAATCTAGCTTAAATAAACGTTTATGTAGTTTTTTTTGAAACTCATTTCGGCAAACACTTTTTAAGCTAATGGCAATACCGAGGTATCATTGAATTACAATCCAATTATAAGAAATCGAACGACCATTGTGAATTTAGTAGACTATGAAATTTTGGACCAATGATAAAATGGATTCTAATTGTATTGCTGTTCAATGACAATGACATGTAAAATAGCAGACTTGGGGCCCAGATTGTCACTTGACCGTGGAACTTGCGGGATTACCATTATCCACGTCATATTAAAATGCAAAAGGGTTTTTATTTGTTGGCATGTCTTTCAATCACGTAGTGCCGGAGAAACAGATCGCCATATTTTTTTAATGAGTATAGGTAATCAATTCAGCCGGTATTTTTTTTTAAAGAAATAGAAACGATGAAACCGATTCGCGATGCTCGCCCGACTTTAACAAACATGTCTCTCATATGTCATCAGAAGGCGAGATCGCGCATAGGTTTTATCGTTTCTATTTGAGCCTACCTAAAAAAGAATTTTTATCCCGGAAAAACAAAGGCTTCCCGAGGAATTTTAAAAACCTAGCTCCCCACGCGGCACGCACAAAGTCGCGGTCAAAAGTTAGGATTACCTATTTAAATTCATCTTGTAGTCTTGCGTATATAGATCCACGGTCTAAGATGCTTCAGTGCCGATGGCCGCTTGAAATAAAAGGCATAAAATAGCTTAAAGACTATTAAAGCTAGCGTGGCTCGCCGGGTTACACAACAGACATCTGGTTCGGACCGAATTAGCTGAACCCGTTCCATCGGACTATTGCTATCGGAATGCTAATAAATATAGATAAATAGTTTTAAACTTTTTCTCTGCTCTTTGATCTTGCTTGTAAGAGAGGAGTGGGATGGGATTGTAAGATTATTTTATTAATTTATGTCTCATGTACATTATAATATAAAAGGATTAGATACTACTTTTCAGATTGATCTCATGGATTGAAGATTAAATTTTATAATCGTTTTATAGATTCGACCTTTTTCCTAAACTACATCCAACTATAGTTTATAAGTACCAAAACTGGTAACTAAAGTTATACGTGTCATAATAAATTAGTATTTAGTACATACCTGTCAGTAAATACAGATACACATGGGCTGGCTTTGGCCTCGTAGAGCATTATCTCAGTTTTGCAAAGCAACAAATATAACCGGTCAAATGCGAGTCGGACTCCATACGAAGGGTTCCGTACCAAAAAACCCACCCGAAGGGTATCCTACGGGACCCTATTACTTAGCCTACACTGTCCGTCCGTCCGTCCGTCCGTCTGTCTGTCTGTCTGTCAGCGGGCTATACCTATCTCATGATCCGTAATAGGTAGACAATTGAAATTTTCAGAGAATGTGCATTTCTGTTGCTAAAAATAAATTTAAATTTAAATTTCCACTGCTAGAAACGTATTTTTTTCGGCGTGTTTTGGTTAGGTAAATATATCTTTGAATTCAACTGAAAAACAGTGGTTATTTTAATCAACACTCTAAGCAGGTCAAGGCAGCACGTGAGATATTTATTTATTACAGTTCCGACTGGACACGTGCCCTTCTTTATTTTCCTTGTAAAATATATGACCCTTGATCAATCGTACTGATATGGTCTTTATACCGTGAAATGAAGGCTGCAACTGCAGCTACATGCATCAAATTCGATTTCTGATTTTTCAATTTTTTTGCTTAGGTTGAAACTACTACCTACTCGATGAATAACAGAAATATGATCACTGGAACTTTAAGTAATTGATATATAACTATATATTTACCAGTTACTTAAAGTTACGAGTAGAAGTTTTGGCAACCGTCCTGTAGAGTTTAGTTCTGAAAAAATCTTGGGCTTATGCTCGTTCTCACCAACGTTCCCTAACTTTTGAGGGCTATAGTGCGGTCGCGGAATAGGAAGAATTTCGTACATTAACCTGTTACTACCTGTCTCTGTCACTCCCGCATTAAAATAATGCGTCACGCTCGCACAAATGCAATGACCGCCGTCCTCGGGGATTGTAAACCTTTTTACCTGCGAACCTAAGGCTTGTTTTTATTTGCGTCTGAATTGAATTTAGGTAGTCTAGATCATAGTATAGACAAAACTGTAGATTCTTTCGTTATAACTGTGACAGGCGAGACATCGTCGGAAAGTAGTTACTCCGATACATAGAAATCGGATTTTGATTTTTGAATTTTAATTTTTTTATTTCTATGTAATAAGGAAATATAACTCGATTATTATAACTGTTTAAAAATAAATAATTTATTTAATAAGCTACTAATTTTTTTCTCCTTCAAATATTTTATATAAACCGCACTATATAGAAAAATGTTTGTGACCACTGTCAGTAGGCAAAGAGGTCATTGTACGAATTTCTTTCTGTTCCGCGACTGGACTTTATCTAAGCTAAGCCTAAGAACACCTAGAAATGACATTGGGCAAGGGTTTGTATTTAAGGGCTACCTACGCCCTAAAAAAGCGTTAAGAAATGATATTTTTAACATAGAGTTTTTATAGATGACGTCTTGAACAATTTATCTCGTGAATGGTGACATTGAAACCAAAAATACCTAATGCTTTAGCCTCGTCCATTCACAAAACTAGTACGGCCATTGATGACGTCACACACCCGAAAAAAGTAAACTCGTGGGTTTGCCCCGCGTGCAAGAATTATGCGTTCATGTGTGAAATTCATGTGAAATACATGAGATAAAACCCTTTTGCTCAGTGATTTCCTTTCACGGAAAATAGGAGGTGCTCCTCTAAGATTCAAGGAACTAAGAAGATTTTACAAAATTCATAGCTTAACTCCTTAGAGCATTAACCATTAAAATACGGGTACATATTTCATTTAATTAGAGACTGAGTGGGTCGCCCTCGGTGGCAATAGAGGGAGGGAAACTTCTCTTAACAAAACCTAAGTTACGAAATACCTTCCCAGCAAAGGTTGACGATAAGATATCATGTCATGTCTAGCAATTTACGTTTCAACGTGAACAAAACGCCGCGCTATTGTATTCAAATGAACCGTTTAGACGAAATTCAGTTTTAACTCGAACCTAAATCATTTTCGATATTCCTGTACTTTCTGAGCGCCTAATGATTTCCGTGAACGTACCCAAGTCTACCGAATGGTACAATTACGCCACCCTATTCTAACTCCAATTTTTTAAATACTATGAGCTAAAATTGCATGGGCTAATGGCCTTAGTTGCCTACTGTTTTGGAACAAAATGTTCACTGTTTTGTTGCTTGTCAGGTACACTGGTATGTACAACAGGTAGATATTTGTTTTGTATTAATTGTATTGAATATGCCTTTTTCTAGGTAGTATAGGCAGGATTTTAAGCTGATTAAAAGTGGTTTGTAGTCATTTTTAAATGTAATTATGAATGCTTCAGAACAGACAGACACAGCGGGGTGGCATTACACTACCATTGATTTTATCTGATACTATGATATAGTCTGATATTACATATTCCAATAGACAAGTAACGCTCGGTTATCTTGTAATCAATTTATCTGTAATCAGTTTTAGTTTTATAGTGTTGAAAATCCTCTATAGTTACATCCCTAAGATACAATTAAATATTATGGTATTTTAAGAATAAATAAATTAAATAAAAATAAAAATACTTTATTTCGACCTATACTAGAACATAGTGTGTTAGTAATGATAAATGAAAAACAAAAACTTAAAACACCTTGTTAGTAAGAATACTAAAAACTAAAACTTAACCTAAGACAGATCCGATTTGTCAGCATATTAATCATATTACAGTGGTTCAAGTACTGACAATCACTCTGTCAGCAATGATGGCTGGTAGAAGAGAGAATGATAAGGCGGGAAAAGGGAATTTAACTCAATTAAATCTTTCATCACAACAAAAATCCTAGCGGGGTAACCTAGTTGATACATAGTTACTGCAGTAAGCAATACCTATACAAGTAAGTATCCAATAATATTATATTGTTTGTTTGCGGGCCGTGCCTTTGCCGCTTTACGCCTAGTTAGCCAAACCACGGTAATAGATCCTTTTGTGCTCTGTAGCATTGCATCATCGATTTTGGTAAATGGTATAACTTCTATTCAGTAAAACATTTAAAAAAACTGTCGCGTTTTAAAATTTTAAGAGTTTTCTTTTGTACAATCTTTGTTGACAGTTAAGAGTACCTGCGTTTTCTAACTATGTTCAATATATCTGTATAATATAAAGCCGAATTGACACCGTGAAATTAGTTTCATGACATAAAATTCATCAAAAATTTCACGTGTAAACTTCTAATTTCACGATGTATGCATTAATTTCATGCGTGAAATTAGAAGTTTACACGTGAAACTGTTGATGAAATTAACTAATTTCATGCCACAAATAAGGAATACGATACAGAGAGAGAGAGATATTAATGTGATTTATTTGATTTTAATGTCTAAAAAATTACTACTAAAATATAGCGTGTCAATAGGTAATTAATCCTCGTATTGAGATTGCAATCTGTTTTATCAGCTGTTGGTAAACACTTATGTAGGAGTAAGATATCTGGATTAAATCGGCCTTTTTTGTTTAGGTAGATTATATTAATACCAGCCGCTAATAAATCTATTAACAAGACCAAATTCATTAAAAAACGGACGTTTATATTCATTTCAAGGTGTTTTCGATGTCAGACATCGATTTAAAAGTTGTAAAACGATACTGATAACGGCTGCATTGTTTCGGCACGCACCACAATGTTATCTGTAACTAGTTGAATTCCCACGCACTTTCTATAAAGCGGATAATTCTACGCTGGAAGTGTTAATAATTGGAACTGACCAAGCGCGAAAATATTTTAATTACAAGTTAGGTTCTGTGTAGAACTTAATCTAGTATGGCTTTCTTGCTCATTGCTTTGTTTTATAGAGTGAGAATGATTGAATACAGACATACTTTTTAATGAAAGAAATGCCAATTTGAGTCATAATAATAAAATCAAGGAAAGTATAGATTTTTTTTTTGTGAATTCTCAACAATTTTAATTTATTTACTAGCTTTTGCCTGTGGCTTTGCTCAAGTTAGGTTCGACTCTCAAAGCCTTATTTTATGAGTGTGGGGGGAGGGGGGTGGGGGACTAAGGGGACGAATTTTCAAAAATGCTTTATTAGTGGATGCCTACGTCATAATAGGTTTCTGTGTGCCAAACAGCTAGATCCGTCCACTGGTTTGAGCTGTGCGTTGATAGGTTAGTCAGTCAGTCACCCACCTGTTTTTTTATTGTATATTTAGATTTACACTTTGTTGCAGTACAAAAAAGCAGCTCTTATCGCTCTGTAACTGAAAGAGAAATTGCGATTTTAAATTTTAAATGATAATTAATAGACAGTCGAAGAATTATAGTGGGCCCCCTTAATGTACTTATACCTATTATAAAAGAAACTTGTTAGTTTAGAAAGAGAATAAATGTTAGTCAATTGAAAGAGAAATCGTGAATTTCAATAATAATGACCAAGTAAGGCATGCGGTTTAGTGAAACTGACGCTTCTAGGATTCTTAGCTCTTTAGAAATTATGCTCTTCGCTGATAAACAATACCGACAAGCAAAGTGCACAGGGCTGACACCGCTCACACTAATTGACGTATATTACTTTGTCGATGATTTTCTTAGGACATATTATTTTATTATTTTTGGTTTGAAAATAACAGGCACGTGCAAAAAGAATTTGAGACAAGTGCAGATTTTTAAGTAGGTATGTAGTGTAACAAAAATACATAACTATTATCTATCACATCGATTGAAAAATGCTCGTCTATCTACCTGACTGTGATCTCACCGATTTATAATTAACAATTCAACAGTCACAACGCTAACTTGAAATTATTTAATTGCATCATATTTATTATTTTCATCATTTCCTGTGCGGCATTATGAAAGTAGTCCTGTCCCACGTTTAATTAAATATTTTAAACGTCATTGAGGAATATCCGTTTGTGCACCCGACCCACCAGTTCGGCCGGCTTTTCTACAGGCTTTTTAAGTTTCAAAATGACTTGATGTTTCACTTAGTAGGTATTGCTTCGCTGGTTTTTTCCAACGCCGTGCATCGGAGAGCACGTAAAACCGTTGGTTCCGGCTTAATCTCTCGCTGGTAGTGTTGGATTTCCGTCCCATTGGGCTATGCATTGTAATATCTCCTGTGCAAATGGCTAATCTCTGAGGAAGTTGGCCGCCGTGACCGAATTCGGTCGGGAGGATTGTATTTTGCCTCTAATAAAAACTTTTTAATAGAAGAAGAACTTGCATAGCCAGCTTGCATATTTTTAAGGGCACGATCTTCGGCCGCAGTATCTTACGAACTATTTAAGTGAGGTGCACGAACCACTTTGTTATAAAGAAAGTAAAACAGTCATGATAAAAAAAAGAAAACTTTTTAGAAAAAAATTAACGGTAAAATATTCTTCTAAAAGCTTTTGCCTATCTTTTGAATTTTTTTTTAGTTTAACTTTGATATACTATAAATACAACCTGAAAAACAATTAAAAACTACACTTTTTTCGGAATATTATTTGACCGAGTGAAGTTCAAAATATGGACTTTTGAACGGTAAAATAATTTAGAACGTGTATTAAACTACAACATATATTTTTAACCTATCAAAACAAAGAATATTTGATTGTTTACTATTGAATCAAAAACAGGCTGTTTTCGGAGATCCTGCCGCTAAACTGAGCTATTTCTAGAAAAGTTATTAAATACGAAAGCTAACCAAGTACTAAGAATTGGTAGGCGCCAGCCCTAAAGTGCATAGTAACTTGGGCGAGTACTGAAACAGGTTTAAGGTAACAAGCGTTTAGACGTGTTGTATCTCTCTCGCAAACGTGCCGAAAGCTACGAGCATACAACTACAAGCTAATAAATAGCTGCTATAGGACCACAGTGCAAACAACGAGATGCCGTCACAATATTATCATAAGCCTTATAAGCTTTTTTTTATCCGAAATAGGCTTGCGCTTGACGACAATTAATACTGGATAGCACTGCTGAGGTCTAGGTTGTAGCGCGCTTGAGTAGAAGATGCCTATTTATCTTGCTTTGAAGGTACTCAAATTATAAGTGGCAGGAAACACGGATGCTGGAAGATTGTTCCTCACTTTAGCGGTTCTAATCAGAAACGTTGAATTTAAAAAAAAAGGATATAAGCCAAGCTGAAGTTGACTGATATCGTTTAACTCTTATCCCTCCAAATAAGCGAGAAGCTTGCGCTAGGAATGGGTACGAAAATAGTGCAACGGGTGGGGTTCGAACCTGCGACCTTTCAGTTTTCAATCCGCACCCTTAACCGTTGGGCTATTGAGGCTTTTCAAAGCTTACTTGCTTTTGCCCGCGATTTCACTCACGTTAAGTTCGTTTTTCAAACCCCTTTTTCACTGCCTTGGCGATTGAATTTTCAAAAATCCTTTCTAAGCGGATGCCGACGTCATAATAGCTATCTGTAAGGGATACTGCCCGATCTGTCCAGTGATTTGAACTGAACGTTGATGAATTAGTCAGTCAGTCAGTTTCTTAAGAAACCGATCCTATATACTCAAAAACCGATCCTGTAGACTCCGATACCGATCCTATAGTTTCTATAGAACGGTTCGGTAGGACTCGGGAGAACCGATCCTCTATAGTGTAGATATAGAGGATCGGTTTCTGAGGAGATGTGTGAAGAGGTGCAAGGCGGTAGAGCTTTGTGTGTCAAGTTTCTGAGGGCTTGGGCGCTCATAGCTTAGATTACTATAAATATTGAACAAGGCCGACGGTCAAGGAATTTTTTAAGCAAACATATTTATCACTTTTACAACAGGTTATAAAAACTAATGGATCTTATTATAACATCAACGAAGTCAAAGAATTTTTAAAAATCCTCTCCTTTTTTCCGGGATAAAAGGTAATCTATGTTACTTTATCTACTAAACTATACCCATGCAAAAATCAAGTCAATCCGGTGCTGCGTTACTGCTTGATTAAAGGACAAACTAATAAACACACTTTCAAACAACATTATATTTATATTAGTGAATAGCTAATAATATTAGTATAAGTAAAGTTAGTAAAGATATTATCTCCCGTAAAGTTGGCCAGTCTTTCTTCGCCGTGTAGCCGAAATTAGGTCGAGACAACATTATTACACTGTGGGCCATATCTGTATAATTTTGATAAATTGTATACTTAGTAATATAATGTTTTGTTGACTCTCTCAAAATGGCAAGACACGGCCTACACATTTTTTTTTTCAAAAATCACAAACAATATTACTATTTGTAAAAAAACGTATTACTTACTTACATAACATTGAAAAAAGAAATACGAATAGGTACCTAGTACCTACAAGCACAAATGAGAACTACCGTTATTGAGAAATGGTTTCTACTATCTACTATTAAATATACGGCTCACGCAGAGAATTCGAAATGTAGTTTTTTGTGTCCGAGTGGCCTATATCGGAGAGTAAAAGTTCATTGAATAGGCAGTTTTAATGGAAAATAAAAAAGTGCCTATTGAAAAGAGCGGAACGCTGTAACTGGACCGCTGCGATATGTTAGTGACATTTTAGAGAACAGATTGGAATTCCAGCTTTGAGGATACATTCATTGCCTTTTTGATGAAAACAGGCGTTACTTTACAGAATTCCTGATGTTGACTCAACAATATTCTTCATATCAACTGGGTATTTGAATTTGAATGTTTTTCAATATTCATTTATCACAATCGACGAAAATTTAATCCCAGAAAATTAAAGAGTTCCCGCAGGAATCAAAAAACCATGATCAGCGCGTACAAAATCGCGGGCTTAGTAGCTTTAGAAGTATCGCTATTGCTCTCCCAGTTTGAAAAAAAATATTCTGGCGCGGCACGTGCTATATCGACTTTATGTACATAAAATCAACCGGATAATAAAAATAATTGAAAATTCTTTTTAAAAAATCGATTTCAAACGCCACTACACGTACACGTACACGTATCTTTGTAGTAGTGTTTGTAGTTGGTTTTTTTAAAAAGCATTTCGAATTATTTTTATTTTAAGCATTTTAGTGTAGCTGCAATCAATCTAAACATTCTCTGACCGCGAGCAGTTTTCTCATATTCATTGAGGAATTCCATCCTCCATCTCCGAAGATATTCATCAAATTTTCACCAAAAACCTGACGTTACGTCCATTCAAAAAAAAAAATTGAAATCGGTTCTGATTTGATGGACTAAGGAGTAAGATCGCCAAAAAAAATACCCGTCGAATTGAAAACCTTATTTTTCGAAGTAGGTCAAAAATGTGGACTCAGGCCAAGGTGTATAGCTTTATTTTACTACAATTTTTCCTATAATCTCCAACCCACTCGTACTTCATACGTCCATATAATAAAGTTTCAAAATAACGCACAGCTCTGAAGCGTTTATGAGTGTTGCTAAGGTTTATGTTAATAGCTCCTATTACGAAGTGATAGGGTTCAAAGTGTCATGTCAAAGTTCACGGCATAATGCAGTCTGTTCAGAAGAAAGCCAGCCTTGTTACTGACACTTGACACGGCGAGCGTTTCCATTGTTGCGTATGCACCGATAGTTTTGTTGTAATTGTTAAGTAACTATTCTCGGGGCATACGAGTATTTCACAATCGTTAAGTGAACTTTAACCAATGAATAAATTTTACGTTTTCACAGAATAGTAATAGAAATACTGTCAAAATATTTTAATTATTCGTCGGTTAAAGTTTACTTAGCGCTAGCGAGAAAGGTTTTCCGGTTAGTTCCTTATTTCATCATCATATATTAAATTTTATCTTAGTTAACAAAGTTAATATTCACAAAAGACAAAAATGCAAGGATAAAAAGGGAAAATTTACTGTTGTACATAATAGGTTATTTTAAAATGTCATGTCTAACAATTTGTATTAATTTTGTTACTTTTTATGAATTCAGATTAAACTGAAACTAAGCTAAGGGTTATTCCGTTACAACAATAATTAAATCCTATTCTACTAATTTATTGATGTGAAAGTGGTTTTGGAATCGTGTCACGTATCGACGTGATATTTGCATGGGTACAGTGGAGAACCTGAAGACCTGACATAGGCTGGTTTTTATTACTTTTTATTTTGGAGAAACAAAACGACGAAGACGCGGGTAAAAGCTAGTACAATACTAAAATTTAACAACGTCACTATTTTATAAAGGTAAAAACTATCTACTTAACTTTTCAAAAAAAAAATTAAAAACAATTTAACTCATATCTATACTGTGTGACGAGTTATGTAGTGTGAATTGTTTTTGAACGAGCGAAGCGAGTTCTCTGAGTCAACTAGGGCGCTTGCCTACTAGACAGAGAAGTGTGTCCGTCTAAATGTCTGTCAGAGCCCTATAACTTCTGAATTACTGAATATTAGAACGTGAAACTTGGTTGAAAATTCAGTTATATCCTGTACTTGAACAACAAATACTAAAATTAGATAAATGTTATAAAGAAACGAAATTATTTAATTTTAATGCGCCATCTATTAGCATGCTGCATCATGTGAAGCTAATAGCTTCACTATAATGCTAATAGATGGCGCTGTGTCAGTAAAACAGTTTTATGTCAACTATTATTTTTTTTATTGTGTCTAATGTTAAAAGTTAATTATTACAATATATAATTAAAACTTTTGGGAATTATGGGATATCGCGAGGTCTCAGTTCGGGGCGAACCACTAGTTATTTCTATATCAAAATATAAAAGTGTCTGACGACTCTATCGTCAATGGACTTAACTTAACGGAGTAGGTACAATGGGCACGCGCGTAATTTCAAGTGGCAGCGAGGTAATTCAGTGGAGATCTCGTAACGGTATCAAGAACATGCCTACTCGCACTCGAGCCGTACCTACACCGCACCAACTACTCCGCGCACCAGCCTCCCATTAAAATAACTCCTGCGCTCGCGGTAATGACGCCGCGGCTGACCTTTACTTAACACTGCTTTAATTAAACTTAAAAAAATTCCAATATGAACGTATTTTCGCCAATTTTATGAGACAAGAGTTTTTGAGTTTCACTTTGTGTAAATTAATTTCGGTAAGGCAAAACTGTTTAATCTCAAAAATCACGATTTATAAAAATGTTTAAAGGTTTCAAGTGGGGTGAAATCTTAGTTTTTGAAATTATTTTAGTAACGTCTTCCGTAAGATTACTTTTCAACTTGTTCATAGAGCATAAAATAATGTTCTTATTCGATTTTTGGCGAAAAACAAAATCACAAATATTTCGAGATTTATTGCAACAAATGAGCTATTTCTATCACTAATTTTAATTAATTTGCTAGTGACCTCACTCAATCTGTATGTGATTAAATAGTGATTCATATAAGGATTTATGGAAACGGATTTATAAATCCTCGCATAAAGATCCGTTGTAGAGCTTTCTACAAAAAAATTCGAACTTCAAAATTATTACAAAAATGAAAACAAAACAAAAATGGAAAAACTACCGATTCAATAGTTATAAAGCTCTGAGAGACTCTCAGACGGACAAACAGACATATAGATAAACAGGCTGACATGCTGTCAAGAAAACTCTGAGACAAATACAAATTATATAGTTTTACAAAATTAATAAAATAGTTTTGTTGAAAAAAAACATCAAAATACGCAAGTTATTCTAGCACTGTTTTTTTTATAATAAAAATACCTATCCTTATCTACCGTCAACCAAACTAAAATTATAATAAAGTGTCAGCTTACAAGTAAACAGAAAGTTTTTAAAGCTTTATTTGCGTTTGCTTCAAGATAAAATGTCATCGGTTACGTGTTTATCTTTTATCTTAAAAGATAAAATAAAGATAAAGATTAAACATTTGTACAACATTCCGTGACAGTATCTATCTTTACTAGTTACTGTTTATTTATTTATCTCTACCTATTCGATTACTGTACAACGTATTATGTAACTCTACATTTTTAAAACAAGATTAGCATGACTAATTTTTCCCTTTCCCCTCCATCTAAGCGTAAAGTTAGGAGTAAGTGCGACAATAGTGCACACAATGTAAACTAGCGTTTGCCCTCGACTTACATCCGCGAGGAGTTGGTATTCCAAATTACTCCGAAACGCTTTGTTTTTCAGGATAAAAAGGAGCCTATGTCACTCTTCAGGTCCTTAACAGTGGCCATGTAAAAAATCTCATCGATTTGTTACTCCCTTGCTGTGTGATTGATGGATAAACCAACAAACTTTCACATATTAGTAAGGATGATAACTAGTGGAGTTTGAACTGTGTCGTCGGCGTTTAGGTTCTCAGTCCATGCCTTAACCGTTGCGTTTTGAGGCTATTACGAGTAAAGCCATTCAATATGAGGCACCGAGGCCAAGTCTGCATTCCTAGGTGCCAGAGTGGTTGCTGAAACCTCTATTGCAGTTCTTACATAAGTTTCTAATAAAAAATGTTACACAAGAGAAACATAAAAATCCAGTTATGCAACTCAAAATAAATTGCACTGAAATCGAATCCTTCGTTTATAGTTTTATAGGGCGGTTATAAAAATATTATTATGTAAGTCTAATGTGAAATTTTAAATGGCTGCCCATAAAAACACCAGGTGTGTGGCAGATCGTTAGGTTACGAAATACAATAAAAAATATAATAAAATGAATTTCTCCCATTTCTTGTTTGTTTCGCAATAAATCTACTTTTACGACACCCCTTTTTGTGTACTGCACCATGCACTAAAGCTTATACCTACTTTAGAATGGTCGGTCGCCCCTGAAAACTCTTGATGGTCTGAAAAAGATTTATAATAATATGATGTTAGGTACATATTACACTTTTTCCTGTCACGTACAACTTGAGTTGCCTTTTGGTGGCAATATTCTCACATTTCTTCTTCACCTTTCTTTGTCTGGTGGAAGGCTTCGTCAAAGACGTGCGGCCAAGTGATTTAGCATTGTATGGGTTGAATGTACATTGCCACACTCCTTCCAAGTTAGTCCGCTACCATCTCAGACCTCATCGTCACTTGCCATCAGGTGAGATCCCAGTCAAGGACTATCTTGTCATAGAAAAAAAAGAGCTGGAGGAGCACACACCATTCAATAGGAGATACACAACATTCAAACAAAAAAGCATTGGATAAACTAAATCTTAGCAACAAATTTTTTACAAAAAAAGAGCTAACAGTAATATAAAATTACATACATACATATTGCCGTCGAGAGTGCTGTTTTGATTTACTCTTTTCACATACATTTATCTCGCATGTTTTGTGCATATATTTACAGTTTAATACATATATATATACAATAATATCGATTGTCTATTGTGTGACTTTGTTATGGCGGTTTTATTTATTTTCAAAACAATATAGCTAATTGAAGTCCATACAGAACACAGAAAATATTTCCCATCGTGGGTTTTCCGTTTGTAAAACATAAATATTCAATATTACACTATTCATTAGGTATTGTCTTGAGAGAAGATATTACAAACTATCAGTCACCCGCGACTTCTTCCGCGTAAAGTAACAGTTTTCTCGTTAAGTAATAACTTACCCTTCTGTAGTTACACGCTCTGGACTTCCGGTAGTGGTCACTGCTTACAAAGTTAAAGTCATAAACTTATTAGTAAAAGCCTTTGTTTGGATTTTAATAATAATAATAATCTAGCTTTTCCTCTTGACTTCGTCCGGAGTTTAGTGTTTTAGAAAACCCGCGGGAACCCTCTGTTTATCCGGGATAAAACGTACCTTTGTCACTCTACATGTTCACAATTATTTATGCAAAAAAAAAAAGTTGATCCGTTGCCCTGTTTCTACTTGATTGAAGGACAAATCAACAAACGATCACTCGCATCTTTATTAATATTATATGCAAAAGTGTGTTTGCTTATTGGTTTGTTGAGGACCTGGAGAGTATCTCGGAATATCAAAGAGTTTCCGCGTTCTTTTTAAAAACTAAATCCACGCAGACGAAGTCGAGGGCAACAGCTAGTAAGAGTGTGCAGGCCATTATTTCAAAATCACAGACAGACTCTAAATTCTTTATTTTTGTAAAATAACCATAGAGTAGGATGTAGGTATAATTATAAGAAAATAGCTCTACAATTACATCGCTTTTAAGAATAAAAATATACTCTATACCGTAATTGGGTAAAATAATTTCAAAGCCAAAGATGAGTATACATTTCTCGGAATCCAGAACATCTGGCAACCCTAATTATAACCAGCATTATTCAAACGTTTTGAAGTAGAGGAATCTCGTCAAGTGATCGCTGGATCAACTCCAAGCTGATTGTATCAATGCGGCTAATTATATCATTTTAATGGCGGAGCATTGACCTTACGATGTGCAGCAGACAGTGAAAGCGACGTCAAAACTGACCATTATTCTGTGATTCTGCTTTTGTCACATGAAAATCCCATAGATCGACACCATTGTTCTAGAGCACACATTGATTTTCCTATGTAAGTAAGAATACCATTCGATAAGAAACGTCTGTAGAGCATGTAGGTAGCAAATCCTAATTCACTTAACTTATTTTGTAACTTTAGTGTAGTGTTCAGTTGGGGAGCATTTTCATGAAGCGATACAATAAAAACATATTGCAACGTTAGTGCTACCTAAACGTTGTCCAACATTGATACACATTGATGATTATGGTAATGAAAACTTGACAAATAACGGGCCCTGTGGCCTGTGTATTTGTTTGCCTGGACAAGGTGTCATTGAAGCAATCAAATGACAAATTGGTATATGTGAAAAGATCATTAATAATATCCTTACGTGAAATGTTTATGTGTGGTTAATTCATTTCTGTGCATCGCGTCGTAACTCGTGGCCACTCAACGGCCACAAATTTCTTTTTCTCAAACATGCATGGAAATATTGTCATTATTTTCGAAAAAAGAACACGCGAAGTATCGAATTGTCGGACAAAGAAAATCAAATCCATTGCAAGAGCGTTTTTTGAATTTGGAACATTACAACGCTCCGCGAAACAGTTGTTTCGCGGAGCGTTTTTTTTTTTTTTAAATATTGCAGGAGCTTTGTAATGTAATGCCGTTTCATACAACAGTATGAAATGGCGTGCTGGGGTTACTAAATACTCCTTGATCGGATCTCTTTTGTCATTCTTGGCATACCATAGTCTCTTTGCTTAGTACAAATTGCGTTTACGTGGCTGTATAGCCATAAATGCGTTTGCCTGTCGGCACAGATAATAAAAAAAAAAAATTGGCGGTAAAGCTGAAAATTCGTCTTAATTTGTTATTTACATACCTACTTAATAAATATAAATTTAATAATAATCAAAATGAGTTCCAACGGTTCAGAGAGTGAAATGGAGATTGATTGTACCTACTTCACCAGATTTAAACCAAAATGGCGGATGGATTTGGATGTATAATATAAAAAGTGTTTTATTTCCCTGCATTCTTTTGAGAAAAGCACTATATATGCCTCGGCGGGAAATGGCAATTGCCTGTCTCGTATTTAGTGAAGTCCTCGCCTACGGCTCGGCCTTCAAACTCATACTCGACCTGCAATTGCCTACTTCCCTGCCTTTGCAATAATGTACTATTATTCTGCATGTGGGCAGGCGAGAGAACCTCAAAATTTTACAGAACGTTTGAATGCCACAAACGCGTGTTTAGTCCTCGAGGCGGGTTGAGTCGCCATATTGATACTTAAAAGATATAAAAGATATATCTGACAAACTCTGAAAATATTTCTCTCACTTTCAAGCAACTTTGAAATGTCCAGAAATAGTAAAGTAATACTAAGTTTATCTCTAGAATAGGTCATAAGTAGATATACAAAAGTTGACCAACCTTGCGTGTCTTATTTTTTGCTGCTGAGTAAGAAGTTAGTAGCAAACGGCAACCTGACAACTTTCACCTTACCTACAGGTAAGCTTACTGCTTTGGAATCTTTCCGACTTCATTTATGTAGGTAAAATTAGATATCGTTAAAGGATTAGTAACTCAGATCCAAAATCGACAAGTGTAAATTGAAAATTAAAAACACCCCCAACATGTCAATCTATAAACTGAGAAAACTACTTCAAAATTGGTCCATTCGTTAGGGAGCTACGAGGGAACAGACAAACACACAGATTCACCCACACACACATACACGGATATACACGTCAAACTTACAACACCCCTCTTATTCGTCGTGGTTTAAAAACTATTTAAAAACGCTGAAGTCGCTCTATCTACCAACTGACTAAAGTTAACGTTGCTTGCTAGGGTAGGTAGTGCAGAACATATTCGCTGTCGCAACTAGGTCACACGACCCACCAGAGCATCAGGATCCAGGAAGAGTAGACCGCGAAATACCAGGAACCCAGACCGCAGGGTGTCAGTTTAACATTGACATTGGTTTGGCGTACTAGCAGTAGTTAGCACACCGTGTGAAACGACGTGACGGCAATATTAGCCCTTCGGTGTTGAATGACAACCGCAGCTTGGTCTCTGGTAAACATTTCACTGGCCTTAAGTATGCGGAAATTATAAAGCAACGGCAGATGCAGAGAAAAGAAAAAATGTTTTTTTTTTTGCTGCAGTTTCTAGTGATTGTTGCTTTATATGTGGAAGGATCCTGCCGGAAATTGTATAGCAATAAAATTTTGAGGATAAGTTGTGGTCAGTTCATCAGATTTTCGGATAAAATTCAGAAAAAAGCTATCATCTTTAGTATCAAATGATACCTCTCATTGTGTAGATTCCAAAAATGTAAATAGGTAATATTAAGTATAAGAAAAAAATATAAACTTAAAAATACCAATACGGTTATAAGAATAGTAGTTGGGTACTTTGAACTTGATTATTGAAGTGTATCCATGATTATGTCATCATGGAGATTTTTGACCATTTATGTATTATGTAAGTCTAACGTGAAGATAATCAGCCGACCTTAGTCCTGAAGAAGTTATGCAACATGTGAGGAAGTATTGGAACGACCTTCCACCCTCAAGCCACCCAAGCAACAACAATAGGCGTGCGGAGTCCAATTATCTCATCAGGGCACGATCACGTTTGCCTACTCACGCACGTGTCATCTGCAGCACGTCCGGAAGGTGTAACTTTATGCAATGTGGCAATTGTATTCCTTGAGAGGGACACCATGAGATAAACCAGCAAAGGAAGAAATGAATAAATGACGCGGTGGAGAAATTATAAAACATAAGTGAATAGGACCGGATTCATTTTATTGTTGTATGTCGTGAATACAAAGGAAGATTTCAGGCCTGATTTAAAATGCTGATATAATATTATATGTGTTACATACTTTGTGCAAATAACACAGGGATATCACTATTTTTAAATATCTCAATTTAGTTAGAAAAAAAAATTGAACCGAAAAGAAGGTCCTTTGCAAAATTTAAAAAATTAAATATGTAGAGTAAGTATTATTACTACTACTAATACTAAAACTTTAAATCTAGGTTTAAACTTTAATACATAAATCTAAATCTATTTACTTTAAATAAAAATTTACAGGTAAATTAGGGAGGTAATGGAAGAAACAGTATTACGAGTATTATTTCTAGGCACAAACTACTGATCCAGATAAAAAGTCCAGGAAAATGTTAACAGATGGAATCCCTACGTAAAAGGGAACGTGACAGATCGCTCACGTGCCCGACAGATCTCAAGGAACGTGAGGGACTTCGCTTTCCTCGAGGAGAATTGAAGGGAGCAAAATTTCCAAATAAAGCTAATTTAAGTTCTATATTTATTGACTTTAAAAGTTGACAAACAAAAAAATACGTCGATCCGTTATTCTGTTATTATTTAATTGATGAACAAACCAACAAACGAACGCTCGTATCCTTACTGAATATTATAAATGCGAAAGTGTATTTGTTGCTTATTTGTACTTCAATTGATTGAAGCACAAGCGTGACGCGATTTTTTGGTATATTTGAAATCTTGGAAAGTAACGTATGTAGTAATAAAGTAGTGTGTAGTGTCACCTTTTATCCTGGAAATACCGCTCCCCGTGGGATTTTTAAAACCTAACGACGTCGAAGAACGATGATGCTGCAGGCAAAAACTAATCGGTAAAATCATCTCAATCTCCTGCATCCAAATGTGTTCCTAAAATGAGTATGCAGCCTTGGTAGAAGTTGGTGGGTATAAGAAAATAGCGTGGAATCTCCCGCAGTGCAGCTCTCGTAGGAAGCTACTCACAAGTACCTGACGTAAGTGGTCTATTGAGTTAGATGCGGTCCGATTAGGCTCGCACAGCGCGGCCCTGTCATAACTTAGTATTGTTAGCGCTGATAAATTGCATCAAGATATCGAGAAATATCGCTTTTATTGAATTGTTTTGCGCCTATTTGTTACTCGTAGTTGCTTGTTTCTACTATTTAGTTAACTGGTACGGATCACGAGGCCCTGGATTAAAGTAGGCACTCACTGACCAAAACCAGTCAGCTTTGCCAGTCAGCTTTGCAAAAATTTTGGGTTAAGGAATATCAGTCGAAGCGCGGATTTGGGAAGTTCCCGTTTTTAAACAACAATAAGATCCGCGCCTCCTAGAGCACGTAAAGACGTCGATCCTGTAATTTTTTTCTTATAAAATTCTGATCTCTTAATAGAATTCTAAGTAGTGGACTGCTGGAACAGAAGGTAGACACCATCACACACCCTACTCGATTTTGTGCTTTAACAATAAAGCCGCCCCTGTTTCACTATTGAGGCTTGTAAAAGATTGATTTCAAGATGTGCCATAACAGGCAACTCTTCACTCCACATAGCGTGAATAACCATTTAACTTTAAGATAAAAAGATCATTCGCATCTGATGAACTTTTACGATGTTCGTGTTTCTATTGGAGTTCAATTGGAAAGCAATAAACGCTAACCCACTTAGAGCGTTATGGTGCCCGTCGATTCTCTATTTAGAGGCTTATTGGTCGTAACACATTCTTTACTTGTGACTCTTTATTCTTCGCAATTGGATGTTGTCTTTCAAATTAACTATAGTAAGTTAATTGTTGTGAATCTTTGAATATCCACACTTATCGCTTTCTCATAGCTTAACTGCGGAACTAACGAAACTTGGTACAGGAACACTTTAAATTCTGGAGACAGAAAGGAATTATTTAAATTTCAGAATTTCAGAGGGATTCTTACAAATGAAAGCGCCATCATCAATAAGTATCTAAACATGAAAGTAAAGTGCCTACTATATTAATAGAAAGCTTTTAAAAGTTATAATTAAAGCTGATTGCACATCTTTTGGAACGCGGTGCTTTTTCCGCCGCTTCCAGAAGTTCCGTTTGATTACAAAAGCATTGTGTTGAACACAAAATTTAGGTGTGCGATTCATTTGTTCACAATAACATTGTGGGTAACGTAATCATTTCAATTTGCTTTTTGTATTTTTAAGATGAAACATGTCAGAAATAGCGTAGATCTATTTTCATCCATAGGAATTGGAACACCGATATAATTTTCAATCAGTTCATCGCACTTGGCAGGTGGTGTGCTGCCAATGTAACTAGCTCATACGAGCAGCTCGTAGTGACGAATTCTACAACCGGGATCGCATATGATGCTCTGATTGTGGGCCAAAGACCCCTTGCATATCGTGATGCTAAGAATACACTTTCTAAACTATTCTTTCAATAATATAATATCCAACACTGATCGCCTCGTTTTTTCACCAAAGTTTAGCAGCAACACGTACTAATGCTGAGATCTATAGAGCGTGCTTTGACTTAGATCGGACTAAAGATAGAGTTAAAATGAGACACAAATATGCTCCGACATAAATCTGTCTCATTTTAACACTGTCTTGAGTGTGAGCAGAGTGAGAGTGCGGTCTATAGATTTCAGTGAGAGCACATAGGTAAAGCTCTAAGTCCTGTCTTAGATCTCTCTCCTGGTAGTTAAAGTCTTAATTTAGTGTCAAATGACTGTCCCGTTAGACTATGGGAGTGAGTGTTTGCAGATTGCTCTACATTGAGCTAACCATTGACCATGACCTAAGTGGAGACAGAGTTGACAGGCTTAAATTTCAGGTATTTGTAGCCATTTCTTGACATTTCTTTCTTTTTCCGTTAGAAAATTTGTAATTGGCCATATAACTGTTACTAGCTTTTAAATAAAATATTGCTTTAAAAATCGCTGTTGATTTTCCCATTACAAAAAAATGTCCCAGGAATGCCTTTTATCTCTCTTTTGTTTTGGTTACAAATACTTGTTTCAAAACAAAAAATACTTTGTTGTACTTACTACAATACAATTTTCTTCAGTGTAAACCACGTGACGAAATTTCCCAAGCATTGAAAGCGAGCGCGAATCTAAAAATAATAACACCTGACTGCCATCGTGTATTTCTGAACTGACACTTCAAAGAGTTCAGTTGAAGTCATGTTTAAATGCTAATAGGTTTAAATGATTTATGTTTATTCTAAAAAGAATTTCACTTGAACAATCAGAAGCAATAGCCGTTGGAGTCCTAAGCATTAACGTAGTATTACTATCTTCATGGTCCTAGGGTTCTCGAATAGCTTAGGCCTTAGACCATTCATTGTGTTGAATGGTCTAAGTCGAACGATGACCGTCATCGTAAGTTGCAGCGTTAGGGGATTCCCCTACTAGATAGGCGGACAACCTCAAAGATGGCTGATACAAGCGGCACGAGATCGTGTTCTATAGCGCACCTTGCAAGGTCTACCCTGAGTAGATTCGAGTCTTGGCATATTGGCTATATATATATTGTCTTAATGTCTCGGCACAGCATTGGCTATGTATTTTGCCCTAGTATTAAGAACGGTGTGTCCATGAAACTAAAGCCGGTGCTTAACAGTGAATTTTGCAAAAAAAAAACAAGCATGTTTCTTCGAACGCGATTCTGACGCCCGGGGCAGCCATTAAATATGCGAGGCATGGGCAAATTACTCGCATATCGCCGCGTTACATCTTCATGAGGAAGTTTTACAACCTCCGGCATTATACTTTGACCAATATTACTCAACTATAAAAGTTGTACCTAATCAATATAATCCTCACAATGTTCGGAAACCTCAGTGCGTTAGTATGATTCGCACTTAGCCAGTTATTTTGTATCCGTGTAACTCCAAAGGGGAAATAATTATTTTGTTATTTTTTATATCCGTGTTCATCTGTTCATTACTAATAGGTTCTACATTATATAAAACAGTAAAACTAATTATTAGGTTTAGATAAATGAGATATCAATGGCTTCATCTTAACTTCACAGATGGTCACAGTATAAGAGGATGTGGGCTTAGATCGTTTTATTGAGTTGCAGGCGTATTATAACTGTGTTCTGTTGCAATCTTAACCCTTGGCCATCTGGAGCCACGACGAATAAAATAAATGACTCTGAATCTTCGAAGTCGATCGTCACGACATGGTTTTACACCACAGTAATTTGTTAACGTCTTTATCAAAACGCTAATTAGCTAACGCTCACTGAGTTACTTTTTATTGGCTTTAGATATCACGTTTGCCGAGCATAAAGATAGCAAACCGATTTCGGTTTAAATTTTCTTCTTCATTCATCTATTTTTTATTTTTCATATTGTTTTCGCAACGGCCACGACAAATCGGATGGTATAAAAGTACTATATTTTAATCGAACTCTCATTACCGGCCGATCGGGAACTCCATAGTAATGAGGCGCGACGCGCTGTCAAACGAGTGATGTCGATTAATGGACATAAAACCGATGGCTCCACTAATCATAGAATTATAGCTCTTAACTCCTATACTTAAATGTTATAGTCAAATGAACTAGACTAGTTAAAGGTGACGTTTACATCAGTATAATGTATACTGATGGTAGCTTTGATTATGGTACTATGGATTTTAATTTAATGGGCATAGGAGATGTAATCGATCGATAGAATACAGACGAAAGTTACATTATACGATATTCTCGATAGTAAATAATTATATCACGCTAGTAAAAATCTTAATAGATAAGTAATAGAGATTATTATTAGTTTAAATTAAAATGTTAAAATGTACGTATTACTTCCTGTAATGTTTGAACCTGTAAGATTTTGACTATGTATGATTATGATATAATTATCTCAATTTTATGTTCATTGAAAAAACATGTTGTGTTGAATGATTATAAAGAGGCTCAGTAACGAGGTGTAAATTTAAATTATGTACCTACACACTTTTGTAATCGAAGCTGAATCGAGTTTTTAAGTGGGAGTAAAGAATCATAAATAAATACTAATGAACTGTAATTGACCTAAAATAAACTAAGTAAGTACCTACCTACATACAAATTTTTGGAAAAAAGTTGTTGTGGCCTTTAGTGATTAAAGATTACTTAGTTGTTAGCGAAAATTCGCGCGTGGGTTGTATAAAAAATGTACGATTATTATCTATCTCTATATCCTTCTTTATTCGTTTCGGGTTTGATGGGTCTGGACTCTCTGGACTCTCTGGAGTTAAAACGAAAGAGAGTTATTCTATCCACTACCACCTTTCATTGAACAGTAAGGTGGACAATCTGGACACATTGTCGCGGTGTGCGTTGGTAGTACGGGCGCCGGACAAGCTGCTCCGGTCATGCCGGAAGCGGCCTTTCTTCGCGCTCGAGTCGTTCCGTACGCGGTATGCTAAAAGTGCGCTAACCTTCCGCGCACTTTCTATGCTAAATGAGCTGATTTCTCAGCATCAGAGACTGGATGTGTTTAATATAAAAATAAATAGATTTATTTCACGTATAGATCACAAATAGTTATAAGCTCTCACCTTTGGGCTGGAGCACCCCAATACCAACTCCTTCCATTTGACCGGATTCAAAAGCGGGCAGTTCGGCTTGTGGGCAATCCCAAATTAACCAACCCGCTGGAAAGCCTGGAGCACCGCAGAGATGTTAGCTGTCTCTGCGTATTCTATCGGCTATACATATAATGGGGAGTGTTCTGAAGAACTATTTGACCTTATTCCACCGTCTCTCTTCTACAACCGCACCGCTCGCCACCGAAAACAATTTCACCCTCACCACCTGGGTGCCTGGAGCACTTCGACCATCCGATGTTCCAGATCCTTTTTTCCACGTACTTTGAAACTGTGGAACCAACTTCCTGCGACGGTGTTTCCACTGAATTACAACATGGGGTTATTCAAGGGGTGGACCAACAAATTCCTGAAAGGCCGGCAACGCATTGGTGGTGCCTCTGGTGCTACAAGTGTTCATGGGCGGCGGTAATCACTTAACATCAGGTGAACCGCCTGCTCGTTTGCTCGCTAAAAATATATTAAAAAAAAAAAGAATATCTGTTATTCTGAATGTAAATCTAACTTGCAATATGCTTTGGCATTAAGCTGTAAGCATAGTAAGTATCTGCAATAAAATAAAATAAAATCTCTAGTGTAAGTTTTCAAGTTATCAAACGTCAGTGTGACAAGGATCTGTTGGCACTCGGATGATATTGACAAGGAGTGTAAGTGTGCGTACACATGGCTTACAGCACGTACGACGTCCTGTCATAAAGTGACATTTCTAAAGATTGCGGCGTTAGTTTCGACTTTGGCCTCATGCCAAAAGATACTTACTTGTCGCATCGTAGGTACATAAATCAGAGAAATGTATTATGTAACATTTAGATTTCTGTCAGACAATGACGCTCGTAGTTTATTATAGACTAGGTTAAGCGCCCAACTTCGTTCGAGTGGATTTTCTTTTCTGAACTCTTTATTTCCTACAATATATTAGGAATATCTTGCCGGCTCTTCTCATCAAAATTTGCATTTCCACATTTTCTTGAAGTGTCATAAAAATCACAGGTTCTACATGAAATAAATAATCTTGAATATTGATTTTTTTTTGTATAATTTAAGAAAATCTGTAACCATCTGCGGAGCAACAGATTGCAACTCCACGCGAAAGAAGTCGCGGGAAAACTAGTAGTTCTATATATCGTAGACTTTTTGTAATATAAAGAGGTATATAGACATTACCTAACAGTTTAAATAATTTTCAATGTACTGAAATACTTCACAGTAGTTTTTTTTTTTCATTCTAAATAGGCTTGCGCTTGACGACAATCAATATTGGATAGTTGAAAATATACAGCTATTTAATTTCCCCTGATACTGCGAAAGATGATATCCAATTGAGAACAATTCTACATTTATGACATGCCGTTCACTTTCAATGTGTTGCTAAGTAAAGCTTTTATTACATCTTAGTTCGACATCAGAATGAAAAGTCAAAAGTACCAATCTACGAGTATCTTATATTGAAATATCAGTTTAGCATTTTCATTGAGGATTAGCTACAATGTAGTAATAATATACAGCATTTATATAATGTTATAAAATTCCAATAAATCAGTATTTATGAAGCCACAATAAATAGCTTAATGTCTAAATTTCGAGCTTTTATTACAGAATATCCGGTCATAGAACCTTGAAAATCATTACACCTCGCCACAATTATTGAGCATTTATACTCGTAACAGTTTTAACGTTTATATTTCTTATAGGGTTCGCTATAGAGTTTATATTTGTGTGAATGTAAATTGGTTTAAGCCAGATGTTGCGGTGTACATTTAAAATAATCACGTACCATTGACCCGGTTATGCCAGAGGTCTTTGTTCGTTGTGTTTGCGATCCTCTGAAAGATATATTTTTCTCTTCTTTCTAGGTTATACATACGGCGGAAGCCATGTTATTATTTTGAATAAACAATATTAGACAATTTTGTTGAACTAACAAAATTGATAAAACAAATTAGATGCAGTTATTATTTTGGATGTAGAACCTACCTCCGTCAGTTTTAACGATTTCTTATTAATTTAATAATTCAAAGCTTTTAAACAAACAAAAAATGCTCTTGAAATGTCTGTCTATTGGTGTTGAATCTACCAATGAATCCAAACATTGTTTCTACCAAGATCTCAAGACTTTTTCAAAAATATTTTAATTATTGTGTACCTAGTAAAAACACTTTGGCCGCTTACGAAAGCTACTCTTCGTAACCAGTTTCATGCAACGAATATTTTTAAAATGAGCTAAGCATAAAACTTAGAACAATGAAAATAAAACCTAAATATTTTTATTTTTAAACTATTAAACATACCTTTGAATGTAAACCTTATAAAAAATCGATTCTTCAGCCAAAAATTTTATCTCTTTATTATATTATCAACTGGTCAACAAACCTTACAAACTGCGTCAATAATGGTCTATGAGCTGAAAATAGTTAGTTGTTTATAATTAAGCGTATACGAAACCTACACGCTTTACATTTGTATGTTTGTTTGTTATTCCCTATCCGTTAATTTTGACGTACCTCCTTAACTCTATTTATTATTGCTTGTACAGGAAATGCATAAATATTCTAAACATCAGCAGGCAAGGATTTCGATTAATTTATTGTTTAAAACTAGAACTTGAGTCATGGAATAATCTGGAATTAATCAATATTAACTATACTGCACAAATAAGCGGTGGTAGCTGAGTGGTTAAGATTTCTATCTCATTTTCGAGAGTCCGAAATTCGATCCTAGGTCTCTAACTTTTCGGAGCTCTTCATAACCACCAAACGATTTAGCGTTCCGGTACGATGGCGTGTGGAAACCGATTAGGGGTATGGGTTAACTGTACTGCCGTACTCCTTCCAAGTTAGCCCGCTACCATCTTAGACTGCATCGTCACTTACCATCAGGCGAGATCACAGTCAAGGACTATCTTGTCAACCAATAAAAAAAGCGGGTGTGAAGTCTGCCAATCCGCACTTGACCAGAGGTGGCCACTATTGGGTTTTCCTGTCAAGTAATTCTAAGTAGCCCAGAGCTTGAGAACTTGGCTGAGTGTCACCCTGAACCTTGCAAAGCACTTAAAGCCATCGAGCCTGCGCCTGATTTTTTGAGATGACGGTCAACCTTCAATAAAGGAGGGGCTCGCTGAAGAATCAAATAAAGCTGTGATACTAGATGAAAACTAACCTTTTGAAGCCTCAATAGCTCAACGGTTAAAGGTGCGGACTGAAAACTGAAAGGTCGCAAGTTCGAGCCTCACCCGTTGCATAATTGTCGTACCCATTCCTAGCAAAAGCTTTTCGCTTATTTGGAGGGAAGGGGAGAGGAGAATGAATATAAGTCAAGTTCAGCTTGGCTCATATTCTTTATATATTAAAAAAAAAAACTAACTAAGTAAACGTGTTCCCACGCTGGCTTGCAAAGTTATACGAGTGGGATATGCGTTCTTTTCTTTCATTCCGCCAGAGTTACTTAGTTCTTCGAAAGCAATTAGACGGTTTCGTATGTTGATAAAAAGATTAATAATTAGTTGTGACGGAAGATCGTCTCGCATAGTATGCCGAGTAGGTAGGTTTACCTTACGTCGTTATGTAGGAATTACGATTTTTTTAACGAATACCAGTATAATATATCTCTGTGCTTTTCAGCCAAATCGGTTGCGGCATGAGTTACCTAATTAATAAACATCTATCCAACCCAAGTTGGAGCAGGATAATAGGAAGGATATTAAGATTTTCTTACGTTTACGTTACGTTTTTCTTAAAGTTAAACTGTTGAGTTACTTTCCGGCTCTCCATAATAAAAAAATGATTTTCTATCCGGTACTAGTCTTGAAATTATAAGCAGTGTCATATTTCGATTTAATACATTTTATTTCAACGAAAAGTATTTTTTATTAGATTTCATCAAGATAGTAGACTGCATGTCACTTACCATCAGGTGTGATCGCAGTCAAGGGCTTAGGTATTCGCGGGCTAACTTCGAAAGGATTATGGCAGTGTAAATAAAGCCCATGATCCTAATTATTTTCATTTTCAAACCAAAAAACGTTATCTTCCTCATCAAACTTTGATTTGAACTTTGATACTGTAATAGAAATGTAAAAATATAATGCATTTATTGTGTTTGGGTTAACCAGTCCATTTTGATTTAGTAATGACGAATGGTGACGTCACAAGTGTCGTATGCTTTTGTCTTGCAGCTATTGTTAAGGCTTGTTATGATCTCGCGAGGCATCTAGTGATTCCCAACCTTTCATGCGAGTCGGACCAATTGATAGACACATGTATTTTTGTTCAACAAGACGATTACGTTATGCAACTAGTGGTGTAAAGTTGTTATTATCGCAGTTTTTTTTATTTAATTAAGTTTAGACTCATGCGCGGGCTGTTGTTTCCTGTGTAAGTTTTCTGGTGAGATGACAGTTATTTTGAATTCAAATAAAATTTAAAGTTATAGTTTTGTGTAATGACCGAATATTTTTTTTAAGTAAAGTAGATACATATCACTAATTTCGTGACTGACTTGTGATTCGACTTGGACGTAGTGTAATCTGGTTAACACACTCAGGGCGCGATTCTCGAGAGATATAGGATCGAACCCCGCTGGCCTCGGAATTTTTGTTTGTTATGTATTTATAAAAAAAATCGGATATTAATTCCCTTAAGTGTAGGTTAACATAAAAATAAAAAAATAAACTGTCTATAATGCCGTTGAAGAGACAGTATTTCTATTAAAAAATATTTTTAATATATATATAGCTACTCGTGCTGATTCACTGATTCACTCACTCACTCACTCACTGACTCATTGATCACCTCTCCTGTAAAATTTTGTATGAAAAAATTTTTTTTCACCCACCGTTTCGTATAAAGGACAAAAATTCATTCGGAACAAAAATATGGAGAGAGCTGATGATTGAGGATTTCGGAGACGGGTGAGGAGCACCGGCCAGGGTATCGAAGATAGGTGGGGGGTGTTCGAACAAATGTCACTCGAAACCTCATCCAATTGGCAAAGAGCCGAAAAAAAACTTCAAAATGGCGAATTCAAGATGGCGGCCATACAAATTTTGTTTGTGTCTATCTCGGAGAGTATAAGAGATGGAAGAGTGGTTTCTTGGCAAAAGATGATCAGGAGTCGAAGGTCCACTTGGTGAACAGAAAAAAAATTCAAGATGGCGGAATTTATTTTTTTCCATACAAAATATATGCAAGACTTTAATACGGTTCCTTTTCAAAATTTGTGATGGTTTCGTAGAGAGGACAAAAATTCATTTGGAGGAAAAATATGAAGAGAGCTGATGGTTGAGGATTTCGGAGACGGGTGAGGAGCACGGCCAGGGTGTCGAAGATAAGTGGGGAGTGTTCAAACAAAAGTCACTCGAAACCTCATCCAATTGGCAGGGAGCTGAAAAAAATCTCCAAAATGGCGGATTCAAGATGGCGGCCATACAAATTTCGTCGGTGTCTATCTCGGAGACTATGAATGATGGAAGAGTGGTTTCTCGGAAAAAGATAATGAGGACCCGATGGTCTACGTGATGAATAGAGAAAAATTCAAGATGGCGGATTTTTTTTTTCCATATAAAATGTGTGCAAGACTTTGATACGTTCCTTTCCGCTGATGGTTTCGTATAGAGGACAAAAATTCATTTGGATGAAAAATATGGAGGGAGCTGATGATTGAGGATTTCGGAGACGGGTGAGGAGCACGTTCAGTGCATTCAAGATAGGTTGAGGGTGCCCAAACAAAAATCACTCGAAACCTCATCCAATTGGCAGGGAGCTAAAAAAAATTCAAAATGGCCGATTCAAGATGGCGGCCATACAAATTTCGACGGTGTCTATCTCAGAGAGTATAAAAGATAGAAGAGTGGTTTTTTAGAAAAAGATAATCAAGACCCGAAGGTCTACTTGGTGGCCAGAAAAACCGCGGTTCGCTTTAGCGAGCCGCGCACCCACGCGCCCTACTAGTTTAATTATATTCATGTTCATACATTATTTATTCAGTACATTTTCTCTTCCAGTTTTTAATGGGAAACATGTAGGTAATATTTTTACAAAATAGCTTGTAACACTTTGATTTTTAAACTTCATCTCTCTTTGTTACAGATGTAAGAAGAACTCGAAAAATGCCATAAAAACTAAAAACGTGTAGTGAATTTTCTTTGCCTAGTAGTAAAGTGAGATTATTTTTAGTTTTTTTTGTTGGTGAAGTGCAAAAGAAATTCGGTTATATGAGTGAGAAAGCGTGCTTACAGAAGATGACGAACATTTCGCCGGAGACCAGAATCATGATGATGAGGGGCGGAGACGGGAGGCAGGGCTACCGGCGACAAGTGAGTACACATTTTTTTTTAAAGAATATTAGCCAAGTTAACTAATATCCCCTCCAAATAAGCGGGAAGCTTGTGTGGTTACAACAATACTGCAATGGGTGGGGTTTGAAACTGCGGCCTTTCAGCTTTCAGTCCACACCTTTTTTTTTGTACCACATTCTGGCAAATAAATTCTATTCTATTCTATTCTTTAAGCGTTGGGCTATTGAAGCTTAACATTAGATAACATTCATCTCATCTTCTTCTTTATGAAGTGACTAGTATAGATGATGCCAGCGACTTAATCCACGTGGATCAAAGTTTTTTGGTTCCCGCGGGAACTCTTTAATTTTCCGGGATAAAATGTAGTCAATGTGTTAATCCTTGGTATGAGCTATCTCCATTCCTTTTAGTTAAATCGGTTCATTCGTTGTGGCATGAATGATTAACAAACACACACACACAACAGACAAACTTTCGCCTTCAGTGTGATGTTCAACGCATTACAAAAAATAAAAAAAAGTTCCAAACAGATAATTTTATAATAATAATAATTACTTTTTACAAAAAATTTAACCGACGATAGAAGGAACTAAAAGGGGAAAATAAAATATATAAATCTTTTTAGTCTTACTAAGCTCCTAAAACTAATGAAAGTAACCAATTTTGAGTCGGCGGTAAACTTTTTAAGCATATTTTTCATTTTTTTAAGCACAGCAGATTGTTTAACTACGAGCTGTATTTTTAATCTTAGGCTGCGAGATCTAAAATCTACTAGACAAACCATGTACAACTTTTTATTTTATTTTACTGGTCTATCTGATATTGCTAATTATTACGAGGGTGGTGTTTCGTTGTACGTAATCTGCGTTGTACGGCTTCCGGCGTTTTCAATTCAATCAAATTGCATTCATGCGGTTTTCCTATTTGATTAGCTGAGGCAATAAATATTATCGTAGCTTCGGAGAATGATGGTACTATATTGAAATTTTTCAATTATTAAGTTTACGACCTTTCTATAACTAACTAACTACTCTCTACTTTTATTATAGAACTTTCTATTTTTATCATATTTTTGTTCTAAGAAAATAACCAATTTGTATTTGAGTCCATAATTTCATTAATTCATCTGAATCCATCGTCGCCAGCCCATTACCTACTGCCAGTCTCTTCTCTCTCTCTTCAAATGACAAGGATTTAGGGCGTAGTCCACCACGCTGGCCAAGAGAGGATTGGCAGACATCACACGAATAGGTATTATGGAGAACTCTGAGGTATGCAGATTTCCTCGTAATGATCGCATCGGAGTATCTAATAGCAACAACATAACATTCTTTGGTAGCGCCACCGTTTCTGGGATACTTCTTTAAGAGAGTATAGAGACTTACAAATTTCTTAGCCCTATTTGGCATCGAACCAGACCTCAATTTTTTTTTCTAAAAAAGAACTAGCTGATGCCCGCGGCTTCGCTCGCGTGGAATTAGGTTTCAAAAATCCCGCGGGATCTCTGATTTTCCGGGATTAAAAGTACCCTATGTCAACTATACCCATGCAAAAATAACGTTGATCCATTGGATTGTTGCGGTGTGATTCAAGGACAAATACACTTTCGCATTTATAATATGAACTGCTGAACAAGCTGAACTTAACTAATATTCTCTCCTCCCCTCAAAATTAGCGGAAAGCAGTAGGTATAACAATAGTGCAACGGGTGGGGATCGAACTTGCAACCTTTCAGTTTTCAGTCCGACCCTGTAACCGTTGGGCTATTGAGGCTTTAAAACCACA
Organism: Hipparchia sbordonii; assembly: GCA_038048805.1. NCBI lineage: Eukaryota > Metazoa > Arthropoda > Insecta > Lepidoptera > Nymphalidae > Hipparchia > Hipparchia sbordonii. Next base: position 15,324,159 of record CM076103.1, read on the forward strand.
CCACAACGTTTATCCTTTGCGTTTACCACTGCGAGAGACTTGTTTTGGCTGATCGTTCAACATTTGACCAGGCTGCTTATTGTAATGTAGTATTGGCAGGCGACCAATTCGTACAAGGAGCGTGGTTTCTGTAGGATTAGTAGAAGATTCAATTCCATTGATCGTATTCGTATTCGATAACATTAGCATCAAAGTAAAATAAACCTTGTATCGATTTAAAGTCACTTGTTTTAAAATTGATACCTACATCGACATCAACTTATCTCTGGTATCGATTTATCTCTACATTATTTACTTCCGAAAGCTATCAACATAGTAATTTAATATATTTGTTTTGACAGTTATGATTATGAGTCAGGATTCTTGAAACATCTCTAGGACAATTTGATGCGTAAATAAACCACTTACGAGTACATAATAATATAAGTATTATAAATGAGAAAGTATGCTCTTATTTGATTTGAACCACAGAATACCTTATATCTAGTACTAAAACTCTTATGCTAAAATCTATAGACCGCACTCTCACTCAGCTCATACTCAAGACAGAGTTAAAACGAGACAGAGTTATATCAGAACATATTTTTGTCTCGTTTTACCTCTATCTTGAGTCTGAGTGGAGTCAGAGCACGCTCTATAGATTTCAGCATTAGTGTCTGTTACCTTTTCACATTTAAATTATTGTTGAACTGATTTCGACATAATTCGGCAGGTATCCTGATAAAGGACATAAGAAACTTTTATCCCAGAATATTATGACTTGCATCTAAACAGTTTGTCTGTTAGCAAAAAAAAACTTATACGCTGGAATCGTATTTAACTTATTTAATAGATATTGCCCACAACTTGTACCTACGCGTGAAGTTAGTTTTTAAAAATCCCTTTGTTTTTCTGGATAAAAAGTTAGGCTACTTTTATATTTGACGTGATTTGGGTCTTTTCGATTGAGTATCTTGAGAATGATAGAGGCTACTTTTTACTCGACACCAAAGGGTTTTCGGGAAATTTTTAGATATTTTACTCCACGCGGACGAAGTCACGGGCATTGTCTAGTATTTTTATAAATAAGTAGCAATAAATGGTAACCCTATATGGCATATCAAAATGTAAGTCAGTATGTCGATCATTGACCCCATCCCAAATGCTCCGACATCCAGCGAGGGCAATTAGGGACGTGACATCGTTTCCGGGATTGCATATCGAGTTGTCGATATCATATATCGTAAATAAACGATTACGTTTTACGAGTTACAACATTAGATTGATAGTGTTTCTGTATTGATGGATCTCTATTTTTCAAGAGTATTGAGTTACTGTTGCGCTATCGTTTATGAAACGATTGTGTCGATTCATCGATATATTGTATCCAATTGGGTAATAGTTTCAAATCGTATCTTCTAGTATGGTAGTATAGATGAAGAAATTTTATTAATTTTATGGTCCGATAAATAATCTGTTCAATTAGTTAAGATTGTTAGGTTTGCACTTAAGTGAGGGCATAAATATTAGATTTGTTTTTTCGAATCTTCAAGTGGAATGCCGTATTTGTGTGTACTATCGGAAAATCAGAGATAGTATCAGTTGTTCGTTCACAAAATGTAATACATTAGTTTTGATTTTCTGATTCCCAATTTTACTCTTAGTTATTCTTCTTTTTAAGTTGATTAGGTTTTGATAAAATCTTTTATGACACTAATCTGGTCCAAAATTACTCACTCTCTGTAAAAAACGGGAAGTCGCTAGGCGCAAAGTTATTATACATCGTAAAGAAAATGAGTTTTTATTATCGTTCTATGAAGATTGATTGGTGGAGTTTATAGGAAAGTCTTTTACGACTTAATGCCTTTTTGATGTCTTCCGCTCTTGTATTATTCTAGCTTTAATTGGATCATCATTAAGCTCGTGTTAAAACAGTTGATTCGAATAAAGAAACACATTACATTCTTTCTTTAGCGTAAAAAATATATTTATTCATTCGGGACAAATAAAATTACAATATAAATATAACAAAATAAAAACTTAAATAAATAACTTAAATAAATTAAAATAAATTAAATTTCTTTAGCGTTGATTGTTAATATTACTTTCTATTTTATGATTCCAATTCAGTGATTACATTTGCTTATAAATTAATTTGAATATCTAATCTTTTCGAAATTGTCAAAACTAAATCTATCTTAATCGTTGATAGAATGATATGATATCATTTCAACGTCTAAATGTTAAGTGACTAGGCAGTTTATACGAAAGCCAATTTCACCAGCGACGAGCAATGTTTTACCGAGGTATAAATTTGAAATTTTGGCAGATTTTCAATACAGAAACTGTCAGAAGGTCCAATTATTCCTCGTTACTTGGCGATGGATATTTGATTTTTTTAGATTCAGATTGTAAAAACGACGACGATGCTAGGCCTAACGCCAGCAATCACTCAAGATCGCAGAGTGGCGATCTAGTATCTGTAGGGCAGACCTCAAATAGGGAATGCGCCAGGGGAATGATGAATGATGATTGTAAACCCTTTATTTCTCTAGCCTAGATAATATGATATCAAAATATTAATAAGTTATCGATGAAAAGCGCATCACTAGCCTCCATTATAACACTCACGAGAGCTGGAAACATTGATCGATTCCCAACAGGCCGGGCTTATATCGGTACATTTGAGCCGGTACAGCGACGTGTTATCGTCATATCACGTTAATTAATAGCTAATGTAGTGCGGCGACATCTTCATTAATTATGCCGCTCTTTAAGGCTCTACTTACACGTTCTAATTAATGAGATAACTTCCTGTATAGTTCTTGCAATTCACGAGTGCGTGAGCTTTACTTGTGGTTACGTTCGTGTACATGCACATTGTGTAAGTGTGCGTGCCTGTCAGGAGCCTAGGTGGGAGCGGTCAGGCGCGAGCAAGCTCTCGCTCACACTTATACAGATACGACACAAACACAACCATGAGCCACGCGCCCTCGTGAATTGCAAGAACTCAAGAACTATACTGCCGTCATTAGGAAAAAAGACGTAACAAATCTGACATTTTTTCGAAATTGAGTTAGACACATACCTATTATTCACTGTGTTTGTTCAAACTTATTATAGTGATAAGTTTAAACAAAATTTAAAAATACTGGTAGATGCGTCTTCTTGTTCTGATGGCTCTGATGTCGAATATGTGCCGAATATGCCGCCAGACCAGACCAGAGACAATGCAGAAATTATAAATTTTCAGTTGACTCCATCGGGAATCGAACCCGAGACAGTTATAAGATCACAGTACTCACCACTGCGCCAGGGAGGTCGTCAATATAGTTGAGGACTTGAAGTGTAACAATTGTACTTTTTATTTCGGAAAATCAAAGAGTTGCCGTTGTTTTAATAAACTAAATCCACGCGGACGAATTCGCGGGCATCAGCCAGTTTATAATATTAGTAAGATCAGCGATCGAAAGTTTTGAATTCCAGTCACTATTAGCTCATTGTGTGTTTGTGTGTGTGTGTGTGCGTGCGTGTGTTACTCCTTCACGCCAGAACGTATGAACCGATTTGGCTGAAACTTGAAATGGAGATAGCTCATACCCAGAATTAAAACATAGGCTACATTTTATACCGGAAGATTACAGACTTCCCATGGGGATTGAAAAACCTTGATCCACGCGGACGAAGTCGCGGGCATCGTCTAGTATTATAATTTTTTTGAATATGATGTAACATTTTCGCGTTTGGCGCAGATCCTGGCGGCGCTGGCGGTGTCGCTGGGCCCGTTCGCGGCGGGGCTCAGCAAGGGCTACATGTCGCCCGCCATCGCCTCCATGCAGGAGAACAGCCACAGCTCCGCCTTCACCGTCAGCGACCAGCAGGCCAGCTGGATCGCCAGCCTCAGCCTATTGGGTAAGATAATGTTCTTGTTGCCCTGTGACGTCTAGTAGCCTGGGACCTTTAGAGCCGAGCGGCTCTGAAAGAGTTAGAGCGAGATTGAAATATTTATTTATTTACAACAAAACTTAATCTATCTTAACAGGAAACCTAATGCGACAGATTAGTTATGACTTAAATGACTTCAACTTCCTAATATCAAAAACTACCTGTAAATTATTACTATATATATAGCTATCTCGTGCTGATTCACTGATTCACTGACTGACTGACTGACTGACTGACTGATTGACTCATTGATCACCTCTCCTGTAAAATTTTGTATGAAAAAAATTTTTTTAACTTATGGTTTCGTATGGAGGACAAAAATTCATTCGGAGCAAAAATATGGAGAGAGCTGATGGTTGAGGATTTCGGAGACGGTTGAGGAGCACGTAAAGGGTATCGAAGATAGGTGGGGAGTGTTCAAACAAAAGCCACTCGAAACCTCATCCAATTGGCAGAGAGCTGAAAAAAAATTCAAAATGGCGAATTCAAGATGGCGGCCATACAAGTTTAGTCGGTATCTATCTCCGAGACTATAAAAGATGGAGGAGTGGTTTCTTTGATAAAGATGATCAAGACCCGTTGGTCTACGTGATGAATAGAAAAAATTCAAGATGGCGGATTTTTTATTTTTTCATACAAAATCTATGCAAGACTTTATTACGGTTCTTTTTCAAAATTTCTAACGGTTTCGTATAGAGGACAAAAATTCATTCGGAACAAAAATATGGAGAGAGCTGATGATTGAGGATTTCGGAGACGGGTGAGGAGCACCGGCCAGGGTATCGAAGATAGGTGGGGTGTGTTCAAACAAATGTCACTTGAAACCTCATCCAATTGGCAGAGAGCCGAAAAAAAATTCCAAAATGGCGGATTCAAGATGGCGGCCATACAAATTTCGTCGGTCTCTGTCTCGGAGACTATAAGAGATGAAAGAGTGGTTTCTTGGAAAAAGATGATCAGGACCTGAAGTTCTACTTGATCAATAGAAAAAAAATTCTAGATGGCGGAATTTATTTTTTGCCATACAAAATATATGCAAGACTTTAATACGGTTCCTTTTTAAATTTCTGATGGTTTCATATAGATGGCAAAAATTCATTTGGAGGAAAAATATGGAGAGAGCTGATGGTTGAGGATTTCGGAGACGGTTGAGGAGCACGTCCAGGGTATCGAAGATAGGTGGGGAGTGTTCAAACAAAAGCCACTCGAAACCTCATCCAATTGGCAGAGAGCTGAAAAAAAATTCAAAATGGCGAATTCAAGATGGCGGCCATACAAGTTTAGTCGGTATCTATCTCCGAGACTATAAAAGATGGAGGAGTGGTTTCTTTGATAAAGATGATCAAGACCCGTTGGTCTACGTGATGAATAGAAAAAATTCAAGATGGCGGATTTTTTATTTTTTCATACAAAATCTATGCAAGACTTTATTACGGTTCTTTTTCAAAATTTCTAACGGTTTCGTATAGAGGACAAAAATTCATTTGGAGAAAAAATATGGAGAGAGCTGATGGTTGAGGATTTCGGAGACGGGTGATGAGCACGGCCAGGGTATCGAAGATAGGTGGAGAGTGTTCAAACAAAAGTCACTCGAAACCTCATACAATTGGCAGGAAGCTGAAAAAAAATCCAAAATGGTGGATTCAAGATGGCGGTCATACAGATTTCGTCGGTGTCTATCTTGGAGACTATGAAAGATGGAAGAGTGGTTTCTTGGAAAAAGATGATCAAGACCCGATTATCTACGTGATGAATAGAAAAAAATTCAAGATGGCGGTTTTTTTTTTTCATATAAAATGTATGCAAGGATTTGATACGTTCCTTTCCGCTGATGGTTTCGTATAGAGGACAAAAATTTATTTAGATAAAAAATATGGAGGGAGCTGATGATTGAGGATTTCGAAGATGGGTGAAGAGCACGGCCAGGATATTAAAGATAGGTGGGGGCTGCTCAAACAAAAGTCACTCGAAACCTCATCCAAAAGCAGTGACCTGAAAAAAAACACCAAAATGGCGGATTTAAGATGGCGGCCGTACAAATTTCGTCGGAGACTTTTAATGATGGAAGAGTGGTTTCTTGGAAAAAGATGATCAAGACCCGAAGGTCTACTTGGTGGACAGAAAAACCGCGGTTCGCTTTAGCGAGCCGCGCACCCACGCGCCCTACTAGTTACTATATATATAGCTACTCGTGCTGATTCACTGACTCACTGACTGACTGACTCATTGATCACCTCTCCTGTAAAATTTTGTATGGAAAAATTTTTTTTCACCCACCGTTTCGTATAGAGGACAAAAATTCATTCGGAACAAAAATATGGAGAGAGCTGATGATTGAGGATTTCGGAGACGGGTGAGGAGCACCGGCCAGGGTATCGAAGATAGGTGGGGGGTGTTCGACCAAATGTCACTCGAAACCTCATCCAATTGGCAAAGAGCCGAAAAAAAACTCCAAAATGGCGAATTCAAGATGGCGGCCATACAAATTTCGTCGGTGTCTATCTCCGTGACTATAAGAGATGGAAGATTGGTTTCTTGAAAAAAGATGATCAGGACCCGAAGGTCTACTTGATGAATAGAAAAAAAATTCAAGATGGCGGATTTAAATTTTTCCATACAAAATATATGTAAGACTTTATACGGTTCCTTTTCAAAATTTCTGACGGTTTCGTATAGAGGACAAAAAATTATTTGGAGGAAAAATATGGAGAGAGCTGGTGGTTGAGGATTTCGGAGACGGGTGAGGAGCACGGCCAGGATATCGAAGATAAGTGGAGGGTATTCAAACAAAAGTCACTCGAAACCTCATCCAATTGGCAGAGAGCCGAAAAAAAATCCAAAATGGCGGCCATACAAATTTCGTCGCTGTCTATCTCGGAGACTATGAATGGTGGAAGAGTGGTTTCTCGGAAAAAGATAATCAGGTCCCGATGGTCTACGTGATGAATAGAAAAAAATTCAAGATGGCGGATTTTTTTTTTCATATAAAATGTGACTATGATACGTTCCTTTCCGCTGATGGTTTCGTAGGAATAGAGGACAAAAATTCATTTGGATGAAAAAATGGAGGGATTGAGGATTTCTTAGATGGGTAAGGAGCACGGTTAGGGTATTGAAGATAGGTTGAGGGTGCTCAAACAAAAATCACTCGAAACCTCATCCAATAGGCAGGGAGCTGAAAAAAATTCAAAATGGCGGATTCAAGATGGCGGCCATACAAATTTCGACGGTGTCTATCTCAGAGAGTATAAAAGATGGAAGAGTGGTTTTTTAGAAAAAGATAATCAAGACCCGAAGGTCTACTTTGTGGCCAGAAAAACCGCGGTTCGCTTTAGCGAGCCGCGCACCCACGCGCCCTACTAGTTACCTAATATGTACAAAGTACATACATCGACCGGTAGAGTAGGTACGGCAAGAGGAAATTTTGTCTACCCATTTTCATCTCCGCATCATTAGAAAATTTTGTGGATATCTGAAGATTATCCAATCTAATTATTTTGTAAAATGGTAGATGGTGTTACTTCTCCCAGATAATACACACACGAAACAGCTTATAATGATAATAACTATTGATATGTCTAAGTAGATAGGTAGACCATTTTCCAACTTTATGAAATAAATTGTGGTTTTGTAACTTGGATAATAGGCGTAGGTGTAACTTATTAAGTATATCGCTGGTTTCTTAAAAACGCAATAAAAACTCATTAATTTCATATACTCTTTAATAACACTTTATGATATTCGCCTCGTATAGTCGATAAATAAATGTCGCCGATTTAATTTAAATAAAATCTACAAACGTAATAAGGTATGTAACTGATTAAGTAAGTCGGTTTGTTTGTTTCTATATAAGTAGCTCATCTAACCAGGTGTACTTACAAAGTGGAATAAATCAGTGTGTAGCTCTACAAGTATGTTTTATTGAAGCCCGCGAAGCGATGCGTGCAGCATTAAAATGTTACAATTGCATTAAATTCCTGCACCACAGGATAGTTTGGAGACAGAGCCAAATAATTATACAAATAATGCGTCCTTTAAAAAGCATTTATTAAGTACTAGATGATTCCCGCGACTTCGTTCGCGTGGATTAAGGTTTTTTGATCCCGTGGGAACTCTCTTATTTTGTGGGATAAAAAGTAGCCTTTGCATAATTCCAGACTATAATCTATCTCAGTGCCACATTTCAGCCAAATCGGCTGAGTTATTGCGGCGTGATTGAGTAACGAACATCCATATCCATTCATCCTAACTTTCGCATTTACAATATTAATAGAAAAGTCTAAAGAAAAATCGCGTTACAACAAATGATTATACATCGCGATATTGAAATAATAATCCCGCATAATCAGTGTAGGATTTATACTATTGCCGCTTGTGTAGGCTATTCAAATACTGTCGCCCCTACCGATATAGATTTAATTGCGTTCACCGTTTTATGCAAGAAAAGCTTTTCTCTCCCGAACAATTTGTCACCGGTGTAGATAGAGACATGCGCAAATTGGATAAACGTTTTATTTGTCAGTCATGTCACACGTTCTCGCACCGTGACCAAACGCGACTACGCTAATTATACAATCTGTCTTATAAAAATTTTTGCTTCCAAAAAAGCCGCCCCTAAAATTGCCGCTCTAGGCGCCAGCCTAATCTGCCTGCTGGTAAATCCACTACGAATAAATAATAGGTATACTAATTCCAAAAAGATGCGGTAAGTAGGATCAGCTGGGCTTAGCGCATCATTTCGTAAATTGCAGGCTTCAGTTAATCTTATCTATCTATCTATCTAATTGGCAGGTTAAATTATCTGTCTATCATGTTAATTAATTCATAGGATAACAATGTTGGATATTCTAGTTCTAATTTATATATAAAATACTGTAAACGTCGTGAAACCCGAGCGCTGCTCGTTAATAAATCTAGTCCATTACAATAATAGCTCTGCGCTGAAATGTGGGGCGTTACTTACGTACCCAACCCAAAATATTATGCCATTATTTTAATACACGAAAACATACTTCACACATACATAGCCTCTGTGTGTGAACATTCTACGTACACGACGCGACGTGGAAACGCGTTTGATTCCCGCTTGGAGCAAGCATGGTAAATGAAGTACGAATAGGTACAAATATTTACTCGTAATACATTGGCTTATGACTGTGAAAAAACTGACCACAAAACCTATTCGTATAAAAAAGAGTAAGACAGAGTAAGTATAAACTTTTTACCTTTTTGGAAGTCGGTTAAAAATACATCTTCATGTAATAGTTAATAATATAAACGTAAAAATTGTTTTTACAAAAACGACTTCAAACGCCACTATAAAGTATATCAATTGTGCCTATAAAATTTGAAGAGTTCCCTCGATTTCTCTAGGATCCCATCCTCAAATCTTTCCCTGATGGCAATAGCACCACCTGGGAAGTATACCATTTCAAACAAAAAAGAATTTTCCAAATCGGTCCAGGTGTCTTCGAGTACCTAATCGGGGAACAGACATAAAAAATTTAAAAAAAATCTCTTTTTTTATACGAATAGGTTTTGTTGTCAGTTTTTTCACAGTCATAAGCCAATTGATGATGTTCAATACCTACCATTTATTGCTCGATAACCAGTTATGAATTTAGCGGAATTCACTAATGCAGAAGCGATCGTCTATTATAATGATATCAAAGAAGTGAGAAGCATATTCTAAAAACAATATAAAATTCAGTACTTACATATAAAATTGTGAAAGCACAAAAACCGCGGATAATAATAATCGGTTAGTTATAATAGCAACTTTCTCTTAAGACTTTCTATCATAACTTTCCATCTTCCTAAACTGTTATTTAAGGCCTACCTTATCGCAAATTAACTGAGCATTAAACGATAATTGAACTTAACCCTTCTTGACATTACAATAAGTAGATTTTTTATTATAATTGGTTTTCCAATATTGTTTTAAAAGTAGCGATATAATATTATGAGTTCGTTGTTTATATCGACAGATGCCTTATAGATAGGTAACCAAAACAAACAGAACCTATAGATTTCTATACAACAATTTTACTTGCTCGAATGGTGAAGAGGCACAATGTGAGGAAACCTGCATGCCACAGTTCTCCATAATGTTTTCAAAAGTGTGAAGTCTGCAAGTCCACGCTTGGCCAAAGCTGTACACTTTGGCCACATGAACTGTGGCCCAAACACACATAGGCTACTTTTATCCCGGAAAATCAATATGTTCCTAAATCCCGGAAAATCAATAAGTTTACTAAATCTACGTGGACGTAGTCGCGGGTATCAGCTAGTAATGGATAATTGACAGAAATCCTGCCTCTCTAGATTTGTAGAATAGTCAAAGAAAATTACCTGAGTGCATAGTAAGTACTCGAAGGTACATATTATCAGTAAACTTCGCCCACGTATATTGTGATCCGCTCGGGCATACAGACGTGCGACAAGTTAATTGTTAGCTTATTTGCTTAGTTATTTATCTCTCGGCTGTTTAACTTTGTCCGCGTAGCTTACTGAAGAAGACAAACGTGCTGAACAACGTCTCGGTCGCTTAACAAGAGGTTCCAGGTTCGATTTCCAGTCTGTTACAGTTGGCAAACCCCCCAATAGTTGAATCGATGACGACCACTGAGTCGCAGGGAGTTGCTGGATACAGGCGGCGTAAGATCGCGACGTAATGGCTTATTAATGTTAGCTATCGATCTTCTCTCCGTTATTCTTACTAATATCCCAAAAGAAGTAAAAGATTGTTTTAATAGCTGATTTGTTTTTCAATCACAAATCAACGGAGCGACTTGATTTCTTGCATGGATGTACTTAAAGACCTAGAGAGTGACATGATACCTGGCAAAACAAAGGGCGATTTCGGGATTTTTCAACAAATCAAGACCAAGAAATATGAAAATGACTGCTGCAGGCCTTTGTCCTAAGGGCGTAATAAAAATGAAGAAAATTTAAGAAATCAGTAAATATCAATATTGCAAGTTTTTAGGTAAAAGTACGAGTATGAACTGTAAAAATATTTTTTCAGTAAATGAAGGCCATAAGACTTATTATTATAAGTCTAAGTGGACGGTTGCGGGCAAATGCTACTCTAGCATTATCCTATTTTCCCCGACACACAGATGCATGGGCAAGTTAATTGTTAGCTTGTTAATGTGTTTGCCTCCGCTGTTTGTGTCGCGGCTGTTTAACTTGTCCGCGGGTCGCCGCGCCGCGAACCGCGGACAAGACAAACGATACTTTGGACTTAAATACAGTTTAAACTTCCGCAACAAAATTACTTAGCTATTGTAGAGTTTGTATATTGGTACTTAACTAACAATTTAAGATTCGGACGCGTTTATGTCTATTTTTCTTAGAAGGTAAACAAATCGTAGAAAAGTTTTGGTTTTTCACTTAACACGTAGCATGGTTTAATTGTTGGAGAGTTAAGAAAGTCCTATGCGCTGTGCTTAACGCGTCGTTTACACCTTTCTGCGTGAAACTACAATGTGGTTGGCAATTTATGGCCATGTTTACCTCTAAAGACAGCTGAGGAAAAATTGATTGTACATCCGCCGATTCCTGTGGTTTGAAGTCCGTAAAAATCCTAAAAAATAACAATAGTTAGAATGCAAAAGTGTGGCTATATTCAGGTATCATCTATTCCTTGTGTTTTGATAAAATCAGTTCAGCTGCTTACGCGCAAAAAGATAGATGGACATTGGACACATAGACATAGTTCCTTTCACCGTTATCGCAGCCGTTACGCGTTTTGTCTGACCAAGCCTTTGATGAATGCAACAACATAAACTAAGCATTACAATATAGTCAGCACCTTCACGTATTTTAGAGGCTTGTCATTATCAGATAAACAGACAAAATATATAGTTCTGGTCCCCGAATAGGTTGCGTGTTCAGAACACATTATTTGTACAGCGCGTTGCGACAGCTCGGGACAATGGCTTCATTTTGTTACCGTCGTGTAACATTCGAAAGATAAATTATAGTGAAAGCAAGAACGTTGTACTATTACTGTAGCTATCGATCCCATAACCCATATACCTTATGTGGAGTAAAATGATAAATGTATGTATAAATGATAAACGCCTTGTTTACGGTTAGAGACCTGTTGATGACGAAAGGGCGATAGCCTAGTAAAATTCGGCCGACTCTTCGAAGATCCAGCACGCATATCTAATTTTTAGAAGGCACGCCTCTTTGACTTTTCGAAGGTCCAGCACGCATCTCTGAATTTTCAAAGTCCGACACGCTTCTTTGACTTTTCGAAAGTCCAGCAGGCACCTTTTACTTTGCAAAGGTCCGATATGCATCTCTGACTTTTCGAAGATCCGGCACGCTTCTTAAACTTTTCGAAACTCCGGTACGCATATCTGACTTTCTGAAGTCCGGCACGCTTCTTTGACTTTTTGAAGGTCCGGCACGCATCTCTGACTTTTCGAAGGCACGCTTCTTTGACTTTTCGAAGGTCCGACACACATATTATCTGACTTTTGGAAGGCACACTTTTTTGACTTTTCGAAGGTCCGGCACGCATCTCTGCTTCTTCGTAGTCATCTGTGTTTTAAGTAAATAAATTTCACTAGCTTCAACGATGAAGGAAAATATCTTGAAGGAACCTGCATAACTGAGAACTGTCTATAATTTTTTCAAAGGAGTGTGAAGTTTATCAATCCGCTTTAAGCCAGGACTAGGACTATGACCTAGAAACCCTTCTTAACCGAGCGGAGACCCATGCCAAGTGGTAGGCCAGCAATGGGATGAGACTGGACTTGACTAATACTCTCCTCTCCCCTCCAAATAAGCGGAAAGCTCGTGTTAGGATAATAATGCAACTGGTAGAGATTGAATCGTTGACCTTCCAGTGTTCAGTCCGCACTTTTATCCGCTAGACTATTCAGGCTATAAAAATCAAAAATTAAAAACAAAAAGAGCAAAAAGAAATTCAGCTTCCGTTGTAGCGTTTGTCCGTGCACTCAGACGTAGAGATCTGTTTGTGTACACGCAAAGCTTACACGCGGCGCTGGCACCACTGCACTGCAGAAATATTAACCCCTTCAGCCAGGAACAGCTATGATACGATAGGCAAGTGAGAAATCGAAATAGGCTCGTGATTCCTCAACTACGCCTCAAGAAACTCCGAAAGTCATTTATGGGAATGGGCGTAACAAATAAATACCTATAAAAAGGAAAAGGTGATTGACTGAATGACTGATCTATCAATTCAGAGCTCAAACTACTTGATGGATTGGTCTGGGCATACAAATAGCTATTATGACGTACCTAGGCATCCGCTCAGAAAGTATTTTTGAAAATTCAATCCCTGAGGGAATAAAATAGAGGGATTGAAAAGTCGAACTTAACATGAGCGAAGCCGTTGGCAAAAGCTAGTTCTATAATAAGATTCCACTCAGTCACTTTTCAGCTTTAATAAGTTTTTCAGGCAGTTTTAGATTTGCCTTCATATAAGTTAAATGCTCTCTAACTAAATACACATGATTTCATCTTTTGTTGATCTCATAAAATCGACGGAAGATACCGCTATTTGGTTTTAAAATAGCCTGTTCTAATTATTTATTACATTGATGTGTTGTTTTGAATTCTAATGATTCAAAACAATATTCTGAGTATAGATATTTAATCTTATGCTGACATTACACCTGTAAGTTTTACTTCCTTAATATACTTACGATGCGAATATAAAGCTACTTGCAGTAGTTTTTTTGTTGGAACACAAGCCTTGCCTCTGTGGTATGCTTGTAGCATGACAAATTGCGGGCTCGCTCGAGGCGCCAATTATGATATTTATTCTATTTAAAACAACACTACTCATGTACCTACAACTATACTACGGTATAATTACAATCAATCATCTATACTTTTTTATATTAGAACTAGTTTTTGTCCGTAACTTCGTTCGCGTGGAGTTAACTTTATTTATAAATCTGGTACCTATCTATTCCTGAATAAAAAGAAGCCATTGCCACTCTCTTCGTCCAATATTATATTATGTAACCTTGCAAAAAATAAAAAAATATTTCAATTGTTCCGTTACGGTATGATTGAAGGAAAAATCGACAAACAAACACACTCGCATTTAAATCATAAGTTGGAAATAAAAGTGTGTCTGTTTGTTAGGCATTAATCCATGACCTAACCACTGAACGAATTCTGACAAAATTTGGCAAAGATACCTATAGCAAATCAATCCCGGAAAATTAAATAGACTACTACTACTTTTAATCCCGAAAAATATTTTCGTCCCTATCAAATTTTTACAGATTTGGGTGAAAAATGATATATTTTGCGGAAAGGATATGATTAATTATTCATTAAAGTTTTATCCTAACGGATAACATTCAAATATATATTATACATTCTTAGGTACGTAGGTTAATGAAAGATACGATTGTGTATAATTTTAATTTATTCTGAATATACTTCAAAGGGTCATAAACTTCGTTATATAATTATCTGATAATGAACTTTATGCCATTGACATAAGATAAAAAGGCTATGTTTAAGTAGTTGAAACAGTAATGGTCTTTATTACCTAAGCAAAACAGAACGCTTATAAACAAGGATTTAGATTGACCGAGTGTTAAACAATAGGGTTGTCAGAAATGATTTCATTAAAACATGTTACCACATTTACTCGCGTGGATTAAGTTTTGTTTTCAATTCCTTAAAAAACTTTTATTTTTGCGGAATAAAAATTAGAACTCCTTACACATTAGGTACCATTTCTTGCAAAACTTTTTATGCATCTGTGAAAATACCATCATAATTGCCTCGATGATTCTTCGGACAAACTGGGAGACTGGGATAAACGAACATTTATGAAGTAGTTGTTTGGCACACACATCGGCTTCATTTTATCCCGGATAAAGTGTTCCTACAGGAATTAAAACCTTAATCCACGCGGATGAAATCACGGGCATCGTCTAGTATTTATATACATATAATTTAAAATCACCGACAAAAGCTTCAATTCTGTTTATTTTTATGTATACCTACCTATTGTAGATTTACCTAAAATTTCTTATATTTTAAAATTGTTATGTTCTAGTGAGCTACTTACCGATTCCTTGCCCGTTCAACCCTACGCAAGATTTATGCGTTTCTGGGAAGCGGGCGATAAATCGTGAATTTTACGATAATTTCGCATTCACTACATATTCCCACATTTTAGTTACGCGGAATCGCCTGTAAACTGCCATGTTTGCGATCCTTCTGTTATAGTGCGTTTATCTTTGTTAGGCACAGTAATAAAATACATATTGGATTGTAGGCTTGATCTGTGTGCACATTTACATCACTTGCACCACAGCGCTGGAGTAGAGCACTAGAGCTTAGTTTTTTTGGAACCTATTGTTTTTCCGGAATGAAAAGTACTATATGTAGTGACATATAGGTTTCTTTTATTTAATTTACGTGCCGGAGAGTGCTTCAGGGCAAGTAAATTAAATTTGATACTATTATGCTATTACTATTGTAACTTAAAATAGCTCTTGCACTTAGCTTCAAGATTGGTAAATTCGGATAAAATAGCTTTACGAGATACTCTATAGCAATCATTTTTAGACTGTATTATCTCACAGCTGTATATTTTAGTAAACCGGTTACAGTGAAAATATCATAAAAAAACGTAGTTTGTCAATCAGTCTACCAGATAAATATAGGTACTGAATCATGATAATAGGTACCGACTAAGTCTATGTGTCTACTCAAAATGTCAACTTTCTCCCTTATCTAAATAAAACTACGAAATGTGCTAAACGGTGAACGTTATACAGACATGTACATTTCATGTGTACATGACCCTTTATAGCCGCGGTAATTGCGTCAAATGAAATTCTAACATTTACATTCAAGTTATGAAATATGTGGAATGTTTTATTTAGGAGTACCTACAATCTACTTTCCAAAATCTGACTGGTTGCATTTAAAGGGTATAAAATATGGATAAACTATTAAACATTAAGGTTTAGAGTGGTAGGTAAAGCCATACATATACCTACACACATTAAAAAATAGAACAAGCTTTTATTCTTATTTTCCTAATTATTCTTAGAAATATTTATTGTTATTGTGAAATTCCTAACAGTGGACAAAATATAATAAATTATAATAATCGAAGGAGATGTTATAGTGCACAAGAGGTGTAGTCGTTTACAATTGTAATACTAGAACTGCACTTCGACTATGATTCGATTCCATTTACGTATTTAATAAAATAATAGTTGATGCCCGCCGTAATAATAAGATTACTATACATACATATAGACAACAAAATTTTATATCTGAAACACCTCTTTATCATCAGGCGTTAACTGAGCATTTAAAAGATGAAATAATTGCACGGTGGTCCCGTATAAATAACCCAAACCCGTTGTTGAAGTCCTTTATTTCCCGTGTCGGGGAATTGGCAAAACGTATAAAGGCCTGGAAAAACACGATTCGGGATGGCAGCGTTTTCTATAGAATTAGAATACAATAATCTTTACAAAGAAAAAAAGAAAGAAAGTTGGGACAGTGAGACTAAAGAAATCGGAGGATTTAACTGAACAAAAAAGACTAAGTGCAGGCGGCAGGACCAACGGCTTAACGTGCTGTCCGAAGCACGGAGTTATATCACAGCCAACTTCCAAACAGTTTCGGCTTACTACTAA
Source organism: Hipparchia sbordonii (assembly GCA_038048805.1). Classification (NCBI taxonomy): domain Eukaryota; kingdom Metazoa; phylum Arthropoda; class Insecta; order Lepidoptera; family Nymphalidae; genus Hipparchia; species Hipparchia sbordonii. The sequence continues at coordinate 15,340,754 of CM076103.1, forward strand.
AAAGTTGATGGATAAACTTTTTTGCCTGATTCGGGACTCGAATTCGGGACATCATAACTCGTAGCCAAACTAGCAGGTAAAGCAACGTACCTAGGCTTTCAGTGTGACGTTCTGCCGAGCTGCTGTCGGCGCTTTTCGCTTCGCTTTTTGTTTGTCCAGGCATTTCCCCTCGCAGTGAATTCGCAAAACGTATAAATCCGTACAACACCGACACGCCTTATTTTCGTAACCACCGGCATTTCGAAATAAAAAAGTACAAATGAAACAGAGATTTACGCTTGTTTAAATCTGGAATCGAATCTGTTGCCCTGATCGATCGCATTCCGATACACATTGTGAGGAATGAGCTCAGAATGAGTCAATTTTGCTCTTTGGTACTACGGAGGGGTGTATTCTATAAGTAAACGTCTTTGGCAACAAAGTGAAAAATAAACGGCACTGAATTATTTTCATTGCGATATCGGTAGTACTGAAGCGCCGTTACTCGGATATTTACTCGACGTGAGGTAAACCGGGGGCACACTGGGCGAGCTTTTTTTATAAATTTTACAATACAAAACACAGCAGATGCTAGTTAAGTTACATTTCAATTATGTAAGACGTAGGTACCACGTAAAGTTGGTCGATTACGCAGAAGCTGCGTCAATCATTGCTAGTCTTAGTTGATAATATTTTAAACAGAGCCATTGTCGAGTTTCTTGCTGTTTCTTCTCGGCTGAAACGGTATTCCAAACCAGTGGTAGAGATTTGAATAAAAATTATTCCGTTCAATTCTATTGGCTGAATTTATAGCATGTTTGCTGCAACAATGCATTTTAGCCAATAGTGAGAGAATATCGGCCAATCAGAGGTGTTTGCGATCGTGATAAGGTACTTTACAATCATTTTTATATAATTCGGCTGCAGGGCGTTAGGGAGATGCTAACAAAAACTGGGTTGCGATGAATATTTCATAGATCGCTTCATGATTTGACATGATAGTGTTTTCCTTATCCATTTCACTCTGACTTTAAAATAAGTTAAAACGTTTCGATACTCGATCACTATCAACGCTTTTGAAGTATATTAAGTCGTACTTATAACCTTTCAGATAGCTTCAAAAGCTCAAAACGAAGTTGAAAACTCAAAACGCAGGGTTAGTTGCAGGAGACATTATAAACATCACGCGTATTACAAATTTTCGTAAAAAAAATACAAATAAAAAATCTTGGTGTGTTTTCATTTTATAGAAGTAGGTACCTAGTAAGTAATCTATTACTTAGTTTACCTTACCTTAGCTATAGTTTTTATTTATACAAAATTTCGATAAGCAAACATTGTCTTCGGTAAACTTTATATTAGTTTACAATATAGTTGCACCATATTTTACCGTTTCTTCAATAAACTGCTCAATTTATTTAAATGATATTTACTTATGCAGGTCGGTGCACACCATGTTTACACTAAATATTTTTTATCTTGATATTTTATTGAACGAGCGAAGCGAGTTCTCTGAGTCAACTAGGGCGCTTGCCTACTAGACAGAGAAGTGTGTCCATATAAATGTCTGTCAGAGCCCTATAACTTCTGAATTACTGAATATTAGAACGTGAAACTTGGTTGAAAATTCAGTTATATCCTGTACTTGAACAACAAATACTAAAATTAGATAAATGTTATAAAGAAACGAAATTATTTAATTTTAATGCGCCATCTATTAGCATTATTGTGAAGCTAATAGCTTCACTATAATGCTAATAGATGGCGCTGTGTCAGTAAAACAGTTTTATGTCAACTATTTTTTTTTTTATTGCGTCTAATGTTAAAAGTTAATTATTACAATATATAATTAAAACTTTTGGGAATTATGGGATATCGCGAGGTCTCAGTTCGGGGCGAACCACTAGTTTAGTTGAGGGACGCGTGGCCTAGTTGCCTCAGCGAACGTACCTCATCGATTGCGTTGGGTAAGCAACGATGAACTAAGTTGGAAGCTCCGAATTTGGGCTCTATCTTCTTCATCTCATCAACCGATAGACGTTTAATGTTAAATAAAGGTCTCGTGCATGGTCTTCCGCCACCTGTATCTAGCGGCTCCATGTCAAAAAAAAATTTTAGGATGATTAATTTTAAATCTAATCTAAATTCCGTTCCGTTTTTCTCTTTAACTACAATTTGGGTACCTTCAAATCAAGAGTGTATAGGTATTTTCTAGGCAAGAGCGTTCCATCTAAGGCTGCATCTTCACTTACCATCAGGTGTGATCGCAGCCAAGCGCAACCCTTAATAAAAAAAAAAAAATGTTGAATTTAAGAGGTAGGTAATTCCTAATACCATTGTTGTGAAACTTTCGGAATTTAAATCGTAATTTAAGAGAGGGCACATTACCACGAACTCTACGAATCTATTCATTATAATTATATGTAGGTATATACTTAGTAAAATTATTTTACTACTTTCCAGATTATTTACTTAACTAATTCATTATAATTATTGTTTTAATAATAAAATGAAATAAAGTTGTAGCATGATCCTTCTAAAATGTTCCTCTAACGATGTTACTCATAAAAAACTCGCTTCTGTTTTACTAAAGTTTTTTTTGAACTATCACATTCCGATCCGACTAGACTACTCCAAGAGGCTAAACATGCCTAAAAATCGCCCACGACTTCGAAACGAGACTCATAATATAAATAGTCCGTCTGTCGTGCGTTTATTTTTGTCTGCCGTGCGTTTGAAAAGCGCCGTGAAATTATTAAGTTGCAGGTTTATGAGAATATCCAGATTCCGATTAAAAAACTAGGATTCTTAAAATTCTTGAAATTCTTGATTAAACCTAAGAAGACATAATTAGACATGTTCATCAAAGACGGGTGTCATCCTTTAACGGTCTTACAGACTAGAGTCGCTTCTGATTTCTGATTGTTAAGTCGAGCCCACCCTGTTTGGTCATCTCTTGCGTAGAATCGCATCACTTGCATCTTCTCTTACACGTAACAAAGGAATCATGTTTACTTTGCATCATGGATTCACGGAACTCACGGTTTTACCGTCTTGAGTTAAGAGCATAGTACTTATGACACGTCAAGACTTTACTGTAATTTTTTTAATAGATATGTCAATCAATCAGACAAAAAATTTAAAAATTGTTCTCTTGTTATTTACTTTCGTATGCAGATAGTAAAAAGCTGTTCTTTTGATTGTACAAACAGACACTTCAGTTTTATTTATTTGTATAGATATTGCATTAAGTTCAAAAATTTAATATAGATCCTAATATAAAAAGGGTTCTGATAGGTAAATAAAATACTCATTCTTGATCAAAATTTTTGAATCCTAGTTGTTTGTTGAAACCCCGAATTTCGCTATAATCCTACGACATGAACATCGATTTGTACGCGCCATTTCATTTGGTCTTGTAATAAACCAGCCGTGGCGCCCTCTACCCGTTGATACGAGAAATTTGGCGGGAATCGGTAAACAGTGTCTGTTTGTTTGTAAATATTATTGTACGGATGAGAGATTGAGTTTATATTTGCATTCAGTGTTCAGTATTCCCATCTATCATATGAAGAGTATAGCAAGCGTAATCAAATGGGACTATACATAGTTATAGCTCTTACAGAGTCCATGGAAAGTTTATGAGATACTATGTCCATAATTAATCTACTAACAGATAACGTGGATTGATTGTTGATATACTTTACTACACGATGTACATCCTTGTCGCGCAGAGTCGGATCTAGCTCCAAAACTTCCTGAGGGCATTTGCTGACAAGACGGTTCCTTCTTAGGTTAAGTTATGGGTTTTAATTTTCCATCAAGCATTTATAAATTCTTAATAACAAAGTTATATGGAAGTAATCAGCTTTGCATCCAGCTGTCAGCTGTAATAGCTACATAATAATATTGTAACCTTTTGTTTTGAAAAGAGCAACTACTGAGTTTGTTGCCCGCTCTTCTCAGTAGAATCTACTTTTCTGACCGGTGGTAATTTTTTGACTTGTCATAAAAACTTTCGACAAAAAAGACTTCGACTCGACTTCGCGTAAGACTTTTTCTATCGAATTAGGCTTAAGTACCCGCTAAGAATTAAGATACATTTAAGTTAGTGTATATAAATAAATAAATAAGAGCCACAGGTCGGCTTACGTGAATTAAATAATTTTGAATTTTGATATTTTTTTTAAGTCATACTAGGACATGGTCAAAATATTTCAAAATTTTTTGAAAATGCCCTTTGTTTCCAGGTGCCCTGATCGGCGGCATCCTGGGCGGCATGGCCATGCGGCTGGGTCGGCGCACGATCCTGCTGGTGTCTGCGCTGCCCTACACGCTGGCGTGGCTCGCGACTGCGCTGTCCACCAGCGTCGACATGATCTCCGTCACCTCGTTCTGCGGCGGGATGCTGATCTGCTGCATCACCATGATCACTCAGGTGGGTTGAAGTAACCATAGTGTTTTGTCTCAAAACAGAGTACCACCCATGCCTGTTATCCTGTTATGCACTAAGCTCTTCTGAGATAATATTTTTTATTTCAAAGAATAACACCCAAGCTGAAGTTTATTGCCGCATCGGCTTCAAGACTAGATGAGTTATGTAGGTAACACTGGTTCTTCTGCGGATCTCATCATTTCTTATTTAATATCGCAGGAGTACTTTGCCTGCTAAGTAAACCGGAGCCAATCAAATTAAGCTAATTATCAAAAGATCATACTTACTAAATCGCTTTTACTAAAACACAAAATCAGAGCCGAATGTAAGCTTCGGCTCTGCACAAAAAAGTTATGTCTTGGCTTATTAATTTTAATACTCTCCTCAATATATTTCGCGCCTCGGTATTTTTTGTCTGTCATAAAATTGGGGCGCAGGTGTTCTAGACCTTTTTAGCTTGTTATCATGATTATGTGTGTTCGTAACATTTGCGTCGAAAATAATAGCTGCCGTTTTAAATTAAGGTCTGTTACATGTCATGTGGTTGCTACTTGTGTAATAAAGCAAACATTGAAATGACCAGTATGACTTTGATTGCTATTGGTTTAACTCGGAATGTTTCTATTGCCAATGTTATAATATCGTCATCATCGTAGAGCAACAACGGATCTTCATTAATCATTAATTATTCACTTATAACACAGATCAAATAAAGAACTTGAATTTTATAGAAAACATAAATGTATATGAATAAATAAAAAATATTATCAAATCTAATCAAGGTTGATTACTTTCAATATTTTAAAGATAATAGTGTAGAAAAGTTCGTATTCGAATTAGAGAAAAAAAAACTCACATGTGAGAAAATTAAAATGTGCTATACGGGTATGTACCACGGTAAAATATGTTTAGTTGGAACTAGATAATATTTCGATCCAATTGCATGGGTCGTGGTCAAAACGAGACCGGATGCAAGAAGCTATAGATTCCGCCCATGACAGCTTCCACCTAATGTCTCGCAACCCCACAGTCCCGTTAGTCCCCTATAAGTTAGTTGGAGGGAAAAGGGAAAAATAGTCGTGCTAACACCGGCTACGTGTGTTTTTTCTGTTATTGCTAAAACGCAATACCCATTAATATGAATTACGTGGAGTGCTATCCATCATTTGTCTTTATGGCTTGTGGTGAAGATGTGAGAAGTAACGCATTCACACATACATTATTATTGACGGCGAATAGTAATTAGAAACTGTAAAGTATAGAGTACAAACATACAACGCAAAAAGGTTTTCGATGCACACAGTTGTAGAGTTTGGAAAACTTAAAATATTTTGTATATACACAAACTCTCCAAAATATACAACTCCTTTTATGGTCGCCTACCGTACCTACAAGCGGTGACAGCCAAGAGGCTAAGATTTCGGGTATCCAGGTTTCGAATCCTAGGCATGCACCTCTTACTTTTCGGAGTCATATGCTTTTTAAGTAATTAAGTATCACTTACTTTAAAAATTCTCCATAATATTCCCGTAAAGGTGCGTGTAGTCGCCAATCCGCATTTGGCTAGCGTAGTGGAGTTTTCATTCTAAGAGCAGACCCGTCCCAATTGTGGCCCAGAAATATGTTGAAATGAGAATGATGATCTAGTCATCTTCCTATTCCGTAAACCATTAACGTAAAAAACATTTTTATTTGTGAATAATTATTAGGCCAAGTACTAAGAAAATGTATTTGCCATTAAAAGTACTGAGTTCAAAATTGTGACGAAGGCTTTGTTAAGCTCAATAAATGGAATCGCACAGTGTTCATGGTTCATTTATTGAGTCTACATGGTTCCATTTAAGTTCCTAAGATCCTCAAGTTCTGATTCTCACTCGATTAACGACGATGCCTCTTGACGCCAGTGACATTATTTTTTAACAAATAGAATTCATGACCCTAACCTGTCTACACGGATAAGATCACATAGATACAGACATTCCAATAGCAGTCATGTCTACGCTTTCTTGTAAGACGTACTCACAAACGGAACGGAAGGCCGTGTGTCACATAATAATGTAGAGAACAGCAGACATAGTGTCGTAGCAGTAACATCATATCTCGCGAGTTTTTGCACCATTTCGCCTATTCATGCATTCATACCGGCAGATAGAAAATGCTACGTCTTGGATACAGTTTTTCTAAGGGCTACAGCACACATATATTATACTTTTTACATCGACGATCAGCGATTTTGTAGTGAACAAGTTTTCTTCTGCGAAGTATCTACTAGCAAGTCTATGATATAAGTATATGTATAAAAAGAGGTTTCGCAAAATTTTTTGAAAACTCAAACGTTTTTGAAACTGAAACCACTGAAACTGGTATTATCATACCCACTCCTAACAAAAGCTTTGCACTTATTTGCAGGGGATAGGAAAATATGAGTCAAGTTTAGCTTGGCTAATTTTCTTTTTTGTTTTAATAAAAGAAATCAAGAGAGTAAATAAGTCACTTTACTCAACATCGTGTGATCTTTGTCAAGCGATAGTTTATATTTGTTATCCAATGTTTACATTTATTTTGTATTGTTATGCCTGGAGTTGTTCTACCAGTCTGTCTGCCAGTTCCGCAGAGATGTCGGCCAGAACTAACTTGTCAAGTTGTCAGCGCTACACTAAGTAATGTGACACTTGATAAACACACCCATTCCTGTGCCCATTCAGGCCCATTCGGAACTAGCTTTACGTGACAGGACAAAAAGAATAAATTATCATGCGAATTAGCGGCAGTGATGTAGTTTGATTGATGTTAAGGACTTGTTCATGTATGTTGTTTGAACCTTCCGATCCCTTCTATTCCGGTGTTGTTACACAATCATCATTAGCATTATCATCTCGACTGATAGATATCTACTGCTGGACGTTGACGTCTTGAAAGAACTCGCTTGACATCGTCCATCTACAATCTACATAATGTGGGGAGTCTTCTAAAGCTATGCTTCCCGGTGTGAAGTCGCCATTCCATCATCTGTATCTGCGATCATAATAGGTGATCGTATGGCATTTGGCTTACTTGCATACATCTATAATGAGCGGGAGGTAAGATTTGAAATGGTTAAATCTTGGGAAGATGGTTTGAATTTATACCATTTGGTCAAACAAAATATGAAAAAATGTCGGAAGTAGAAAATAAGGAATCCCACTTCATGTGCTTGAAAAATATTGCAATTATAGGTACTAATTCCCAACAAATTATTTTCAGCTTTCTCTCTCTAAGAAATAACGTTGTATAATGTTTTAGTAGTTAAAAGCACTTGTTTTACAAGCAGAGCATTAAATAGGTGATGTCACTCACTTTCCCTCCATACATATTCAGTGTCCTAGCATCGCTTTGTCCGCACTTCACGTGCCTTATGTATAACGCCCTTTAGCGGCTTTCGTAACCTTTGTTGTTGTGACAGTGTTGTGGTTACTGTATTGTATGGAATTGTGCTAGATTTTAAGTAGATGGTCAAATCGAAATGAATGTTTCAAACATTGTTCTTTATCTTCATTTTTTTATTATCTACATACAAAATGTATCGTTGAAAGTTTTATTAGTTTTACAAACAAATACAACTATAATTGTCTAAAAAATAAAATTTTCCAAACAGGCTCAACTTTAGCGCTACCTAAAAGAGGCTTATGCCCAAAAATGGATACAGTTTAGCTCTTGATGATACAAAATCAAACCGGAATCGTATCCATAATCATAATTTTAAAATAATACTTAATTATGTTCGTTGTAAACCAATTATAAAATCTCTGATCTGTAACGATAGAGTAATTATTTTCGTTCGAATTCGCCATGGAACATTAAATCTTCAAGGCTTGTGTTGCCCGAACTGCGATATTTTGTTCTGTAGAAATTATAATAAAAATTAATTATTAATAAGATACAAACTCATTTGTGAAACTTGATATCACAAATCTCGACATATTGAAAAACTCTTCAAAATGTAAGGTTACCTACGTGTTTGGCAGCAACAATTCTTATGCAATACTAAAATGTTAGTTTTCCGATAATTGAAGTTTGGCTGACTACCAAAACTCATATTCATTTAGTTTAAAATTTTAACACAATTTATGAAAACCCTTCACTGCTTGGTCGTTTTATCTTCTTTCTGAAGTTTGTTCCGGCTAGCGCCAGGGTCCGGATAATTTACAAAATCACTAATTTCTGTTATCTCTTGTCCACAGGTTTACGTCACAGAAATAGCAGTTCCTGAAATCCGAGGATGCCTGAGCTCAGTTCTGAAGATCCTAAGCCAAATTGGTATCCTCATATCTTTCTCCCTCGGAGCTTATTTAAACTGGCATCAGCTGGCGTTAGTAGTTGCTGCCGCACCAGTTCTACTCTTCTTAGCTCTTCTATTTATACCTGAAACGCCGTCTTCTCTGTTTCTGCGAGGAAAAGAAGAAGACGCGGCTGACGCTCTTCAATGGCTTCGAGGGCCCGACGCTGATATTCGGCAAGAACTAGCAACGATAAGAACGAATATTCTTGCAAGCAAACAGTACAACGACGGACGAACGGGAAAATTAAAAGTCCTTTTATCCAAGAGACTAACTCGACCTGTCTTAATCACGTGTGGACTTATGTTCTTCCAAAGGTTCACTGGAGCGCACGTCTTCAACTTCTACGCTGTGCCCATGTTCAAGAAAACTTTCAGAATGATGAATCCACATGGCGGCGCGATCGCTACAAGCGTGGTCCAACTTCTAGCTTCATGTTTGTCAGGAATGCTCATAGATCATGTTGGAAGACTGCCTTTGCTCATGATAAGCGGCGTAATGATGTCTATAGCTTTAGCGGGTTTCGGTTCCTATGCATATTATGAGGATGTCTACCGAAATTCTACAGATTTAACACATATAGAGCCTGGTTCCTATGATTGGATACCACTGCTTTGCGTTTTGACATTTACGATAGCGTTCTCACTTGGTATTAGTCCTATATCATCTCTACTGATTGGTGAATTATTTCCTCTAGAGTATAGAAGTACTGGGAGTGCACTGGCCACCAGTTTTAGTCATCTTTGCGGTTTCGTTAATGTTAAAACGGCTGCAGATTTCCAAGATCACATTGGCTTGTATGGACTATTCTGGTTATATGCCGGGATTTCTGTTCTTTGCCTTCTATTTGTTGTTCTTTTTGTTCCTGAAACAAAGGGAAGAGAAATCGATGAGATGGACCCAAAATACGTAGAATCGTTATGTATAAACCGATAGTATTGGACTACGGGCAGTAGTGGTTACCAATATAGACTGAATTTCCTTGTTTATAGTAGAGAGGTGTGTTTAGAAAGTGCACAAATGAAAGGTGTTACGTAAAAAATAACACTGTGCCAGAATGAAGCCCTTATTCAGTATTATATATTAGATATTATATATTTTAAGAGGTTTTAATCAGTGCCTTACGTGTTTCTGTAGATAGTATCTCTTACAATTGCATCACAAATTTTATTGTAGGTATTTTAATTGTTTAAATGTAATTTAGATTAAAGTTCCTTAGTATTTCAACTGAAAATCAAATCATAAACATTAAATTGTATATATTTTTGAGGATCTGAAAATTGTTTATAATTTTATATCTAACGAAAACATACATTCTGAATATCATAGAACATATGTGTGATTGAATCCGATTGACAAAATATGTAAAAATAATAATTTGATATTTCAGTTCTAATATCTTTAATTCATTCAAATAAATTATTGTAAATATAGATAAGGTCATATTTTTATAAGTGAAAATGATTCTTCCCAATGCCTTTTAAATATTAGTTATGCTATTGCATTTTTGCGGACACAAAAGTTAATAAAATTGTGATGAATAGATAACAGTATTGATAAAATAATTAATAGTTTTTATAAGGGATAAAGTTATTAGCTTACACTTTAGAGAGATATATTGTATTGTAATAAATGTTGTTTTGTCAATGTATTTATGTGTTAATATCGGCAGATAACTTAACTTTTATTAAGTGTTCCAGTTCACGAGATATTACCTAGTTACATTTCGTTATGTCTCGTATTTTATTTAACAAACTCATAATTTTATTTAATGTACTTTTATTTTGATTTGTTAGCTTAGTAATTTAATAAGTAAGTCGCAAATAAGTTCCTAACTACCTACCTACAACTGATATCTCATAACAGCTTTTGCAATTCTATTATAGTCTAATTTTAGACTATGAGATAGATATCACATTTCACATCTTACCAAAGCCAAGATTAAATCTGGTTCATTAGTTTAACCAAGCAAGCAATTTAATAGATAATATACCTCAAAGATCTTGAACATGACATATAATATAATAAAATCCGTCACGTTTAATAGCAAATTTTCCCTTCAAAACAAAAACTGAACAAGAATTAAAAAAAAGAAAACTAGCTAACAAAATGATACGAAATCTGTGGTGCGATTCTCTAAAATGATTGCTACATTGTTGGCGGATTCTCACTCACTATTGGCTAAATTGCATTGTTGCAGAAAGAAAGCGATAAATTCAGCCAATCACCATAGTTAAAATGTGTATCCCCTCGCTCAGTTTTATCCACCCGTCGAGCATGGGCAAAACAATGGAAATTATATCCACCGTGGATATACCTACTTATAGAAATATACTTTTCCCCTGTCGCCATGCGCATGAGCATAGGGAGAAGATAATTTTATCTCTTGTCAGTGTTGCTCAGCTTGCAGGTCTCAAGTTATCGCGCACGAGTACTGGCGATAACTTGAGACTAGGGCTGCTATGAATTAACTTTCCTAATTATTGTCATTCATCGCTAACTTCGTGAACAAGTTTTGTAAATGACACGCGAAGCGAAGTTATCTGCCGATTTGAATTTATAAAGTTATATTATATTATGTGGTGTTTTTCTATCATGAAAATATGAATTTATATTGTTCTAAAAGAAAATTGTATTGTGATATTACATGAAACTTAATAACTAAAATATTAAGTAGAACATTACGTTATGTTAAACCAGTGTTGAGACGTTAAAGTTCTCGCAATGAAAGTCGTAAATTTCGTTACGTATTACGCCCCTTTTTGCTATGAAATTCTAATCGAATCTCGTAAGTAAAGTTCCATAGAGGTAAGATACCTCGTAAGTGTCGCACGATCGACTTCTGTCGCGCGTCGCGGTCGCGTAAGTAGTAACTTAACTATTGGTACCTACTCTGTAACGTCAAACTCGTCATTTAATGTATGTAAAAGTGCCAAAATTGACATGACACAGTGCATTTCTCGCGTGGTTACGATTTTAATTTCATAGTTACACTCGAGGCATGCTCCGATTGGTCGATCCCCAGATTGCGTTATGTACAGTGTTCCACAAGAACACAATAATGTGTGTGCGTCTTTACAAGTATGTTTCCGCCTTAACTGTATATCATTATCAAGTTAAATAAAATGGTGCTAAGCCGGTGCCTTGCATACGTTTAAAGATAAATTTTTAATTAAAGTAAATAATGTGCTAGCCTAGCTGGAGAGTTCAAGGTCGTGTAAACAAACTGTCATCAGTGCGATGTTGGTGTTAATCTACGTACAGCTTACTGATTTTATACCTGTGTTTTTCTCTAATTGGCGAACGATGTGATTTCGATGCGCGATGTACCTAGGTACAAACTCCCAATCTAACATAGTATAAATCTCTAAGATTTTCCTAATTAAAGTCATAGCGCAGTTACAGAAAATTCGATTTCGATCGTAAACAACGACATTTTATGCTAATATCATTGATCGTAAAAAATGCTTTTTGAGTGTGCTAATTGAATCCACGTTATCGCGCGATCACAAAAATGCGCGAGGTGGAGAAGCGAGACAGCATCGCGCGATCGATTCGCTTCAATCAACTGTCACTTGTTTTACAATCACACGATCATTTTCATCGCGTGACGTAATCGTATCGTACTATCGTTAGCCAATTAGGACAACGCGGGCGGACACATTTACCAACGTACGAACATTTTTATCGCGCGACGAAGTCGCATCGCTTGATTTTCAATCGTTAGCCAATGAAGTCAACGAGTAACGACTGACGGTGGCGACATGACGACTTTAGCTCTACAGGTAGACTAGGTAGCTTATCTGTAATATAAAATTGTTATAATATTTTCGATGTTGTATATAAATATTTAGATGTAATTTTGTACATAATATAGATATTTATGTAATCGTTTTACAAAATTTTGCCATATTATATTAACTGGTGTACGACGTATACCTCGTTAAGTGTATTTTGTCACTTGTACTTAAAAAAAATGGTGATTTTAAGTGTTTCAATAAAATGTTTTCAAACGTGATTTTCTATTATTTAAACAGAAACTCTCAAAAACCTATACCTTCACACATATAAACATATTGTTTTATATAACATAGTCGATATTCACCGTATTGCATTTGGCATAATACTGAAATACTAAATCACTTGGTGATCCAAGTTGATCGATAGATTGGTAACTAGGTGACCGAAGCCCGTCATTCCAAATCAGATTATACAATTAATTATTTAAAAGGTGATTTAAAAAGTTTCTAACTAGTTTAGGTTAGCTTGTACGATCAATATTTTCAATAAAAAAAAATATCGACCCAAAAATCAATCCTGAAACTCATTTGTAAAGAGATGCAAAGCAATACCGGAGAGATGGTATCAATATATTTCAACCGACTTCCAAAAAAGGAGGAGGTTCTGAATTAGACGGAATCTTTTTTATTATTTTTTATATTGTATGTTCCCCGATTACTCGAAGAGGCCTGGACCGATTTGGAAAATTCTTTTTTTGTTTGAAAGGATCCCGTGATACTTTTCAAGTGGTCAGGAGGAAGAAGTCATCAGCAGGATCTGATGATGGGATCCTGGAAGGATGAGATCGAGGGAACTCTTCAAATTTTATAGGCACAATTGATATACTTTGTAGTGGCGTTTGAAGTCGATTTGTTAAAAGAATTTTTACGTTTATATTATTAAGTTCATTCACTCAGTTACTTAACTGAAAAAATTAATAAAACAATAATTTAATCATCGTCACTTGATTATATAAAGGCTACCTATCTTTAAAATACTACAGATAGCCAGTAGCAGTAGTAGCCACACTCCGATTTTATTGTCATTATGTCATTTGCTATTGTTACAAAATCAGTCAGTGTAACAATAACTTTGAAATAGTTTAGTTCCATTGTTATGGTTTGTTTAACGTCATGGTTAATGTGTCAAAGTAGAAAAATACCTATATAAATGATCATTTCTATATCTACGTAAAATAATTTTTCATCTTTATAATTTCATTATCGTAACATTGTATTGTAGGTAATTAAATTCTGTAGCGTTACTGAGTTTTCACAGATTGACAACGTTGATTAATCTCGAGTAACTGCTGCACATGTTGACATTCGTTTTTGAAATAAAGACTTATTTAGTGAGCTTTCTCATTCTGAGAGGACCCCTCCTAATCACTACTGGGATACACTCATCGATGTACCTACACTGGATTGATACATCGCTGATCCAATAGTAAGCGATCAATCAATTTTGTCGATGGAGCTGCTATCTGCTGATAAAATATGGAACGCGGGAGGACGCGGCACGCTACAACTGCACGCGCCGCGACGCTTGTCGGCAGCTGCAGTTGCCTCCGCCGTTGGCAACTTATCGCTCGTATATTCATTTAATGATGATGAATTTAGGCAACATGAGGAGGCGGAAAATCGACATCTCGCTTGTGACAGACCACCTCAAGTAAGCTGGTGGAAGCGGTACTAGACCGCGGAACTTGACGTGTATCAGTAGAAACCGACACTAAGTAAATATTGTAGACGGTGATCAGTAGAAAAGACAACGACGCGGTCGTCGATTGCGACAAGCTAAGGCGTTTAAACGGTAGCTAAGTAACTATATTATAGCAATAGACAAATTGTATTCAAATTCAAATATTTGTGACTCCATTTAAATGTAAGTTACAAGCTTTAAGCATAACTTCACATTGCTTTATATTTGAGTAAACAGTTTCCTTCGACATAATGCTGAATAATTTTACCATTAAGTGGTAAATTCCTGTCAAGTAGGTACACTGAGTTAAGAGGCTTATTATTTATCTACAAGAATATTATAAATAATCACGAGAACGAATAATTTGACAACAGCCAAGAAGATTAAAATATTAAGATAATTTACATAGAACTATAATAATAAGTAGGTATTTCAATTTCAATTTTTAAAGGCTTAAATATCTCAACAACTCTAAACCATAAATATTATTTGAACATTTAACAATACAGCAGAATAAAAACGCATTATTATATTAATTTTTACCAAACTGTAGAATAAGGAGGAAAACTATGACAAAAGTTGGTGCATCGTACCAGAGAGCTGTGGCGCCTATTAAATTTTTCATAGCAATTTTGTATAACGACGCTGAACTATAATTGTCGTAAATTGTAGGCGTTCTTGTAATTGTCAAATATTAATATCCTACAAGCCTATCTATATGCAAAACAGCCCGATCCGTCAAGTGATTTGAGCTGTGCGTTGATAGATCAGTCAGTCAGGTATTTTTCCTTTTATAATATGACTTAAAAAAAAAGCTTGTTACACATAGAAATATTCTCAACTACACACAGTCTATGGATGGTGGATTTTTGGGGGGCAAAATAGCTTTTTTTTAATTTCCATTAGAAACAAGGTAAAGATACAAACAAAAGTTATGGACTACGGAGGCCATGCTTTTTGTTCCTATCTTTGCTTTTTGTTGTAAAAAAACGTCATAGGTACAGCACGGGTTGTACCTATGACGTTTTTTCCAGTTAACGAGTGGAAAACGTCCAATGCCCCCGGGGCTGCTCGACACAGTCAATATGACAGCCTGCAGTGTGGTGACGGATCTAGAGATAAATCTGAAGATAGGCAATCTTTTTTTATTAAGCCCCCTTTGGAGATATAGGGAAATTATTACTAATTTTCTTACTATCCTTATTGCTTTACTAATATTATAAATGCGAAAGTGTTTGTTTGTTGATTTGTGGTTTCGTCCTTTAATCGAGCCGCAACGGAGCAACGAATCGACGTGTTTTTTTGCATGGGATGTACCTATACTCGTAGTTGAGGATTTGGAACACTTTCCATGTCACTACATAGACTCCTTTTTTCTCGGAAAATCGAAGAGTACCCGCTGGATTTTAAAAACTCCACGCGGCATCAGCTAAATAAATCCAAAAGTGTTTGTAAGTTTGTTGGTTTGTCCTTCAATCATGCAGCCTAAACCTAAATGGAAATTCCTACCATTATTATGAATGGAGTTATAATCTGCAGCAATGCGTTGTAGAGCAAATATTAAGCAAGCATAATAACTAAGAATTCCTCAGACGAATCCGTCGCAATAAATCTCATTTACGCGAAAACGAATCGATTGATCGCGTTACAACTGACGAGATGAGATGACGATACAACAGGTACAAGGCGCCAGAGCGAGACAGAACAACCAATTCGTGCAGGCTATTTTCATCGCACCGGAGATGCACTAAGATGGAGGTAATTTTGATAACGTTTTTAAGTTTTGATAGTTTGAATTTTGATAGAGCCAGGAACGTTATTGGACGCCCTGGGCATTAGGGTAATGGGCCAAATGACTGTTATGTAAAATATGGAAAAGGAGTAGGTAAGTAAGGGAATCCCCTTGCAGGTCCCCTCCAGCCCCCTAATTCTGTAACTGAGTGCCTATCAAAAAATGAAAGCCATAGTTGAAATAGAAATCATAGTTTGTATCGGGTGATTAGAACTTATTTATTTAATTTTTATGTTTGTGTATTATTTACCCAAGGCTATCAAGGCGTTGGTGGTGTAATGGTCAGCATAGTTGCCTTCCAAGCAGTTGATCCGGGTTCGATTCCCGGCCAACGCACACTTTTTTCCTTGTCATTAATATTTTTTTTACATAATAGGTAAGTATCTACCTAACTACATTATGTTAAATAGGTATTATTAATTTGATAATAATCATCAGATTAGAATAATAATTTAAGATTATTTTAGTAACAAAAACATAGATACAACTCTCTTCAAAGTTGGTCAATGAGAGCAAATGATCAAAAAAGAATTATTATAGCATGGTTTAGTACGGATGGGTTACTAACAAACTAGAGAGATTCACAAAATTCATTTAAAAAAAAAAATTTAACACTTCGTTACAATAGGCTATTTCGTTGTTTTACAATATATTAATTGTTAACAAAAGATAACTAATAATTTTATTAAGAATCAATATTGTACTTTAAACTGTTTTGAAACAATATAATTTAATTGGTTACAAACAGTGTTAAGAATAAACCAATTTTATTATTGTTTAGTAAATTTAAACAACCGTTTTCAAAGAAAATTAAGATTAGGTAAGTGCTATAGAAAATTAATAAAAGTAAATATTTGGGATGAGAACTTTATGCTTACATTAACTTAATGTTTATGTTTTAATTAGCAATGCGGGTTCAATTCACGGGCTACAGTCATGTACCTACCTACTTTGTTAATCACTGCGAAAGCTGATTCAAAATCAACGTCAGTACTAACATCATCAGCAGCAACTCATCATCAGCTCACTACTGCGAAGGTCTCCTCTCAGAAAAGGGGTAGGTATATTCCATAGTCCATATCACGCTGGTCCAATGCGAATTGGTGGACTTCACACACCTTCAAGAACATTATGGGAATTTCTCACGATGTTTCTCACAATTTCACCCTCACCACCTGGGGTGCCCGGAGCACATCGACCATTGTTGTGCCAGATCTTATTTTCCAACGTACTTTGAAACTGCGGAACCAACTTGCTGCGACGATATTCCCACTAAATAACAACATGGGGTTATTCAAGGGGCGGACCAACAAATTCCTAAAAAGCCGGCAACGCATTGTGGTGCCTCAGGTGCTACAAATGTTCATGGGCGACGGTAATCACAGGCTTGCTCGTTTGCTCGCCAAAAATATTTTAAAAAAATGTTTTCCTTCACCGTTGCAGTATGTGATTGTGATATTTAATTGTTTAAACGCACATAACTCCGAAAAGCCAGAGGCTATCGAACCTGCGATCCCCGAATAGGAGACCAGTGACCACAGTCCTAAATACTAGGCCATCATGTCAACGTCACCTCCCTTTATTCAAATTGATGGTAAAAAAAATTGTCATAATAAATTCATTATTACAAGTATGTTGGTTAAAAATAAAAGTGTATCAATTGTGCCTATAAAATTTGAAGAGTTCCCTCGATTTCTCCAGGATCCCATCGTCAGATCTTAACCTGATGACAATGGGACCACCTGGGAAGCATACCCTTTCAAACAAAAAAATGAACTTTCCAAATCGGTCTAGGCGATCTAGGCGGGGAACATATATAAAAAAAAGTGTTGGCGAGTTTAATTACAAACTATGTAGGTACCTACTTAAATAAACTTTGTTTACATTACAGTAGGAAGCAGGTAGATACAGTCGAATCGGTCACTGTAAGCCGCCACCGACCTTCGATATCCATTAGCCCAGCCCTATACAATAAACATTAGGTTTGATTGATAACCTACATGAAAAGTAAAAACCAGCCAAGCGTGAGTCGAACCTGCAAACGAAAGGTTCCGTACCATCGTACAAGATTGTCAATAGGCATCTTCTAGGCAAGCGCGGATCATCTGACAATAACTGTTATCTTTTGATAACAGCTATTATTTAGATCGAGCAAAAATTTGCGAGTTTTGTGTTAAATCTTGTACGATGGTAAGGAACCCTTCGTGTGCGGGATCTTGGTCAATTTTTTCTCTGGTCGACGCTATCTCATGTAAAAATATGGTTCCGTAAAGTTTCCGAAAAGTCTCATAAAGTAGCTTACCGCACGTGCCTATTCTATAGTCCTATACAATTCCAATGGCGACCACAGAGTACTCTATCCTAGAGCTTGTGAAAGACATCATGAGCGCAGATGTGAGAGCCAATTCTATTTAATATTATAAATGCGAAAGTTTGGATGGATGGATGGATTGATGGATGTTTGTTACTCAATCACGCTGCAACGACTGAACCGATGTAGCTGAAATCTGGTACAGAGATAGATAGGCTACTTTTTATCCCGAAAAATAAGTGAGTTCCCGCGGGAATTCATAATCCTTCATCCACGCGAACGAAATCGCTGGCATTAACTAGTAAAATCAAAATTAAAGATGCACATTGCATTAGATCGTGCAAAGTGGATTAGAGTAGCTTTGCTAGTGAGCGGATCCCACCTACATAAACTATTTTTTGCCATATTGTTGCAACTTGCAGCCGTAAGTTTCAAATTATGTTTAAAAAAAAAATTATAAAGTGTCAATAGATTTTATGTGAATTTGAACCTTATGGTTACAATAACACAGTACAAAATAAGTTACTATTTATTTACCCGACCCCCGCACCAATGTACAACGAAAAACCCTTAATTCTCGGTCCAAGAAGGAGAGCTTGTGAACAAATGCGAAGCGTAATTACTAATTTACCTCACGCGGGTCGCGGTGTCGTATTCATAACAGCCATAGTCTCCAACAATAATAAGTAATAACATAACATCCGTGCCTCGCTACTCTATAATATACCCAACCCACTGGCGTATACAGAGCAATGAAAACACAGAACTCATTGAAAAGTTTATCCCAAGTATATGGCAGCTGCACACTCTTAAAATGTATAGAAAAATAAAGATTCGTATTTTGTCAAACTCTACCAATTTTCATAAAACGGAAAATCAAAATCTAGGCTCTTAGAACATTCTTCATGTCAATTCAATTAATTACTGTCGTCTATGTTGATAGATTCAAGTATCAAAACACTCTGATCTACAATGTTAAAGAAAAACTGATCGTGTTTTAATTCTTCGATCTGTCCATCAATAACAAGTGCCCAAGTGCAATATTTTATATTGCGAAATAAAGCAGGGCTGAATGTGCCACTTTAAATTAAGGGTACATTTTATGTCGACGTTTTTGTTTATCGAGATTATTGTCTAAAATAATATTGTAATTTTTTAATGTGTTTGAATAAAATATGAAGATAGATTCTCCAAATGAAACATTATATTATCTTCGAATGAAGCGACTCATAATATCGATCGAACTTCACTGGAAAGTTCGTGTGATCAAGATTATTTCATTTCATTTTATAAAACTACCACCTTTCTAACAGCAAACTCCACATAGAGCAAAAGCGTATCATACTATGTATTGAAGTTACAGATTTTCTTTTAAAATACTCATTATTGTCCTTAACGCAAAATACATCATGGATTTAGATGTACCCGTTCATTATTATCTCTCATTAAAGGAGAAACAATTCGATACCATAGCATACTCTATGCCCACCCCATTTAAGATGTAAACACATAAGTATATAGTCAGCCTCCCCTTGCAGGGGTAGCTAGATCCAGTCGCCGCGGCGCATCGTCGCCAGACGGTTGCGTGGTGTAAGCAAAAAAAAAAAAACAAAAAAAAAACCACATTTATTTTCCCACCTTCCATATTTTATTTTAATAATCGTACCTTCTGTAAAAAAAGTTCTGTTAAAAATCCGCGATTAGTCTGTGTTTTTTTTAATATTTTCATCACCCCAAAATATTGATGACTTTATCATTTTCTCTCCCCGAATAAAATGGTGATGTAAAAATGTGTTTCTGAGCGTCAAATACAGTGAAATACAGTCAATTTGAATTGCCTTGGATGAGTGAGGAACGAGTAAGTGAGTTTTTCGAGTTATTGATTATTTTGCGTTATTCTAGGTCCCACTTATTATATCTACATTTTTGGAGCTTTCGCATTAGATCTCATTGAAGACCTTGGACACGACTTGATTTAAAAAAAAAGTTAAACTGAAAATCGCAACTCCAATTGGAAAATACCTTTAACAGCGTTTGTGTTAAGTTAGAAAAGAAAAATAAATACTACAAGTTTTCCATACGAATTTAGGAAAAAAAATAAATACTGCATGGAAATATATGAGTATCTGCAAGCTGCGGTATATTGAAATGCTGAGAGTTAGAATCTTCTTTTTAACTTGTTTTTGTGAATAAAACCAGATGATAATTAATTTAATAAATGAATATTAAAGCATATTTTACTGTTCTATGTGTCAACTATTCATAGTGGATTCGATCGATTATGCTGCATTTATTTTGTTGTAACGCAGTGCAGCGATTTTGGGTATCCGGTTTCCCTTAGGTATCTACATATTTTTGTCTTTGATACATATTTTTCATGTAACTTGGCAAGTTTTTCAAGAATGTAAAAAATTTACACGTTTAACTGTGAAGTTAGTTAGTTTTCAAAGTACACGTTCACTATAACATTTTAAGTAAACAGTTATAACAAATATTTTGAATTATTCATCATGAAACTACAAAAACTTCGTCAAATATCTATGACGTCACAGTTCACCATACCTACCATACAATTTCCCATAGTACCTAATAGATATTATGCGCGCGTTTGATAGAGTTTCTGGTATGCTACATCCCTATTCAGCTAACTTAGGACATTTTCAAGTTATTCTAACCGAGCCGGCTCTTATAGGTATACTATAGGATATCAGAGATAGATGTCCACTGATGGACATAGATCTCTTGTATGAACTTCCATACGCGACGGTCTTGCGCCATTGGTATCTAGCGGCCTCCTGCAACTCGTTTGTTCGTTAGGTACTAACTTTATTAGTTTCCTGAAAGTTACGACTCACTTAACTGTTTCAGGAAGAATTTGCGAGGAACGAGTTTTCGAAGACGTTTTCACAGTTCAATCTTTCAAAATTTGTTTTTATTGAGTTAGCAATTTCCTAGAATCTCAAGCTGTCTTACGCCCGGTTGGGGTTCCGTACCCGAAGGGACCCTATTACTAAGTTTCCGCTGTCCGTCCGTCCGTTCGTCTGTGCGTCCGTCCATCTGTCTGACAGAGGGTTGTATCTCATGATCCTGTATATGTACCTATTTCTGTTGCCGTTATAACAACAAATAATAAAAATAAACTAAAAATTAAAGGAACCTCTACTAGAAATTTGAACGAAACGCACACACACACTATTGTGACACAAAAAACTGATTTAAATTCATCGATGCCAATAGAGTTTCAGTTATTTTGAAAATAGTGTAGAGTTCCGATCTTTTGGAGAGTCTTGCCCAAAAGTAATAAAATTATCTTGAAACCTGCGTGTCAATTCAGCATCAGTGTAAAGATCGCAATGGATTCTGATTGGCCGAATTTATAGCGTTCTTGCTGCATCAATGCATTTTAACCAATAGCGTGAGAATACCAGCCTCGTTACACTGAGGCAATCATTTTTAGAGAATTGACACACTGATAATATAGTAGAACACTTATAACTTGATCAGTTTGAAGGATACGCCTGTATTATGAATAGATAACCTTTTTTAGATGAGACGCATGAGCCTGGGCGAGATATCAGGCAGTTGCACAGACCCTTATCCCTAATCGATTTCCGATATCTACACGGCGGTGTTGCGGAACTCAACATCGCTTCAACCCACAGCCTTTAGCGGAAGCCTGGCAACATAGACATCTTGAAATTGCTTCGGGCAACCCGGACTGAACCGCCTCACGATAAAAATACTATCGGCTTCAGCTATAACCTACCTAACTGTGGCACACAGGTTGTTAAACCTCCTGTAATTTCGCATTATCTATCCCATATTACGCCTATGAGTTTACTCGTTTATCTTAACCCTCGCATAGTGGTGAGTGCTGTGGTCTTATAAGTTTGAGATCGCTGGTGCCATTCCCGGCAGCGCCAATTTGGGAATCATCCTAACCATACTAACTACTACTACTACTACTAAATCATACTAACTAATATACACCCGTTGCACTATTGTCGTACACACAAGCTTTCCGCTTATTTCGAGGGGATAGGAGGATATTAGTCAACTTCAGGTTGCCTAATATTCTTTTTTTTTAAAAAAAAAAAAGCGCGCGTGCTTGTGTGTTACCCTTTCACGCAAAAACTACTGGAAGGATATGGCTGGAATCAGTCTACTAGGCTTTACTGCTCCAATAGCAAACGTATAGGTACGTAATACGTATTATGAAAATCATACACATCGCTTGTTTGTTGTTTCCATATTGAAAAAATTGAGCAAACAATGGGCTGAATATAACAAATGGACCGGCAATCAATCGATGGATAAAAGAGCGGGGTTTTGATGAACAATTCGTTCCATTCATACAATTGAATGGAGTTTATATCAGTGTACAATCAACTCAGGCTGTGATGGAAAACAATCATCTATATCCTCCAGGTCTTTACTATTATAAAACAGATATTGTATCGGTTTAGTATCGCTCATCGGTCGGATATTAATATTTTACACATAGTAGGTATACTCAGTTGGTTTAATATTCAAAGCTCAGTGCCGATTTCATCAACGTCGAGTAACTTTTAACCGAGGAATAAATTAAGCCTTCTGACAGTTTTTGTATTGAAAATCTGCCAGAATACAACGCTCGGATAAGACTTATTTAAAGTAGTACCGTTGGTTAAATCAGCCTTAAAAAAAGAGTATTAGCCAAGCTGGACTTGACTTATATTCTCCTCTCCCCTCCAAATAAGCGAAAAGTTTGTGTTAGGAGTGGGTACGACAATAGTGCAACGAGTGGGGTTCGAACCTGCGACCTTTCAGTTTTCAGTCCGCACCTTTAACTGGGATATTGAGGCTTATAGGCCTTTATGCACGAAAAGTAGAATAAAGTGTTCCATATTCAAATCATCAAAATCAAAATATCACTTGCTTTAATGGTGAAGGAAATCTTCCCCGTCCTTCTCCATAATTAAAGGTGTGTGAAGTCTGCCAGTCTGTGCTTGGTCAGCGTGCTGGACTTGGCCTAAGCACTTTTCATTCGAGAAGAGACCTTTGCCCAGCCGTGGGCAAGCGATGAGTTAAGATAAATGCACGAATGACTGCACTAATGTACCTACCCCCCAACGCAAAAACGATGGGGAGTTATAAGTTTGACGTGTCTGTGTGTGTATGTATCTGTGGCATCGTAGCTCCCAAACGGATGAACCGATTTCGATTTTGTTTTTTTTTTTGAAAGGTGAATTAGTCGAGATTGTTCTTAGCTATGTTTGATGAAAATCGGTCCAAGATGGCCGCCGATTTATTATGACGATTTCTAACTAGCGATTAGGATGTTGTAACATGTCGGGGGTGTTTTAAATTTTTAATTTACACTTGTGTTACTATTGATATTTAACCAGTTGCATGAACTAGTAGGTAGTAGTAGTATTACAACGCTGCCCTCCCTACAACTGGGCAAAGGACTCCCATTAGATTTCTTGCACACTACGTAGGTATTTACGCCTTGTAACGATTGCCTCTATCAATCTTATATGGTAGCTGTCAATAGCAATTAGTACGTCAATAAGCCTGTATTAATAGCTAGACGCGCTGCCCAATTGATTAATGTGCCCCAATGTGGTACTAATCCCTTAATACGCCTTAGAGGTTATTTGACTAAGTACGTTGTGTGTTTGCTTTGCCTAAATTGTGTGTGTGTGTGGGGCACTTTGAATTTAACTCCTAGCTATATACATATAACCAGGGATTATAAGAACATTTTTTTTTATTCGTTGATAAGATACCCCTTGACTGCGATCTCACCTGATGGTAAGTGACGATGCAGTCTAAGATGGTAGCGGGCTAACGTGGAAGGGGTATAGCAGTGTAAATTCAACCCATAACCCTTATCGGTTTCTACACGCCATCGTGCCGGAACGCTAAATCGCTTTGCGGCACGTCTTTGATTGTAGGGTGGTAACTAAACGTCCCACCAGACCAGACCAGAGACAATTTAGAAATAATAAATTCGTAAATTGCTCCCGCCGGGAATAAAACCCGGGACCTCCCAGTTATAAGATCACAGCGCTTACTACTGCGCCACATTAAACATGATAGCCAAGTAATTCGTAAGAACTAAAGTAAAGGACGTAGCTCTCAGGAGCACGTTGAAGTAGAAGTGGGCTGGTCACATTTGTTCGAGGACCAATGTCTGCTGCAGACGTGAGGTCCTCGTGTGGAGACGGCGGCGTCTCGACAGAAGAAGTGTAGGGGGCTCCCGCCAGATGACGCGGTGACATCGGAAAATGGTAGGCATTGATTAGATGCGAAAGGCCGAAGATAAAAATCTTTGGTGCTACCTAAAAAAGGCCTATGCCAACAGTGAATCCATATTGCCTGGTGATGAATATTATGATGAACAGAACAGTAGTTAAAGACGATATTTTAAGTTCCAGATATCATAGGTACATTCTACCTAGCACATCCTTATTCACTGTTCTCTCAAAAATGCGTTTTTTAATTATTCGAAAGGGCAGATAAACAAATTTGGCATCCAGAATCTACCTGCTGACCTTTGAGCTATTTTTTCAAGTTATAATATTCCATCCAACCCCGTTAAATTTAATTACACGCAAAATAAATACAAAGTAGACGTAAACAATTCCAAATTAATGTTTTCGGTAAACATGAAAATACCTGAAATAACCGACACCTTTTGTGGTGCTGAAACCATTTATCAAACCCGTCCGCAAACTTCGGTACAAAAGGTTTCTTTCATAAAGTCTTCTTTAATAGGAGGATTTTCGACAAATTTTGCAACAGCTAAATGCGGCTTATTTTTTTTTTTTGATAGATTAATTTTTGAGAAAAGCAGTTTATTTTTACGTTTCTTGGGTAAAGTTTTTCTTTATGCAACAATAATAACGCCTTTTCTTAAATATGAAGGACCGCGACTTCGTTCGCGTGGATTAAGGTTTTTTATTCTCGCAAGAACTCTCTTATTTCCTGAGATAATGTGTATGTGTTATACCAAACCATAATTTATCTCTGTGCCTTTCAGCCAGTCTTTGCAACGTGATTGAGTAACAAACATACAAACTTTCGCATTTATAATATTAATAATAGGATAGGAAATGGGATGATAATAATAGAAAATAGGATTCTAATGTTCCAGTACACATTGGCCGGATCAGCCCGTTGGGCAGTATCTCATGATCCGTAATAGGTAGACAGTTGAAATTTTCAGAATAACGTGTATTTTTCGTAACGCTATAACAAAAAAAAAAATTAAAAATTAAAGGGGGCTCCCTACTAGAAACATGTTTTTTTCTTCGTTTTTTTTTCGTTCGCATTTAACCGGTTATTTATTTTATCTTTTTACCTGAAATTCATGCTACACCTATTGTAATGAAATCATTTATCAAACAGATCCCCGGCTCGGTAATGTGACGCCACGCCGACGCGGGCCCTAACACCATCCATTACAATAAAGAATTTGCCCTAATTCTGTACCCACAACACTGTAACAAAGGAGTCTTCCTTTTATAAGGAAACTTAATTAATAATTTATTATAATGTATGTAATAAATGATTAATGCAAAGCAGAATTCGTAAAAAGAATAGAATAATAGAATAATTCTTTATTCAAATAAACTTTTACAAAGTGCTTTCGAAACGTCACTACCACTGGTTCGGAATGCCGTTCCAACCGAAAAGAACAGGTTAGTATTTAAACAACGGATAAAGTTTTGACCATTTTACAACGACCGTTTAAACCGTTTTTAGATCATTTGTATTAGCAATCTGTCAAAACGTCTTTATTCGTTGGTTAAGGTTTATTTGACGATAGTGAATTAAATTCCACTCGCATACCCGCTAGTGTAAGTTACCCTCGAAATTATCTTAACTATTATACGATGGCGTTAAGATGACACGTCGGGTTGGAGACTGGAAGTAATTAAATTACAAGTAGGTACCTGCGCAGATAATTAATTAATCTACTGTTGCTTTATTAGGGCTAATAATATAATTTGTACTAGCTGTGCCCGCGACTTCGTTTGCATGGAATAGTGACTTTTCGGGGCGCGGCTCTCAGCGCGCTTTATATAGCCACGGACGCTCAGGCGCGAGGCGTGTAGTACGTACTCTGTACGTTAAAAATGTTCGCCGCGATTCTTTAAATTGACATAACTTTTTTATTTATGAACCGATTGACATGAAATAAACACTAAATGTTAAATGAAGCTTACTACAATATATTAGTGAAAACCGTATCTAAATCGAATAAGCCGTTTCTGATATTAGCGTGCACAAACACACAGACAAACAGACAAACAGACAAAAAAAAAAATTAATTACAATTTCGGGTTCGGCATCGATATAATAACAACCCCTGCTACTTTTTTTTATATATTTCCATTGTACAGACACCACTTTTCTACAATTTTATTATATGTATACTATAGATATAGGTCGATCTACGAATATTTTACTTTAACGTCTAATAAAAAGAAGCATCGATCACCGTAAAGTTACCAAACAACGTCAGTAAAAGGAAATAACAGGTCAAATGCGAGTCGGATTAGGATACGAAAGGTTCCGTATCGTAAAAAACACCGAAAAAACACGTTTTTAGTAGAGGAGGCCCCTTTATTTTTTTTTATTTGTTGTTATAGCGGCAATAGGAATATGACGAAAATAGATACAGCTCGCTGACAGACGGGCGGACGGACGGACGGACGGACGGACGGACGGACAGGGGCAAATTCACTCAAGTAGACTCAGAGACCTCGCTTCGCTCAGTCGTATTAAACAAGCATTACTATTGATAACACTAACAGAAACAAAAAGAAAAGAAAATCATACAAATACAAAACAAGAATTATTTATTTATTTATTCATTCATTCATTCATTCATTCATTCAAGCGTAGTAACCCATAAAGGCTTTACATATAGCTGTATTTGATATAAGCTCCCTCCGATAATAAAATATTCAATATTGCGTTGTAAATCAAAACAAATTCAATTATTGGAAGCCGATACGCGGGTATACCGTTCCGTCGTAATCTGCTCTGGATCGGGACGTCTAACGAGATTTATATATCTACCGGAGTAACATATAGAATTCTTGGATTTCAATCTTACGTGGATTTCAATACACATCAATCAATCACACTCAAATTACACGTATCCGATAATTACCCCCGACACAAGTGTGTGTTGTGTGTGTGTGTGTGTGTATGTTGTTTTTTTGTTTGAAAGTTGAATTAGTCGGGAGTGTAAGAACACTAAGCTAAGAAGCTATGTTTGATGAAAATCAGTCCAAGATGGCCGCCGCCACAAAATGGCGGATTACATATTTTTTCACAACTCCCTCAATGAAAATCAAATGAAAGGGCTTGACTAGTAGAACACTATACACTATGATAATTTCTATTTCTATAAACAAATCCAAGGTGGCGGCCACCATCAAATGACGAATTATATTTGTTTTTTCATAAATGTCGGGAGTGATAGCAGACAAGGCGGTTGCTAGTTTTATTATAATACCTATAAATAAAATTCAAGTAAATAGTTTTAAAACGGTAACTGAAAATTGAATGTGACATCCGTATATTGGTTTTGTTCCTGTATATTAAATCATGTTTGAAGCATCAATAGTTTTGTTATTTTGTACTTTATACATTATAACTCTACTTTTGTCCGCAATTTCATGGAGCGAGCTTTATTTTTCCCGGATAAAAAACAGCCTACGTCACTCTCCGAGTCCTCAACTAGACGGTACGTCCATAAAACAAAAACACGTCAATCCGTAGCTCTATTGTACCGTGATTGAAAGACAAACTAACAAGCAAACAAACACACTTTCTTATTTATATCTAAGAATATATTCCTTACTTATAAATTAGAAATTATCATACTTTTTTATATGAATAGCGGGCAAACGAGCTGGCGGGTCACCTGATGTAAAGTGATTACCGCCGCCCATGAACACTTGTAGTACCAGAGACACCATCAATGCGTTGCCGGCTTTTCAGGAACTTATTGGTTCGCCCCTTGAATAACCTTTATATGTGGGTGGATAAATTATACTTTCCGTAGCTTTTCTTTGATAAAAGTTTACGGCTCTAAACAACTAAACATCACGTCAAATTCCGCAATAAAACTTTTAACAGGGGTTCTTGAACGTATGGGAAGAACAAAAGGTTCGAGCTGAAGAAACACGTGACTTGAAGTTGCCTATACGGGCCCGAGATAAGATAAGAGCTTCTGGAAGAGACGTAAAACCTTAGCTGGCTTAATCAAATATAAATTGAAAATTTAAAACACCCCCGCCATGTGAATCTATATCCGGACTATGTACGTTACTGACATCCTGTTACGTTAGTCCGTACACTTGTAGTCCGGCCCAATACTACAATCCTTCCATATGAAATACAAGCTGACGCCCGCGACCTTGTCCGCGTGGATTTAGTTTTTACAATCCCGCGGAAACTCTTTGATTTTCCGGGATACAAAGCAGCCTATGTGTTAATTCTGGATATGAGTTATTTCCATTCCAACCCTTAATTCGTGCTTACAAAGTCGCGGGCATTAGCTAGTATTAGTGTCTTTATAGATAAGGATAACATGGCATAGATGCAAAGCTGAACTAACGCCCCGCGGACTATGAACAAATTGTTCAAAAAATTCACTCTTCAGTTAACTTCAAACCACATGAAGTAAGCTTGCGTGAAGTAAAACACCCGAACCGATGGTTGGCAGACTTAAAGAAAGAAAGAAAGAAAGAAAGAAAGAAAGAAAGAAAGAAACGTTTATTCTATGAATTGTGCCACACATCACCCAATAGGTATACCTAGATTAGGTTATCCCGGCGCCTCCACTACTTGAACATTAAACTTGTTATTAGTTCACTGCAGTCTCCGATGGAGAGCGTTTTTATCATCGAAATCTAACGCTTAGAACAGTAATCTCTACCAATGGGAGAACTCACAGAATGCCATTGGTATTTTCTGTGATTTGTCAAAGGCATTCGACTGCGTTGATCACGAGACTCTTTTGCTTAAACTGAGCCACTATGGCATTAAAGATTTTGCACTTAGTCTCATTGCGTCTTATCTCAGCAACCGAGTCCAAAGAGTATGTGTCAATGATGTAAAATCATCCGGATCAGCCTCAGTAATGGGTGTACCCCAGGGCTCTATTCTAGGTCCATTCATGTTTTTGGTCTACATAAATGATCTACCACATTTTGTCCAAAATACTTGCGATATTGTACTATTTGCTGATGATACGTCCTTAATTTTTAAAGTCGATAGGATGAAAGACAATTTTGACGATGTAAATAATGCATTATCTCAAGTTTCTGAATGGTTTACGGCAAATAATCTCCTTTTAAATGCTAAAAAAACAAAGTGTGTTGAGTTTTTATTACCTAACACGAGAACTGTCAGTAAAAATTTAAAGATAAATAATGAACCTTTGAAAACTGAGGACTCCACAGTGTTTTTGGGGTTAACCCTGGATTCAAAGCTACAATGGGGCACCCATATAGCAACGCTTGCTGGCAAACTTAGCTCTGCTGCTTACGCTGTTAGGAAGATTCGACAGTTGACTGACATAGAAACTGCAAAAATTGTTTATTTTGCATATTTCCATAGTATTATGTCATACGGAATCTTACTATGGGGTAAGGCAGCCGATATTGGAAAAATTTTTGTTTTGCAGAAGAGGGCAATCCGCGCAATCTATAATTTGAGGGCCGCGGGATTCCCTTCGAGAAAGATTTAAAGAGATAGGCATTCTTACAGTAGCTTCACAATATATTTATAACAACATAATATTTGTCAGACAAAACATTTTGAGTTACAAAAAAAAGAGTGATTTGTCCGATAGACCAAGTAGAAATCCAAATAGGCTCATGTTTCCTGGGCTGCGCCTCAAGAGGGTCCAAAAGACATTTGTGAGAATGGGCGTGACGTTTTACAATAAAATTCCACAGTCAATCTTAGACTTGCCTCTACACAAGTTTAAGAAATCAATTAAATCTACTCTCATGAAAAAAGCATATTATACAATTGAAGACTATGTAAATGATAAAAAAGCGTGGATATAATTCGCTCCAGTGATTCATAAGACAGTAATAACTATCCTGTGTTCAATAACAATTGTAAAAAATTTTTATTTTTTTTGAAAAGAGCAACCGCCGAGTTTCTTGCTGGCTCTTCTCGGCAGGAAAGGCATTCCGAACCAGTGGTAGATTCATTGACGATTCAAAAGTGCTTGTAAAAGTTTATTTGAATAAAAAATATTTCTATTTCTATTTCTATTTCTAATGTTCCGCTCCAAATGTAGGCTCAAAACAAGCAATGAATGTGTGAGTGCCATGTAATTATTTTCTGTACTGGTTTTAGGTTTTTGATGGTTATTGTGATAAAATTTTAACACCCTTTCACAGCAGTAAGTACGTCATTTTTTAAATTTTTTTCGTCGTATATATCTATACTAACGCGAGGTTGCTGCGTACTCGGTCTTTATACGCTAACTAAAAGTGGCTTATCACCTCGACTGCTTCTGAGCGTTAGAGTTCGATGTTTTTTAGATTTTATTCGTTGACACTTTGTGCTTGCTCGGCGGATTAAACAAGTCAATATTTATTTCCAATGCTGCCTGTGGAAGGCTTTTGAAGATCAGTTATTTGTATTGGATTTTTTTGGGCGGCTGTTTTACTATTTCATACGGTCTATATTTTTTATAAATAATTGCTTCATTGAACTAATGGTTAGCATGTTCAACTGCGGATGAAGGGATCCTGCGTTCGATTCCCGGATCGGGTCAAAAATAGCATTGATGTTACAAGAAGTATTGGGGTTCTCTGTCAAGAAATTCTCAGTACTAGCTGGCGACAGAGCAGGTAAGGCCATTGGATCCTGCCTGATTTCTCTCCTCCTCTTATCTGATCTCTCTCCTTGGTCTTATCCGATTTCTTTCAAATCGAACTATGAGAGTGAGGGAATAGAGAGTGTACCTGTCTCTGCACACGGTTGTGCACTTTTATATCTACCGTGCTGAAGTCTTATCCCGGAAAACTTTTTTAATCTTTATTAACAAGGTATAGGATTACAAAACATATGAGTAATTCTCGCTCTACACAAATTAATCATCGAATTAAAGAGGAGAACAAGAAGAGATTTCATTTCGCGAATAATTGAAGCCGGGGTATTCGGTTCCAATATCATGGGCTGACACACAAGGTCTCACAGAGACGTTTTCAAAGTGTCTTTGTATCTTCGTGGGTGATATTGGCAAGTCGGCATCTGATGTCGACCGTGACCCACAATACCAGACGCCATGCTAACACTGGTCGGTGTGATTGTAAACAAAGGTTTCATGCTTTTGAACATTTCTCATTCGCGATGGTTCAATTTCACCAGAGCTAAAAATTTATATTAATGTCAACTGACAGACGAGCATCTCCGATTTTTCGGAGTTAAGTGAGTTTTAAGAAGCAATTTGTCTGGTGCGAGGCTTTGGCCGTGGCTGGGTTACCACCCAAAGACGTGCCGCCAAGTGTTTAGCGATCCAGTACGATGGCTTGTTGAAACAGATTAGGGGCATGGGTTGAAAGTACAGTGTACACTGCCATGTCTGGTGCGAGGCTTTGGCCGTGGCTGGGTTACCACCCTACCGTCAAAGACGTGCCGCCAAGCGTGCGTTCCAGTACGATGGCTTGTAGAAACAGATTAGGGGCATGGGTTGAATGTACACCATACCCTTTCCAACTTAGCCCGCTTCCATCTTAGACTGCATCGTCACTTACAATCAAGTGAGATCGCAGTCAAGTGCTATCCTGTCATCGAATAAAAAAAATTAAATATCATTTGCTGATAAAAAACGTCACAAAACTTTTAATGTGAATTTTCGAGCCAATGCACCCATATGGCTTGCACAAATTGAGAAAGAATTGTATGCATGTGCGTTATAAATTATATCGTCTTAAAACTATAGATATCCTAAAACAACCATCACTGGAATAAAAGGTAAGAGCACAGGTTGGAGGTAATGAGAACAATCTAATTAAAATAACTGCGACTTGCAATATGTTGTAATGTCTTATGCCCGAGTTCGGCCCACATCTAAAATTTCCCAATTTGCCCTAAGAATCCGAAGCGTTTTGGGCGGGATGAGAGAAATACCCCTACATATTTATAAAGGTCGCCATAAACACGCCGGTCCGGTTTCTTTTCGTAAAAGAATTTCTTTATTTCTTTTATTTCATTTGTAGTTTACAAAAAGAGCTACTCATTATTCGAACCCCAAATTTGATAGGGCAATTTTTTTCTGTGCCCTTTGTTCATGTGTAAAAGATGACCCTACACACTAAATAATATTCATGTAACCAAGATAAGTTTTATAGCACTGAGATAAGTTTTCATAGCCCTACGATAAGTTTGTTGTGTGATCAAATCAGCAACATTGAATTTTTGATTTAAATTCTCTAAAAATTATAGGAGAATTTTGCCATTAAGATATTATGTATCTATGTCATGTTCGATATTATTGTATGATGTATAATAACTATTCATTCCGCTAATCCGCATTGTGCATAGGCCATCAATGCATTGAATATTAATGTCATCTAATGGCGGTGCTCGGGTGACTTTTAGAGCGAAGTCACACTTCTAACAAGAGAAAAGATAACAGGAATATTACTACCATACGTCACTACGGGCTACCATAAGTCACTATGCCTATTAGTATACTCTGCGATTAAGTTATCCACTTCAAATTGTAAATCTGGAGGTACTCCAAAAGTCTAACTTTAGAATATCCAAAACAAGGTTTAGTTTGGTACAGTATGAGCTATGATGTTATAATTTGAATGTGCCATCTTTGGTGTAGCTATAAAGTGACCTTAACCTTTCGTCCGTCCCGGCCGGTGGCGGCCGGCGCCGGTACGTGTGCGTCCGCGCTAAAGGCCCGTCAATTAATAAAATAAACTTGGCAGTCGCCGGGCCCGCATTGCGACAGCCCCTACATTATATTCAAACATTTGTTATAAACGACAATCTGTGTACGGCCGTGCGGCTCACGATTCCGCTTTTGCGGATAATCATATTTCAAAACTTCTAATATCCGTCTTTATTTATTGAAATAAATTCGGAAATTGGTTGCCAAGATTGGAGACCCAAGCGGCGTGAGAGAGCTACAATGTGATTTTGAGCACTTTTTTTAAACACATAATAAAAAGTAGACTAGCTGCGATCACATCTGATGATAAGGGCAGATACTCACATAAAGACACAACACTCAAAACACAAACCTATTACTAACATACTAACTACTGTTTTCTTTCTAATATTATATTATAAACATAAAATCTGTAAATATGTATGTAGTTATGATAAGGACAAATAAAGGCTTTATTTTTTTATTTTTTTTAAGGGCAGATACAGTCTAGGTGAACTCTTTGAATGAATTAAATTCATCCCATGTACTAGAGCTGACATTGCATTGTACATATAGCTTTCTCGAAATTGATAGCGTACCATAAAATAAAAGAACATTATTATTTTAGTACAGCGGATTGCTTACTGAAGTGGTTTTTATATTCGAATTTCGAACATAAAGTTATATAAATAGATCATAAATAGATATTAAATAGATATATAAATAGATCATAAATTGCCTCTTTAAAATAAATGAGTAAAATATAATATTGTGGTTTAAGATTTTTAGGATTCGTTACTTTAGTTACCGCCCTCACAGCTGGTTTGAAAATATTTTGTTAAAGAGAACAAAGCCTTTTATGTAGACATTGAGAAAATTTTTGGGTAGGTATGAAACCCAAAACAAACACCCAGATCGCCTCTAGCTGTGGCCTCTAGAATGAGAAGGATTAGTCTATAGTTCTCCACACGCTGGCCATTGCTTATAAGCAGATTTCAAAGACCTCTGCGACTTTATTGAGAACTCTCAGGCATGCAAGTCTCTTCACGACATTTTTGTTCACCGCTAAAGCAAGTACCTAATATTAAATTGATTAAGGGCCGACATCGCCAACGTAAAATAAGTCTTATTCGAGCGTAAGTCTGGTATTTTGGCAGATTTTCAATACAAAAACTGTCATAATATTCAATTTAAGCTTGAATAAGGCTTATTTTATGTTGGTGAAATTGACCCTTAAATATCGGCAGTATAACTTCGACAAGTTCAAGATGCGTGCCTGATGCTGAGGTCTATAGAGCGTGCTCTGATTTAAGACAGAGCAAATATGCTCTGACATAATGACATCTGTCTCGTTTTAACTCTGTCTTGAGTCTGAGTTGAGTGAGAGTGCGGTTTATAGATATCAGCCTCAGATCTCACCCAGAGTCCCCTAACAGGAAGCCGATCTCATTACTAATCGGCTATCACTTCTTTAATGTTTAAAGATTGGGCCGTAATTCGCATTTATAAATATTATCCATTCAGGAACAGATACGAGATTTATTGGGAGCCGGCAACTTTGTTACCGCACTGCGCCAGCCAACCGGCGCTAATGATGGGACACATCGCATAACCAGATTGTTCACTTATCGATAATAATTTTCAAAATTCATTCGTTGTCTTCTCGGTTGGAACGGCATTCCGAACCAGTGGTAGATTCATTTGACCATTCGAAAGTACTTGGTAAAAGTTTATTTGAATAAAAAATTATTCTATTCTATTCTAAATAGTGTATGATGTATTATGCCTTAATAATATTGTAATATATTTGCATGTCGTTTATGTGACCGAACATTTTTTTTTTTTTTTTTTTTTTATATTTTTTGCGAGCAAACGAGCAGGCGGGTCACCTGATGTTAAGTGATTACCGCCGCCCATGAACACTTGTAGCACCAGAGGCACCACCAGTGCGTTGCCGGCCTTTCAGGAATTTGTTGGTCCGCCCCTTGAATAACCCCATGTTGTAATTCAGTGGAAACACCGTCGCAGGAAGTTGGTTCCACAGTTTCAAAGTGCGTGGAAAAAAAGATCTGGAACATCGGATAGTCGAAGTGCTCCAGGCACCCAGGTGGTGAGGGTGAAATTGTGTTCGGTGGCGAGCGGTGCGGTTGTAAAAGAGAGACGGTGGGATAAGGTCAAAAAGCTCTTCAGAACACTCCCCATTATATAGCCGATAGAAGACGCAAAGAGAGCTAACATCTCTGCGGTGCTCCAGGCTTTCCAGCGGGTTGGTTAATTTGGGATTGCCCACAAGCCGAACTGCCCGTTTTTGAATCCGGTCAAATGGAAGGAGTTGGTATTGGGGTGCTCCAGCCCAAAGGTGAGAGCAGTACTCCATATGCGGACGTACTTGCGCTTTATAGAGTAGGAGCCTATGCTCGGGCGCAAAGTACCGTTTTGCTCTGTTGAGCACCCCAAGCTTTTTCGAAGCTAATTTAGCTTTTCCTTCCAAGTGATCCCGGAACTGGACGTCGTTCGAAATGCAGACACCAAGAATCCCAATGCTGTTGGAAGGGGCTAGGGGGGTGTTCTGGAAGAGAAGAGGTGTGGTGAAGGGGGTCTTTTTGGCGGTGAACGCACAAACTTGTGTTTTTGAGGGATTGAAATGGACAAGATTTTGTGAACCCCATACTGACACTTTTTCAAGGGAAGCCTCAATGTCAGACACAAGTTTGGCTCTACTCTCCTCTAGCATTGCGCGGGATAATTGTGCATTTCCTTTGTAAAGGGCATCACCAGTACTGTCATCTGCATAACAATGGATGTTGCTGTTATGCAACATGTCATTGATATGCAGAATGAACAGTGTAGGCGATAACACTGAGCCCTGTGGAACGCCTGCATTGATGGGCTTGGGGTCAGAGCAAAAGCCATCGACAGCGACTTTGATGCTGCGCCCATCAAGAAAGCTAGCGACCCAATTACAAAGCAGCACGGGGAGTCCGTAGGATGGTAGTTTCGATAGAAGGGCCCTATGCCAAACCCGATCAAAGGCTTTGGCGATATCAAGGCTAACCGCAAGGGCTTCTCCCTTACTGTCGATAGCATCCGCCCAACGATGCGTGAGGTATACAAGAAGATCACCAGCAGATCGGCCGTGACGGAAGCCATATTGGCGATCGCTGATGAGCTGGTGCTCCTCAAGGTAACTCAGCAGTTGGGTGTTAATTATTTGCTCCATGACTTTAGACAGTAAAGAGGTAATCGCGATAGGCCTGTAATTCGAGGGATCCGAATGATTGCCTTTTTTCGGGATTGGATGAACCAGGGCAGTCTTCCATGAAGACGGAACAATACTAGAGGAGTAAGATTGCCGAAACAGACGCGTTAAGACGGGTGTTAACTCCGGAGCACACGTCTTCAGCACAACCGCAGGAATACCGTCGGGCCCACTCGCCTTGTTGACGTCGAGAGAGAGAAGAGTTTTACGCACTGCGCTCTGAGTGAAGCGTATATCGCCAAGAGAATATGGACACCGTTGGATGGTAGGCGGTGTTCTCCCGCCGTCATCAAGCGTTGAGTTGGCAGCAAAGAGGGTGCTTAGAATTTCAGCCTTCTCTTTGGCAGTGTGAGCCAAAGTATTGTCTGGTTTGCGTAAAGGCGGAAATGGAGAACGGCAGAAATTGCCTTGTATGGCCTTCGATAGGGACCAGAATGCACGGGAGCCAGAAGGCAATGCAACTAGTCTCTGCCCGATTCTGTTGATGTGCTCAAACTTTGCCCCGGCGATGGCATTTTTGTAGGCTCTGGAGGCAGCATTAAAGTTTTTCTTTAAATTAGCAGCATTTGGGTCTTTATTGCTTTGTGCTGTGGACCAGGAACGGTAGCAGGTACGCTTGAGAATAGCGGCCCTATTACAGATCCCGTTGAACCACTTCTGAGCGCGCTCCCCGGAGGGTTTAAGAGAGTTGGGAATATAACATTCCATACCCTGGAGTATGGCGTCAGCAACAGCCTCAGCACAAAGGCTGGGGTCATTATTAGAAAAACAAAGCTGTGACCAGGGGTACGAGGCGTAGAATTCACGCAGCCCATCCCAATCAGCTGATTTGTAGTGCCATACTCTACGGCTACCGGTATCACGCGTGCGAACAGTAGATGGAAGTTGCACGGAAGTCTGAACCAAGCAGTGATCGGATGTTCCGAGTGGATCATCGACACTAACAGAGTAGCCGGTAGGGTGAGTGGTAAGGAAAAGATCTAATATAGAGGGAGTGTGATCAGCGATATCGGGGATCCTAGTAGGTTTATTTACCAGTTGGGTAAAGTCGTATGCCAGGACAAAATTATGAGCACACCTCCCAGCGTGGTCAGAGATACGTGATCCTAGCCATTCCATATGGTGGGCATTAAAGTCCCCCAGGATCACCACCTCCGCGGAAGGAATATGCTCCAGCACATAGTCTACCGACCTTTGTACGTGGTCGAAGAGTCGGTCTGTTTCTGCGTTACCGGTATGGGATCTATAGAGACAAGCGTAGACCCGGGTTTGACCCCCATGGTCCACGCGAATCCAGAGAAGAGACAGATCCCCAACCTCAAGGCTGTAAATGCGTTGACCACAAATGTCCCCACGAACATACACGCACACGCCTGCACGCGGTGAAAAGACGTGTTCCAATTTGTAGCCGGGGTAGTTTAGATACGAAGTATCCTCGGGGGGAGAGATTTGTGTTTCGGTGAGAAAAAGTAAGGCTGGCTTTACCGTTTCAAGATGGTGGTGAACGGCATTAAGGTTGGAGTGCAAGCCTCTGATATTACAAAAGTTCACACGAAGTGTGGAACGAGGCGCCGCTGTAGAACGTTTCTTACTATTTCTTTTGTGCTTCATATTAATGTTTATAAGGGGCTATACGATGAGGGGACCGGGTTGACGAGTGGTGCAGTGATGGTGGTCTCCAGGTCGAGGATATGGAGACAGACACCCTCAATCACGCAGGTTGGTGAGTCATTGGCGCGTGGGACGGAAGGGCCCCCAATCCGATCCGCTGAATGACCGGCGGGTTCCACTCCGGTCTCCCACTCCGGCACTCCGGTCATTCACCGGGCTTTTTTCGTCAGTGGCGGGACAGCCTCCTAAGACGGGATATCATAGGTTCGGGTCCCCTACGGACCAACGGGCGGCCAGCGGACAACCGTTTCATCGGGTCTCCCTGGACCACGCGCCAATATATCACGCCTACGAGTACGGGACTGACTTTTACTTCCATAAG
This sequence comes from Hipparchia sbordonii, assembly GCA_038048805.1. Taxonomy (NCBI): domain Eukaryota; kingdom Metazoa; phylum Arthropoda; class Insecta; order Lepidoptera; family Nymphalidae; genus Hipparchia; species Hipparchia sbordonii. Next base: position 15,379,237 of record CM076103.1, read on the forward strand.
GACCCAAAGGCCACAAACACTGCACCACTCGGGAGGATGGGAAGGGTTAATCTGGCTCTCCAGCTCGCAGTCGGAACGCAAGAACGCTTTGCGACTGATTACGGCTGGAGTGTGGTCGCTAGCCAGGCGGATTTGGGATAAAATCCTACCACGAAGCAGAGATACCGTCGAGATTAAGCCGTGCGGTATCAGACACAGCGACCCAAAAAGGGGACTGAGAGTGTCAGAGCCTCGTTTGCAGACCGGCGGGGTGCACCACGAGCAGGTGAGGTTGACATGGCCACAAAGGTGTTGTTCGGGCCACTTGCACCCCAAACATTTACCTACATTTATCTTTATAATGTAATTTTTCACGTTTTGTGCAAATAAAGTGTACTTATCTGAATCTGGATAAAAAATATAGACCATTGACAGAAGTGAAAACACGTTATACTTATAGCTACAGATCATATACTGTGAACATTAGCACGTCGGTGACGCGATTCTTTAAAATTTCCCCCTACGAAAAATCACTCAACGCGCCTAATGCCTATAGAGATTTTCAAAAATATCCTCATGGCATGTAGAGCTAGACAAAATCTTCCGCAGTTTAATTTCTTCGCTTATTTCAATTTTGATACATTCCTCATTTTTGGTCAGTTACATCCATCTACAAAATTAAGCAATACATCGATACAATGATACGTCCAACACTTTTCCCTCTACCAGCTTCAGTATCGTTGGAGCGCCGTTCTGTTCGTCACTTGGTATATTTTTAGCTCGTCAACTTTTTACGACGTATCGTGCTCTCCGGAATTTGTATTTTGGGAAGTTATTCGTATGAATTTTGTCATATCACGCCCCCTCGTAACCGCTTGGAAGTTTCGTGCCATTGACGCAGTTATTGCATGCTTTTAACTCCAGACGAGGGAAAACGCTTTCATTATATCGATACAATTTTCTCTTTCGAAAACGGACTTATATACGTTAGTATTATTTACTATACTATACTATAATACTACTAATATATATTGTATAGTATAGTACTATTTTAAAGCTGATTAACTTATGTTACTATTGTGTTGTTTTTTTATCATTTTGTGAAAAACTGAATCGATTTGACTGCAGTTCTTTTTCTTTCTAGAAATATAGATGTCAACTTATTGGTTATACGGTCAGCCTTGGCCAATTTGACTGAAGTTGTTTGCATTAAATACTTATGACTATTTGGCACGTTTTAATGATAAATCGCTTAAGATTAAATAAATGCGAAAGTGTTCGTTTGTCCTTACAAAATCCGCGTCGAATTGAGAACCTCCTCTTTTTTTTGAAGTCAGTTAAAAAGTTCTACGTGATTATTTGCACGGCTATAGTTAAGTACCTGCATGGAGAGTGACATAGTTAGACAAGTTACTTTTTATTTCGGAAAAATGCGTAGGAAAAAAACCGACTGAATTGATAACCAGGAGGTTATCAATTCAGTCGGTGTTTTCACGTAGTGTTAGCTTTTTAACCGACTTCCAAAAAAAGAGGACTTTTTTTGGAAGTCGGTTAAAAAGCTAACACTACGTGAACGAAATCGCAGGCAAAAGCTTATATTAAATACTCGCATGTGTGTTGTTCAGCCAGCAGCCACCAGCCTCCGCCGATCACATTAATTGGATGCCGCATGCAAATGAGCTGGAACTCGTTCAAAGCTAACAAGATAATATTAATTTCGCGTTCAGCCCATTTGAATATTGAATTGTGGCATGAATATTGGGATATTGTGTTCAGCTTTAATATTATATGGTTCAAATGAAAGCCTCCGAATAGATTGAGCAATATTTTATCAACCGATTTTATATTCTAAAAGTTTTCATTCGTATAATTTTTGTTTTTTGTACTTAGTAGCTTTGTCGATTTTTTAGATTTAGGACTTATTTGCGTATTTTTTTAATGGATAGAAGAAGTTTATCCCATTAAAATCTCTAAAAGTTCTAACTCCTTAATAATAACGGGCCTAAAAATTAAAACGACGCGAAACGGTTCGCTAGTTGTCCCAACAGTAAGATACGTCTGCACAGCAAATTTTTTTTTAAATAAGAAATGACGCTGAAAGGTTTCATAATATCGTAAATCACTGACAATAAAAGTCAGCTGTAAAATTCGGTGAATATTCATATAAAAAGTTTCGTTTAATTCAAATACTATGCATGAAAACCCCAAACTTCTTAATACCGCCGGCTCGGAGAAACAGCCCTCAATTTCAAAGTCAGCGAATTTCCGCCGTTCGTCGGATCCTACAAAGCCCTCATTAAAATTCATTCTTTCTTTTACAGGAAACCTAATAAAAGGATGGCCGGATCACGCGAGAGGCTGCTCTACGACCGACATCTGGACTTTGACTACGAATACGAACGAAGGCGACGACACGATATTAGTAGACTCGAAGCGCAGCGTACGGAACCGAACCGCGTTCGAACAGAACGCTTCGAAATAGAGCGGCCGAAGCGAAAAAATGGGTACGTGTTCGAAGACATCTATTCGGACTTCGACGAGGCTCAAGGGAGACTTTCGCTATTCAGACCGATCAGACCGGAGTATTTGAACTTGCAAACCACCTACGCAAACAAGTACAACTCCTTGCCCAGAAACCATTATTACAACGACGATCGTCGACGGTACAAAAAAGACTATTACGACTTCAGAATCGATGCAGAGAGACGAAGGCCGCGGGAATCTTATGAATATAAACAAAAAGAACGAATCGATATAAAAAGAAACGAAATTAGGCTAACCGACCGAAACGAACGTAGACCTATTTCTAGTAACGCTAGAATCACTCAGTCGACTCAGAAACCGAAGAATGTGGCCGTTTGTAAGCCTCTCCGACTATCGGAGAAGAATGTTAAATACTGGACCACCGATCCGCCCGAGAAGGACCAAGCGAACCAGGCGAGGAAACCAAAGAAAGAGGAAGCGAAAAAGATAGTTAAATTCTCCGAAGTGTCCGGCTGTCGGAAAATGGTTATAGACGACCCGATATGCGGACGTAAAGTGGTCGCGGTTAGGGAGTTGGAGGTTTCGTTGGACCAAATGATCCAGAACGGGTATTTCGAGAAGCACAACATACCGATAAGGCTGCCGGAGAAGCGGGAAGAGATAAAGGCGAGCGTTCCGAACGGGAAGTGCTTATCGGGGACGAGCGAGACGCCCGCGCCGCGCAAGTCTAGACATTTGCCACAGGTTCGTTTCATTTCGTTTGTTCTCTACTTTTAAGACATTTTCATAGTCTAATGCCGTTTGCATGTGTGCCGCAATCCCTTAAACAATGCCATTTTCACATTTAAATAAAGGCTCGTGAAAACGAAATTTTCAGAAAACTACACCTAATTCCTTCCCAACCAAATTGGTTCATTCGTTGTGGGGTGAAGTAGTTACAAACATCCACATACACACACATACAAACTTTCGCCTTAATAATATTAGTAGGATTAGTAGGATAGGATGCAAAATTGTGTATGTTTGCTGGTTTGTTAGTTTGACCTATCACCAACAGAGCTATAATATGGATCAAAGTGATTTTTTGCATGGATATAACTGAGGACCATTGAACGTGCTACTGGCTACAGCGACTACAAATAGACTTTATACGAGGACATAGTCGCGAGCGTCAGCTAGCGGTGGTTACAGGGAAAGTTACAGGGTTACGAAATTTTCATTTTTCATTGCGATTATAAAATATGATCTTCCAGTTGTTTCTAATCTTTAACGTATACCTTAATATAGTTTTTCATTTAATTTTAATATTTACGATACAGTCTGTACACATTGTTATCAGGGGTGGAAGGGGGTTGGAAAGAACATAATTATAGTCATTACGCCCCCTTAGCGTCGTAAGAGCCTCTCGGATATGAGTAATGGGCCGTCCCTTTCCCTGACATGCTGGTTTAATATTAAGGCTATGTATAAATTGGTAATTATGTGTTTTATACGCGTTCCTACAATTTCTACACCAGCTCATCGTTCAAATATTCATTTTATACACACTATAAAATCAGTACCTAGAGTAATTTAGAAATTATCCCGAATAAACACAAACACGCACACCTTTATAATGTTAGTGTGATGTGATATAATCTAATTATCTATCCTTGAAATCATTAAAATTATATTTACAAAACTGTTTAGCAAGCTGCAATTTTTCAGTCTTCCATATTATAGGACGCGAATTATTTACATAAAAAATTCTCAGATCGCTTTATACAATATCAGTAATCCTAATTTATTGATCATTTGTAAGATTTTTCGGTGGTGGAAAAAGTTGTATTTAATAGATTTCCGAATTTTGTTTTAGGTTATTATTACAAGAAAAACAAACATGATATTATGGCGATGGTCGAAAAGATAAGCGATTTAAGAATGTGATTTCATTAAACCATTCGTTATATTCAGTAATTGTATTTAGTCCACCGGAAATGTCCCCGTTGAAAAAAATATTTTGTAAGATTTATCGCGCTTCCGCCTCAGCTGTCCTCAGGCGCTACGAATTGTAGCGAATATGTAGCGTAGCGTAGTACAGCTACGAGGAGTAACTAAAAATCGTGATTCTTTCAATTTATTTTATTTATTTATTTATTTTTATTTTTTATGTACATATAATAATTTACAAGACAGCATATATTAGAAGAAGTAGACATAGGTTAGTAGGTTAGGTTTATTTATACATGTGTATATAAATAAATTTAAAAGCAGTAATAGCGTAGTGGATAAGACTTCAGTCTCAATTTCGGGGGCTCTCGGGTTCGAACCTGGATACGTATCTCAGACTTTGCGCAGTTACGTACGTTTTAAGCTATCACTAGCTTTAACGATGAAGGAAAACATCGTGCCTGAGAGTTCACGCCAGTGGTGGACTATGGCCTAAACACTTGTTATTCTATACTAATATCTATATTAATATTATAAAGAGGAAAGATTTGTATGTAAGTAAAATTGAGATAGATTATACTTTGGATTAAAACATAGGCTACTTCGTATCCCGAAAAAATTATAGTTCCCGCGGGATTTTGAAAACTAATTGCACACGAACGAAGTCGCGAACGTCAGCTAGTGTTTAGATAATACAATAGAAGTTTGTACTCTTACAGAAGGGCGTGCTATAAGTACTTTTTAGAATACTTTCTTCCTTTTGCTCAAACTTAACATAAAAGTGTTACAATGACACTCAACCTACTTTTAATAAAGGCGCAAGGCCAAACATTGGCAAAGCAAGCTGTGCTTAAAATTAGGTTAAGATTAACTCGACCACTTGTCACCGAGTGGCCATCTTGATATATCGGCCAAGAACAATTTGGAATTGCGCCGCAAATGCTCGTCCTCGTGACATTGGCAAGCATGATGCGGCGGCAATTTCTAAAGTGGCTCGGAATCGGAAGTGATCTAAACAAATTGCCTCTTTTTTTATACGACTGCCTGCAAAAAGGAGTATATTGTTTTCAGGGTTCTTGTATGTATGTATATGAGTTTCTATATACTACCATAACTTCTATACGTCTAAACCGATTTTGATGAATGAGGTATCGTTAGAATCCTTAGCTTATTCCGGGTGACATATACTAGTAAAATTTAAAAAAAAATTGATAGGGTGATCATGGTCCCTGCATTAAAGACTAAAGTTGAAAAAAATAATTCGAAAATAAGATTAAATATATAATCATCATCTAGAAAATGATGAGTAGATTCCAAAAATAATATATAATATCCACTGATTCAAAACAAAAAAATATTTAAAAAATATGTGAATAAGATTCCAAAGGTAATGACTGTGGTATTTAACTTTTTAGTTCGTTTTTTGGCTGGGCAGTCGTATTTTTAGTTTTTCTTAATTATAGCTTGTTATCTACTGAAACAACTTTGTACGTAGAAAAGTAATCGAAAAACATTCTTTCGCATTTATAATATTTAGTTGAAGTTACAAAATAAGTTTTTCTGTAAATCGGGATGGAAAGTACATATTTATCTGGCAAATAGGCAAATTCAGTTCTTTAATCTCTGGTTATTAATGGCTCCTAAACAAAAAAATATCAAAAACGAATGGAAAGATATACAGAGTCGAAATGATAATCTCAGCTTTGGTTAGGAACGGACATTTTATGCTGGTCTTTGGCTTATATTTAAAAAAAATCCTTTCTTTTTTTATTAACATTAAATAACTTTCCTTTACCATCGAAATTCGATTAAAAAACTATATTCACTGAAATGTTAATATTACTGTCTTTATTTACTATTAGTTGATGGCCGCGACTTCGTTCGCTTCGTAAGGATTTTAATTTCCGCGGGAGCTTTCTTATTTTCCGGCATAAAAAGTAGCTTATATATTATTCCAGTCTATAATCTATCTCTGTGCCAAATTTCAACCAAATCGGTTCAGTCGTTGCAGCGTGATTAAGTAACAAAGATCTTTCCATCCATCCATCCATACATCCAAACTTTAGCATTTATAATATTCAAATTCAAAATTATTTATTTCATATAGGCCAACTTGTAGCTCTTATGACACGTCATGACTCTACCACCTGTTCGGAATGCAGATTCTGCTGAGAAGAGCTGGCAAGAAACTCAGCAGTTGCTCTTTTCATTACAAAATATTACAATATTAATGTATAGCTACATAATATTACAATGTAATAACTTATTACACTATCTTGTGGGTAGCTGGATGCCAAGTCGATTGATTTCATGCTACTTTTGTCATTAAGAAAGACACTTTCTAATAACCACGACTTAACCAATGTGTCTTTACGCATTGTTTTTTGTGCAATGGGAAATCCAGTAATTCCTTCAAAATCGTATTATATAAGCGTAGACTCAACCCCACAAAGGATTTCTGAACTTTGCGCAGGCGACACCGTGGCAAATTTTATAGGTTTACTAGCTTTAGCCCGCGGCTTCGTTCACGTTAGGTTCGATTTTTTAACCCCCTATTTAACCCTCTTGGGGTTGAAATTTTCCAAAATCCTTTCTTAGCGGATGTCTACGTCCTAACAGCTACCTGTATGCCAAATTTCAGCTCGATCGGTCCAGTGGTTAGAGCTGTGCGTTGATAGATCAGTCACTCAGTCAGTCAGTCAGTCAGTCAGTCAGTCAGTCACCTTTGCCTTTTATATATTTAGATTAATAGGAATATTAATAGGATTATTGTCTCTATTTTGGTTGATGTCCACAACTTTTCGCAATGCGGGTCAGATTATAACCGTTTACCTTTGTTTTCTGTAGCAACGAGTATATTCCGAGAAGTGATTAGCGGACTCTGCCGCCGCAGGTTTCTGCGAGCCGGAGATAAACAAAAGATCCTATTCAACCGCACGGCGAGCGGTCAGGCCGCCCGTGCCGCTGCCATTGTGACGCGCGGCCGCGGAGTTTCATTACTGCAGAATTAGAAATGGGGAATGCTTAGAACAAGCCTCGAGATCTTTATTCGTCGACAAGACCTAACCTTCTAGATTGATTACTAAAATAAACTAAAGGAAGTTTTTATTAAGGACTCTTTCACTGAGTAGCTGTTAATTATTTTTAATTGTTAGTCAAGTTTAACTGTTTATTTTTTTCCTTCTCAATTTTTTTTCCGTTTTTTCTTGTTCTTTTTCCAAAGTTTTAATTAGGTTTATTAGATTTTAATTTTGTGTGTAAGAGCGCCAGCTCGCCATCAAACTGACTGTCCAGTTGTGCATGTTTAAATTAAAATTAATTTAAAAAGAAAAAACTAAGCAACGAGAATGTTGCTTCTAATAAACTAATTAATATTTACTACACATTCGACATTTTTCTAGGAATATGGCGGTCAATAAATAACAATGCTTTTTAAAGTCAGTATTTCGATTACTAAATAATCTCATAATTGCTGAGTCAGCAACATGTATAATTTTGAAGTGAGAGTGATTTCGACGGTAGTTTTTTTTACGAGCAAAACAAAAGTGAACCTGCATGGCTGACATTCTTCGTAATGTTCTTAAACGTGTGTGAATTCTGCCAATCCTCGCTTAGCCAGCTTAGTGGATAAAGACCTATCCTTCCCGTTCTGAGAAGACTAGAGGAGAATATGCCCAGTTGTGGACCGTCGTTACGCCGAAATGATAATTTGGAAATCTGTGTAGAGAACCTATTGAAACCCTTTTAAATTAAACTGATATACTCATTCCTAGTCTCGAAGTATGAATAAAACAACTCTTGAAAAGTAATACGGTAAGTGCAAAAGTTGCGTCCAAAACGACAGCGACTTCCTAAACTCTTTTAATAATGCAAGCACCCGACTTGACTTTCCAGAGTTCAGGAAATAAAATAATAAACTATGTCTAGCCAGGCTGAGCACATTCCGTATTTTATGTATAGAGCTACAAGCCAATTCTATGGCCAATTCTGTGTCCAGTGTGACACAGATGGACCACTGTCCATCATACCCACTGACATACCCACAGATGTGCGTAGTCCAAAGGGATAAGAGTTGCGCAACTTCTAGATGAATATAACTATAGGTAATCTAGCACTATGCGATCTGAATTGCACTTTATTATGCCTTATTTATACGAATGTTTTGGCGGAGTGGATCTTTTGCACTTGTGCCAATATGTATTCTGTAGTAGCCTCCACGTTATGTTTATTTTCTTTTTCTTAACACATTCATCTGTACTCACTCTCAAGTATTTAACAGAAAACTAAATAACACCACCTGCAACATTGAACTAATTTTGTTCAGCTAAGCATCATTGTCACATATATTTTTTGCTTGCTTTGATAGTTTACAAAATTCCAAACATTTTAATAAACATCTGAGAGAAAATACTGGTAGATATACTACGTATGTATATGACTTAAGTAGCGTCGCAAGATAAACACTGTCGATGCCTGTGTGTTGGCGTCTAAGCCGCTAATCTAGCCTGACGAGCAATTTCAGAGCTTTGTGGTTAACTACGAAACATTTGGAATATAGAGATGCGGAATTTTCGTACCTACTTGGCGACTAAAGGTCCGTTAGTTCAAAAATTAAAACTTTACTGTACCTTAAAATTTAAATTAAAACTTTGCTGTAGTACCTATTTTATATTAGTGCTTCAAAAATTGTTTATATAGTGATTTCCTAGCTTGAGCTAATACACAGCCTGCCATTTAGGCTGACTAGAGCTACTGCTCTAGTCAGCCTAAATGGTTAGGAATGTTCTCTTATTTGGAACTTTTTTTTTATATTTTTAGCAAACAAACGAGCAGGTGGGTCACCTGATGTTAAGTGATTACCGCCGCCCTTGAACATTTGTAGCACCAGAGGCACCACCAGTGCGTTGCCGACTGTTTAGGAATTTGTTGGTCCGCCCCTTGAATAACCCCATGTTGTAATTCAGTGGGAACTCTCTGTTATTATTCCTACTCGAGGGTCGCAGATTCGATCCCGGGCAAGCACTTTTACATTTCGGAGTTATGTGCGTTTAAGAAATTAAATATTATATGCTTCACCTCAATAGTGATCGTTAAAAGCGATCGACGCATGGACGTAACGGTGGAATTTAGCCAACCCATGGCCATTAAGTCAGGATTTGATGATGGGATCCTCTGGAGAAATCGAGGGAATTCTTCAAGTTTTATAGGTACAATTGATGTAGGTACTTTGTAGTGGCGTTTTGTAAAAAGAATTTTTACGTTTATTAGAGATTTGAAAACACTACCCGACTGGGTTAATCATCTATTTTTAATGTCTAGAATCGGAGTCACCAGGGCGATGCCAATAGAGCTTATTAATACATAACATTAAAACTAGAACATACCATTGGCCCAGTTGGACACGCTAACAGGATTGCTATTACCTGACTAGCTAGTATCACTTTGCTACATGCTCATCTGTTTACTCAATATTTGCAATAAACACTATAACGTACCGACCGAACAGAAATAAAGTTAATAATAACAATAAAACTTTGAAACTGGATAAGCCTACTTGTATGTTTAACTGGAAACGTCTATCAATTGGTGAAGTTGACAAACCTAAGAGTATAAAGACTTACTATAAATAATATAAACGTAAAAAATATTTTTAAAAACCGACTTCAAACGCCACTACAAAGTATATCAATTGTGTATAAAATTTGAAGAGTTCCCTCGATTTCTCCAGGATTTCATCATTAGATCCTGACCACCTGGGAAGTACACTCGTTCAAACAAAAAAGAATTTTCCAAATCAGTCCAGGCATCTTCGAGTAATCGGGGACCATACATAAAAAGAAAAAAAAAGAAAAAAAAGGTTTCGGCGTATTGAGAACCTCCTCCTATTTTTACATCACATCACACACACACACACACAAACACACACATACAACAAAAAACAGATATTTCACAATATGCTATGTAACTTTTCCAATGTACAAATCTACCATGAACATGATAATATGATGTATTTGTTTCCTGTACAATTGGGAAGAGACTGACCCCCAAGACACGGGTCATCCTAGTTTGGGGGTTCAGAGCAATTTGAGCAAAATGTTATGTTATGTACTATGATTCATGTTATTATTATTACTCTTTGTTGTGTGTTTTTTCTTTTAAAATAAAGTTATTATTATTATTATTATTTTAGAAGTCGGTTAATTATCGTAAAAGAGGAAGCTAGATGCATATAGCCATTTAACCGTAGCTTAACATTAACCCCTTAAACATTGCACTCGCATTAGGAACAGGGCTTCAGGCCTTTACCCCCCGTAAAGATTAATGTTAATCCGTAGGGTTACATGGTTAATACATTAGTTATATCCCGCTAGTACATCCACACATTTAGTTCCATAACAAGGCTACCAATAGTAACAATGTAAGCTGATCCGCTAAGATATGCCGCCAGCATGATAACATTTTTTTTTTTGTTTCCTATTTTTATTAGCCATGCTGAACACACACACTAATATTCTTCTCTCCCCTCCAAATAACCGGAAAGCTCGTGTTAGGAGTAGGTAGGTACGTAGTACAACGGATGGGGATCGAACCGCCAACCTTTCAGTTTTCAGCTCGCACCTTTCACCCTTGGGCTATCATTGAAGCTTCATTCTTTGACTTGATGATTTTAACCATAAATGTATCCGATAAGATCAAGATAAAAAGTACTCTACGGCTCATTTTGTGGAAGTTATAATAATTGTGACAAAATGTATCCATGAAAAATTAAACTGTCGAATTGTTAGACCCCTTTACATATAAAAGAAAAAGTAATATTTTCTTGTAATCTATCAAACTAGAAAAAATCTGTAAGTATAGCAACACGCGCCACCCGCGCCGTACACCGTTGTTTCTCCAGAATAGGAGAAACACAGGAACAACACAACACCAACACGCAGCGCCACACAAACTCCTTTACGAATCACAACACTTTCGACGCGGGTTTCGCTCTGACGCCGGAGCATCATCACGAGGTGTAGAGAATAGAGATCCTTTTATATTAATTGAACGAGCGAAGCGAGTTCTCTGAGTCAACTAGGGCGCTTGCCTACTAGACAGAGAAGTGTGTACGTCCAAATGTCTGTCAGAGCCCTATAACTTCTGAATTACTGAATATTAGAACGTGAAACTTGATTGAAAATTCAGTTATATCCTGTACTTGAACAACAAATACTAAAATTAGATAAATGTTATAAAGAAACGAAATTATTTAATTTTAAATGCTAATAGCTTCACAATAATGCTAATAGATGGCGCTGTGTCAGTAAAACAGTTTTATGTCAACTATTATTTTTTTTATTGCGTCTAATGTTAAAATTTAATTATTACAATATATAATTAAAACTTTTGGGAATTATGGGATATCGCGAGGTCTCAGTTCGGGGCGAACCACTAGTATTAGTTTGAATTACGTATGGATAAAAAATGTATTAACATGACTCATATTTTATTCCACATATTCCCTATCCATACTAATTACGACCTCAATCCTTCAGATTAAAGCGAAACAACCGCTCGATATACGAGTACAACGCGGCAAAAAGCAACATCGGAAAAAAGAACTTCAACTTTTTGCAAACCCTTTTTTAAGGGTCGTGACCCATTTACACAATGCATTTTTAAAATAGGTATACGACATCGAAACGACCACAACATAATAATATTTATCCGAAATCCTTTAATCATCGGGGTCATCCGCATTGGCCCTCACGGGCCTCGGGGTAACCGCTCGGGACATCCTTTAATACAGTGAATTTCGAGAGTTAATTCGAGTCAATTATTAGTATTTATAGTATTATAGCCAGAGGCGGCTCTAGCCTATGTAGCGCCCGTGTGCAATCAATATCTTAGCGCCCTCTAGTAGACGCGCGGCCAAAATGGAATACTTACAATACAAGAATACCGTTTGACTTAGTTATATTTTCACCAGTGAAAGGAAATTCAGGTGCAAAAAATGGTGCAATTTTAAATGATGTCGGGAAGCAATAGGTACATGAGTAAAAAGTATTTTTTATCGCTGCGAGCGTCAGCGACGCATGTTTTTTGGAGGTGTCGCGAGTGCGGCTCGGTGCGGCGCCCCCTAAAACCCTGCGCCCGTGTGCGTTGCACACCCTGCACTATAGGTAAAGCCGGCGCTGGACATAGGCTGCTAACTGCTAACTTTCTGTTTCTACATAGACCGATAATAGTCTAGTGTAGAACAGTGAAGGCGTGGTTAGGAGTGTGGCCTTCTATAATTATTTCTGTAATTTTCACATATTTCAAAGCTAATTAAGATTAAAAACCCAAAAATCGTTCACCAAAAATCGCCTCAATATATCCCCTTAATTACACTGGAAACGATTTCGCTGTCGTAGCATATTAAAAGAGTTTTGAAGGGCCAAACAGACCCAAATTAAGATTATAACGATCCGAGCGGGTTTTCCAGTTAACTTTTAATAATAATTAAACAGTTGCCGAAGCTGTTCGGAACGAATTAATAACTAAACTTTGCCAAGTGGAAACTTTTCAGATGATTGAGTGTTTATATTTTCTTGGCAATAAGGAAACTTTTTGCGTTTTTAAATAGTATTTCGAGCCTTCCATTACGACTTGTTTTAGTATTTAACGTAAATAATGAATTAACCTAAGAAAAACTAAGTTAACAAAACAGAATAGAAAAGGTTTTTTTTTTTCAAAAATTGCAATAGCAGACATGGGCCCCTGTATGCCATTGCTGACACATTACAAAATACATGTGAACAAATCGTTCCTTACTGGGCTTGGGACTTGGTATAACTGGATGTTAAAAGGATGTTTATGCGAATGGACTGGAGTACTACAATATTAACTTCTAACATAGACTTCGCTTAAGGCAAGGCAATGTACCTAATCAGAACCTCAATTAAAACATCTTCAAACCGCATTACCTGTGATGTACAGATCTACAATAAACATAGGCGACCATGCCTCGCCCGGCCGCCATGCTTGTTGTGAACATCAATGTGGACGGACGTGTCACGGTACCGATAAACTACATACAAGTGTTTTATTTTACCTAAACCCACGATAAACCAAGTGATACGTCACAGGAGGTACGTGTAAGGTATAGCATTACGTGACAAGGAATGTTTTATTTCAACACTTGAGAAAATTGTCTCTCTCTTTACCCACGCCAAGATAGTACTTACATTTGCGGTCTCCGAAGATATTTATGTAGACGGGAATAACGCAGGACGTAACTTTAGGGAAAGGGATGATTGAAGTAATTTCCGCGGACGTTCTGCTGCTCTACAATTTAATCCTGGTAATGGGTTTTATAATTTCACGGAAAATCTTCCCGAGTTACAATGACGCATGACGACTTCCGTTGCGCAGCGGTGAGCACTGTTGCCCTATAAATGGTGGTCGCGGTTTCGATTCCCGAATTTAATATATACGGATGCGCTCTCTATTCCTTCACTCTCATAGTCCGGTGGGTCAAAAATTTGACCCGACAGTAGAGAGATCAGGTGCCCTAGCCATATTACAAACGTGTCGTATCTATTCTCTTTCCATGATCGCTAACGCCACTGTAGAGCAAGAGCTCCCAAAGTTTTTTTTATCACTCTTTCCTACCGAAAGGATAGGACATGTGATAAAAAACTTTGGGAGCCCCCTGCTTTTGTGTTTTTTGGTTTTTTTGGTATATCCTTCAATCACGCAGCAGCAGAGCAACGGCCCGACCCATTAAATTCAAGTTCAAAATTATTTATTTCATGTAGGCCAACTTGTGGCTCTTATGACAAATCGAGAATCTACCACCGGTTCAAAATGCTGATTCTGCTGAGAAGAGCTGGCAAGAAACTCAGTAGTTAGTAGTAGTAGTAGGCACAGGGTGACAGGGATAGTTAAGGACCAGGAGTGTCCTAGCGGGCACCAGTAGCTGGTGCCCCATTTCAAAACCTAGTAAGTGTGATTGATAAAATTTTACAGGGGCCAAAAAACATGTCTTGTAGATGACTTAGCGAAGTACTAATAAATATATCCAATAAAAGCTTTCAAAGTAGTTTATTTACTAAACATTAATTCACCAACAAATACTGAAGAGCTCAGAGTTCAGATGGGCTACCACAAATATGTTTTCTGGTCTCCTTTAAAATTTTGTCAATCACACTTACTAGGTTTTGAAATGGAGCAGCCGAGCTAGTAATCCGTTTCCTGCGCAGGTGATCGCGGCGCTGGCGGTGTCGCTGGCGCCGTTCTCGGCCGGGCTCGGCAAGGGCTACAGCTCGCCCGCCATCGCGTCGCTGCAGGGGCCCGCCAACGCCACGCGCAGGGACTTCCAGCTCACCGACCAGCAGGCCTCGTGGCTCGCCTCCTTGTCTTTTCTTGGTAAGCCACATAATTTCCTAAACAGGCCTTAGTGTAGCATGTAACAAAATTACACCATAACATATTTACGATTTTAGACGGATCACTGTGAACGTATTTTCAAATATAATGGATGTTATTCGACACCCACTTTGATAACATGTAGTATCATATCACTACAGAGTGCTGCAGCATCAGTTGATTCATTAGAATTGTTATGTCATCAGAGTCTGTTGGAGCACCTAGTTATAGTCTGTAACAAAATAAGAGACGACTGACACCTAACAATGTCTTGCACACGACACACGGCTACGTCCAGAGATAGCAAGAAGATTGACACTCTATTTTATATCTCTATATATGCTTAATTCTACTTTGTTTTAAGATTGTCGATAAATTCGCTGTCGTAGGCGCCCTGTTCGGCGGCATGGCGGGCGGCGCGGCGATGCGGCACGGGCGGCGCCGCGTGCTGTCGCTGGCCGCGGCGCCGTGCAGCCTGTCGTGGCTGCTGACGGTGCTGGCCACGTCGGTGCGCATGATGTGCATCACCGCCTTCCTGGGCGGCTTCTGCTGCTCCATACTCACCATGCTCTCGCAGGTGAGGCTGCCTTACTGCACTGACCGTCGCGGCGCCGTGCAGCCTGTCGTGGCTGCTGACGGTGCTGGCACGTCTCACGAATCCCATTTCATTTGTTTTCATTACGTACATTTTTGGAGTAAAATTTAATCTGGTTAACAATTTTATGGAAATTGAAAGAACAACAAACAAGGGATATTCAATTAAATACAAATCTATCCCTTACCTAGTGCGACAAAATCTTGTGTGCAAATAAATCTCCCGACAAAAAGAGACAACTAATTTCTCCGCACATCCAAAATTACCCCGTATTGGTAATTTGTATGATGCATTCTATTTTCTATTCACTAGAATTTACTGGGATGCTCTAAAAGGCTGTTAACGGACCGGCGGAGCGCTGTAAAGCCCTTGCGGAGTTGCGGGCTGCGGCACACAGTTCATTGTGTTCGAGAATAAAACACTGAATTCATTCATAGTATTTTTGAGTTCCATCTCTGCGCTATAGACAACATTAGCTATTATGCTGTTGCTGGCTGATGCCAAACTATGACGGTACGCAGCTCAGAACTTTAATAATTTTGTTACAACTTTTATAATTATACGTATCTATATTTAATCAAGTAACTAAATAATACGATGTATTATGTATATAATTATATTATATTAAGATGATAATAATATGATGCCCGCGATTCTGTGCGCGTGGATGAAGGTATTGTACCTACCTATGCCGTGGGTACTTCTATACAACAAATCAACTCAAGAGTCAAGACCTTAACTCAAAATCTCAAGCAATCACACTATTACATTACATACCTTATTTCGTCTAATAAGTTTGTTGTTTGTGTACTAGAAAAGCGTAATCAATTAATCATTCATTCAAGTTGAACCCTTGTTACGTTGATTGAAAGATATCAAGGAACTTTGTTCAGCTTGCGAGGGTTTAACAAAATCAAATTCACTGAGTCACTGATATAATTTTCTAAAGGAAACTTTGTATGGTATTCTAAAGATTTTTATTTATTAATGCAGATAAGACTTCGTTGATTCAAAGTAATTCAAGGGGCTTGTCGAGTTTGATGAGCTTTCTTGTGTAGCGTTCGGCTACAAAGTAATTTTGTTAGGGAAAATTATTCCTACTTTGTCTACCTTACCGTGTTAATATACTTTTCAAAGAGAAAATGGGAAAGTTTGGTAGGCACCTACGAGTAATGTAAAGGCGACTCTATATAATACTTTTCATTTGTATAAGAATTTATGAGTATAATCTTTTATAGGGATGCGTGGCCTAAATGTAAGTTATGACAGTGCATATTAAATCGATTGCGTTGGTCAGCTGAAGCGACCTTGATCCAAGTTAGTACTGGATGGTTGACACGGTACACGATCCAGTGAAATAGCCACACAAATACGAACCACGATCACCGTGCCATGCGAATTTTATAAAGCATAAAAAAATATCCAGAATAGGTAACTATCTATTCTGTATTGTAATGAAATAAAATTTTCATAATTCCAGGTTTACATCAGCGAAATCTCAGTGCCGGACATCCGCGGGTGCCTCAGTGCCGTGTTGAAGATCGTCGGGCATCTCGGCGTTCTGTTCAGCTTCACCATCGGCGCCTACCTCGACTGGCAGCAGCTCGCGCTCTGCATCTCCGCCGCGCCCCTCCTGCTCTTCTGCACCGTCCTCTACATCCCCGAGACGCCGAGCTACCTCGTGCTCATAGGGAAAGACGAGGAAGCCTACAAGAGCCTCCTCTGGCTACGCGGACCGAACTCCGATGTCGCCCAAGAGCTAGCTACGATAAGGACCAACGTTTTAGCGAGCAAAAACTTTAGCCAGCGACAGAGCCAAATGTCCAGCAGTCAACTCATTAACTCTTTCGATGTGAGAACGGCCAATCGTCTTCTGGGTCCGATCCTGGTGACTTGTGGTTTGATGATGTTTCAACGTTTCTCCGGCGCTCACGCGTTCTCCTTCTACGCAGTACCTATATTTAGAAAAACTTTCGGTGGAATGAATCCCCACGGGGCCGCCATAGCTGTTTCGTTCGTTCAGCTGCTCGCGTCGTGTTTGTCAGGGTTGCTCATCGACACGGTAGGGCGTCTTCCGCTGCTCATCGTGAGCTCTGTGTTGATGTCGATGGCGTTGGCTGGATTCGGAAGTTACGCGTACTACGAAGAAGTGCACAGGAACCAGAGGATACAGAACGTGATGTTCCATCAAACGGTCGGCCAGAACGACTGGATCCCTTTGCTGTGCGTCCTAGTATTTACGATCGCGTTTTCTTTAGGTATGAGTCCGATCTCTTGGCTGCTCATAGGAGAGTTATTTCCCCTGGAGTACAGGGCCTTCGGGAGTGCGATGGCCACTGCCTTCAGTTACCTCTGCGCTTTCGTAGGTGTTAAGACATTTGTGGATTTCCAGCAGGCGTTAGGATTGCACGGGGCGTTTTGGTTGTACGCTTCTATAAGCGTTGGCGGATTGTGTTTTGTAGTGTGCTGCGTCCCGGAGACGAAGGGAAGGGATTTGGATGAAATGGACCCCAACTACGTTCAAAGTCTGTCACCCAAGAGATAGACGAATGAGGTGGCACGTTGTATTTACTTGGAAATTCTTATTACCTAAAAACCTTCTTAAGTTTTGTCTTTAAATAATTTTAGATAATTATTAAATAATATATCGATCACTTCGATTGGTGGAAAAATATTGAACAAAAAAATGTTATTGATTACTACCTACATTATACTTCAATCTATCTATTATGTTAATTATTATTAATTCATTTACATATATACGATATTTCCAAGTAGAACGACAAAATAATTAAAACAGTTTGGAGGAACAAAATACAATCGAATCCACCGCAAAACTTTGGCTGTGCTTATTAAATTTAACGGACGAAAATTATCCACATTTTTTATAGTGGGCCCTTTTTGTCATATTGGATTAAGTATCATAATCAATAATACCTCTTTGCATATCCTGAAAACCATATCTCCAATTATTTGTACTCGTATCATTGAAGTTAGACATCCTAATCTTAAACTACTAAGTTCTAGGCGTAGTCCAGTGAACTACACCAATTAAAATATACCTAACTGAAGCAATGTCAGCTTATGAATCAAAAACAAAGTAATATCACTGTCTAACCAGATCGATATATTTTAATTGTGTTCATATTAAAAAATTTCATATATTACGTACTAAAATTAGAACTTATTTTCGTAATCAAAACTCAGAACTCATTTAAATAATCACGGTAAAATAATGATCTTGAGTATCCAATGCTGTTAGGTCTTATGGCTAAGTACCTGAGCTATAAGACCTATTCAAGAGGTATTTCCTATATTTTGCCTTATCTTAGGTTGAAAGTTAGTTTGAGATAGGTTGCCTCCGAGTATAAACGAAGTTGAATCGTGGGTATCAACTAAAATAAGATTCAAACTTCCTTTGTATGAGCTCAGTAGCACAACTTCTCTACACAACCGTACGAAATTATAATTCACTCTTTCAATAATAAAAAAGTACGAGTATGTACCATCCTACTAGGATGCCGGAAAGTAAATAAAATTTAACAAAGTCAATATTGTGTTTGTAAGTTTGTTCAATTGTTGAATTTTTAATTAAGTAAATAATTTCGGATACTTTACATAGTGTATTTTTTATCATAATATAAGTCTTAATAGTTAAACTAGCAAGAGGCCCGACTATAATCCTGAAAGATCGACTCTCTCTTAATATGTTTTACGCTTTATTTAGGGAAAAGGGAAATATTATCATACACGGCAAATATTCTTTTTAACAAAAGAAATATTTTTAAGGACAAAAGACTAGACAAACACCGCAAATAAGTATTATAATAAAGATTGCATTTATTGATTAATATCATAAAAAGATCAATCGAAAGATAATAATTTTACCGTGAAAAGCATTTTAACGAGCTTTCTAACCTATCTATACCAACTTTACTATAATAATATGACAATAATAATGTTAAGACAATAACTTCAAATATAGACGGGTAGGCAATAAATATTGTATTACTATAATCCTAATTAAGAATTAGTTTACACCTTTGAAGAAATATAAGGAATCGTAAATGATAAATTACTTTTTCAAAGTGCCCTGCTACTATAAGATTTAATTGACGAAAATAATCAAATTAACTATTATTAATTTTTCGTGCACTAGGCCCCTTATACTTTGAAGGTCTTTTTGTTCTATTTCAAAACCTGTTGTCGAAACTATATTGTAACAATTTTGATAAGAAAATATACTTAGGGCCAATTTCACCACCGTAAAATATGTATTTAAAAGTGTTTTGATATTTTCGCAAATTTTCAATACAAAAACAGTCACGCTCGGATAAGACTTATTAAATGTTCGTAAAATCGGTTCTAACTATTTAATCTATTGAATGCCGATTTCACCAATGTCGAGTGACATGTAACCGAGGAATAAATTGGGCATTCTGACAGTTTTTGTATTGCAAATCTGCCAAAAAAACACGCTCGGGTAAAACTTTACGTTAGTGAAATCGGCCCCTAGTTTAAAAGGCCTATTTAGCAAAAAGAAGTATGATAATTTGCTTTCAATGATAAATAATTAGCCTAGTTCTAAAATTCAATGAAGCGAATGAACTTGTGTAAATATTTCTTATCAACAGCTGGATACATTCTCATTTTGATTCAGTTAAAGGTAAGTAGGTATTTTGTTATTTTAATGAATTTGTTGCTTTAGTATTTCTATCACATTGGAATTGAATTGAATCTGAAAGATACATAAATAATTTTAGCTAGTATGTCCTTATTTATAAAATATTATGAGCGTAAATAACGAATTATGTTTTATTTCATGGCATATTATGAGGTCCAGTTTCATCATCGCCGAGTAACGTTTAACTGACGAATAGACGTTCTGACGGGTGTTACGTATTGAAAATCTGTCAAAATGTCTTTATTCGTCGGTTTAGTTAAGGGTTAGGCCCTCAATTAGATGTATATTTCTTACGTCATAGTATAATAAAACCCTCAAACTATAGTTTTACTCTACTTACATTTTTTGATAACCTGCAGTGGAGAGTAAAATTATTTTATGAAAAATATGAAATGTTACGAGTTCATTAAGTTTCCAATAAATAATAAAATTACGCTGTTATAATATATCTGCTTTTTGTCACTATTATCTGAACTATGTAGGTACGTATAGTGCTATGCATTTTGAAGATATTATGATCATTTTTTTATTAAAATGTTACAATAAAACTTATAAGTAACTAAACTAATCATGCTCACATAGGATGGTGCCAATAATACCTACTGGCATCATTCCTGTGCTGAACAGCCAGGCTAATCCTTAACCCAAAAAATGGCCCAGCCCTTATATCATCAGATTAGGCAATTAACCGCGGAGAAATGTTACGTATTTTTTTAGATATAATACCACAGGGTCTCCACAGCAAACGGAACAAATATTATGTAACTCTCGATCAAAAATTCGTAGTTCAGTCCCTTAGCAGATTCAGCAACTAAGTGCCGATTTAAACTGGGCGTTCTGACAGTTTTTGTATTGAAAATATCTGCCTGAATATCACATTTTCACTCAGATAAGACTTATTTTACGTTGGTGGGATCGGCCCTTATTGCAGTTAAGATTCACAATATAGTTTTACAGCGGAGACCACTCTTAAATCTGTGTACGCAAGTGTGAACACTTGGTCTCTATTTATTGTTAAAAACTTATAGTATTTTCTTCTATATGCTGTTATATTCCTGACGTAGTCTATTTTCTTCGTTATTTAGAAAATGTTTAATCCAAATATTTTTTACTTCAATTATAATATTATATTCGAGATTTTCATGTAGTCTATCAATATCATATCGAAATATTTTTATGATAACATTTATTTTAACGAACGAAAGTACTATATTTTGTGTGTTATAAATTATGGAATTAAGTATATTTCGTTAAAGAGTAATCCAATATAAACATTCTATGCATTTTCATAATATATTTTTTTATTTATCATGAACTATTTTGGAGTATTAATGAAATTTTAAAACAAGATTAATGAAATTTTGCGTGTTATATGACTAACATTTTATTTAGTCATGTAATACACTTGAAATTTAAAAAGGATTCGTAATAAAATTATTAGATTAATTTTTATTTATCAGTTGTAAGTTTTTATAACTTTTGTGTTATTTAAGTGTGGGTCATATGATTATATTGTAACACAAAAAATAGATATTGCTAAATTTTTTAGACGATTATATTAAGATCTTTTACAATATTAAAGTAAAGATTTATGTAAATAATAATATTGCTCTGTAAGTTCAGGTTGCTGGGGTTTTATCCAAAATTTTACTATGAAATCAATTAAATCTCTTCCTAAATATGACTAGAACTTATAACAATTATTATTGGTTTGACATCCTTTATTTTTTTTTATTTATAAAAAGATACAGAATATCAACACATTGTTTAATACAAAAGTACTAAACAATGTGTTGATATTCTGTATCTTTTACTTATGCTAAATACAAAGTTTTAATAGTAATTACTTAAGTTTTTTAAACTGCTCTATGACGCGAGGATTTTCAAACTTAACTATTTTACAGATTGCTTATAAGCTTCTTATAAGAGATCTCTAGTACTGAAATATTTGTGATCTTAATTTAATCGTCTTTAAATGAATTATGAATGTCCAACTAGAAAGTTGCCTTTACTAGCTTACGCCTGCCACTTCGGACCTATTATTACATCATACATTATAATTATTATTGTTATCCTTTTATAATACGTTATTTATTCCTTATTGTAAATAGGTATTAAGAACTAAATAAAAATGCAGATAGAATAAAGGTTATATGAGGAAAAAAATACAAAGCAAAGTCAACCCCATATCTTAAATAAAAAAATGGATTTATCAAATTCGATTAGCAACCAGTTGAATACATACAGCTAGGTATGCCTTAATTCAACATTGTTGACTCCATATTATTTTCGAAAAATTTGTGGTTTTTTTAAGTACGAATAATATAAGCGTATCTATTCAGACGTTGAAGAAATTATTCTTAAGTTTAAAATATAAAATTTATCTATGATCAGTACCTACCTAGTAAAATAGAAACTACTTTAACTTTCCTAAAAAATAAAGAAATATTGCGTAACGAACTAAATCAATGAACAGATTCGAAAACCAAGTAGTAAAATGGAAAACTACAACTTAAAATCTGTAAACTTTAGGTTGTATTGTAAATAATAAGAAAATATATCAAGAAGGCCTAGAACCCTGCAGTTTTTACAATAAATTAGAAAAGTAGTAATGTTTGTATGGAAAGTAATATCACAATCACCGATAACGTATGAACATTGATAGGTTGTGAATTTATACATTTTCTAGATTTTTATATCATAATGTATAATAAATTAAAATACATAAATATTGGCTTTGAATATCTTCAAGTACCCTTTTTCAATTTGCTTCGTAATATTGCCTACTAAAAATATTTTTTTAGGTTTCTGCGGGCTTCAAATCTTCACTAATTTAAATAAACAGGTTTATTCATAAATATAGTTGACTGTTGGCTCAGTTATAAAATTATAAATAATATAATATAGATGATTATAGCTTTATAGTAGTCCCTGTTATATTGGTCATCTTTGCCAAGAGATACAACGTTTACTTACCTTTAAATATTTCTGTAGATCCAACTGAGGAGTCTATAAGAGTAGTTTCTGTTCTTCTAAAACAAAGAGAATTAACAAACTAATAAAGACCAAAATAAAAAATAAATTGAAAACATAAATAGGTATTTTAGTTGCAGTTGCAAGTTTAGTTGTAATTTTCAATTGAGATGCGATCTTTAAATTACGTATAATAATATGTATAATCTCATTTATAGAAAGTATAGATATTTTCTGAATGTTAAAAATATAGGCCATATTTTTCCCGTCATTTATTTTCTTATGACCGTTTAAGAATGATATTTTAATGAATACTCATACTTCCATGCTTATAATAATTTTAAGAAAACTTATATTTTTATCGAGAATTTAATACTCACAGAATGTGTTAAGAAAAAATTTCAATTTAATCACAAAAGTCAAGATGATAAAATATCATAACATATTTTTCCGGGAGTGCTTTACTTACTAATTAATTGATAAATTTTAGAGCTAATGCTAACGCTTAGAATTTTAGCCATTGTAATGTATTAGAAGCGTGCCTGTTTTAGATTTTATTCCAGTTTTAGATCTAGAAAATACTTTGCTATATTTAGCACTAATAAACGAACAAATTTTACAGTCTTATGCATAAGTTGTGAACGATATTTTGACTGTAATATAACTCAAGTTATTGTAAAATAGTACTGCCATATTGTTTGTATGAAAGTAAAGATAGTTCTGTTACCTGAAAGTATTATCATAGTTTATTGTTTTAATTAAAAATGCTATGTTTTCAAGAAATAAATTTTATAAGAACTTAAGTCCAACTTACATATTTTGTTTATCAATAAAATAAGAGATTTCACTCACGCTACGCTTTAGAATTCTAAAGGAAAAGTACTAAATTTTGTTTAAATCAAAATATACGTAATGAATGCGTCACGTTATCTAAAATCTAAACTTTTGGAAAATAAAATTTTGGAAATCCATCATAATATCTTGAAAAAGCAAATAATAACTATTAACAGTTATGTATTTTAGTTTTGATCTATACTTTTATCTATGTCTAACTCAGTATTACTTATATTATAACTAACTATTAAGTAACATTGCTCTTCTCCATTTATCCCAGAACTTATACCAACAACTGTAAAAAACGGTAGATACTAGATAGGTATGTAAATTGGACTTAATAATATTACAGTTTAATTATTTTTTTGATTATACTTTATTATATGTTTTATTTTTATACTATTTTATGTATATCTACTAACTTCAGTTAACTAGTATTGTTTTTATATTTATAATTTTTTTTATGGTGTTATCCATAAAAATATCAGGAACAATTTAATATAAGGCAATTAATAATTAAGATAGTAACGGCTTTAACTAGCTTAGAGTTTCCTTAAAAGACTTTAGATTGTACAAATAATAAGTGACTTCGAGTCAAATGGTATCGATTTTTTAAAAATAATATATAATATTTTTCTTCTTATTAGCAAATGAAATCTATATTCAATTGTTAAAATGCGAATTTGGTCATTAATTATTTATTAAGGTAAACCGTATTTTGTTACGATTGATTTATGACGATGATTATTACGATTGGCCTTTTTCTTTGGTGTTTTTATATATTTTATTGTATTTGATTTAATACATGATATGGTTAACATAAATTCGACTCCATATGAAAACCCAACACTTCTTTACCGCAGTTTTTATTTTACCACTTATATAAATGAATGGTCACTTATTATGTTAAAAATATATATTAAATTTAGTAAAATAAATAAATAAATTATTCATGATTTTTGTAAACATAACTTCGAAGTATTTTCAAATATAAACTTGGGAAAGAGATTTGTCTAATGATGATCAAATGCGCATTTTATAAAAAAATACGATATTCGAATGGAAAAATATAATTATTATGGACAATAAAATAATAATGTTTTCAGACAATAATCTAAAATAGCTCTCATTATATTCAAATAATTTCTTCTATATCGGAATGGATTGAGCGATTATATTCCTAGATGGTATATGTATTGCTGAATTGCCTAAATATACTGGAGTATAGATGGAGAGGTGTTTTATTTGCTAATCGTAACGAGTATTATCCTGTTTGTGTTTGTTTATCCCTAAGAACGACGAAACAACGGATCGACGTGATTATTTTGTCATGAGTAATTTTTTCAGCGTAGTATAAGAGGCAAAGGTCAATAGTATTTTTTCTAAATTCATGGCATATGAAATCTTGTCATATGGTTGTATTTTAATTACGACTTTTTGGGATCTCTATCCATATTATTAAGTTATTAATTTTGATATTACAAACAGACACTTCAATTTTATTTATTTGTGTAGATGTATAGATTACTAGACTATAAAAAAATAAAATTGAAGTGTGTTTGTAATATCAAAAGAACAGCTTTTTACTAATTGCATACAAAAGTAAATACGGTATTTATAACAGGAAAACAATTTTTAAAATTTTTGTCTGTCTGTATGTTTATTGCCGCTAATCTCGGATACGGTTGGGCCGATTTTGGCGGAATTTTCACTGGTAGATAGCTGATAATATTATCGGGCCTACTTTTTAACCGACTTTCGAAAAAGGATAAGGAGTTGTGTTTTTCTACCTATGTATATCGATATCTCTGTGATTTCTTAATCGATTTGCGTGAATCTTTTTTTAATCGACAGAAAAACTTTGCGAAATGGTCCCGTAAAAACTTCGGGTCCCAACTTCTCAATCCTAATGCTGGAGGGGTACTGCTCTCCTAAACTGTGGGCATTTTAGGTAGCTGTCGCTTATAAATAGACATTGTAGGTAGGTACCAAGTAAAGACTAGATCGTTCAATTCCAGGACCCAACTCCTCAATCTTGATGCTGCAGGGGTTCTGCCCACCTAAACTGTGGGGATTTAGGAACTGTCGATTGTGAATTAAAGAAGCGGACGAAGTCGCGGGCGTCCGCTAGTAATATAACGAATTACTACGTAGATTAATTTATCGGTGATCATTCTCATTAAATTGCGCGGATATTCGCCAGATGAGGCTTAAATATCTAAATATATAAAAGGCAAAGGTGACTGACTGACTGACTGACTGATCTATCAACGCACAGCTCTAACCACTGGACCGATCGAGCTGAAATTTGGCATACAGGTAGCTGTTAGGGCGTAGGCATCCGCTAAGAAAGGATTTTGGAAAATTTCAACCCCAAGAGGGTTAAATAGGGGATTAAAAAATCGAACCTAACGTGAGCGAAGCCGCGGGTTAAAGCTAGTAATATTATGTAATATTCAAAGTTTGATATCAAATATTTAATATAGCGAACTGTTGGCTCTAGAATTCAAAAGCCAACTGTTCACATAATTATGACTGTAGGTATATTGTTGTATAAAATGTTTCTTACTCACAATTTTACATTTAGTTCTTCAGCAGGCAAGGTAAGTGTTTCATTATAATATTTATTTTAAGAGGCAATTGTTATTATTCTGGAAAGACATCTCTTAGAACCGATTATTTTCAGGTACATAAAATATTACCTTCATTATTTCATTGACCAAACCTTTTTAAATTAAAGCCTCTGGGTGGATTTCCCAACAGCAAAATTTACGCGGCATTGTTGAAATCGGTAGTGCAGAACGTTACTATGCAGTTCTAATATTATTTTCTAGATAGAAGAGGTAGTTATCTATGTGTGAGCAATAACTGTTTATGATTAGGATTGTACTTTAGAAAAAAATAATTATCAAATCCTGAATTTTCATTTCGGTGTCTGTCCTCGCAAAATTTTTCGCTGTAATTTCCCTCATAAAACAAAACATTTTGGTTATTTTGGTTTATGGCTACTTTTATTTAAGTCGTTAATAGTGGTACTATTATCACAAAATAATTTTATAATAATATTCTAACCAGTTTAATAACTGGTAAGTAAAAATGCACGTGTCCCAGAAACTTTGCTTTGCTTTGTTTATCTGTGTATTGTTTCTTACATAATATAATAAATAGTTTTTTCGTTATGCTCATTTTTGTCTTTCATTTAGGTGGATTCGGGGGCCTTAAACAGCCACCGAAAGGCGTAAAATATCACCAAAATGATAACAATTGTCGCTTTGGTGGCTTAATTTCATTTCGGTGGACTATAATTTGTTTCGATGGCCAATAATTTCATTTCAGTGAACAGTTTAGCTTGAAAAAACTTAACGTACACCGAAATGGCCGAAGAAAACGCCTTTGTTGAAATTGACCCTTAAAAAGGTATTATTATTTTAACAATCTGTATGTATAACAGTTTGTATGTATATTTCTATTTACGTATGTTCTACCGTAGTGCCTAAATTACTGAACCAATTTTGATGAATGAGGTGTCAATCGATTTGTTAAGGTTCGGGTGACATAAGCTATACCTACTTTCTATACGAACAAAATGAATATGACAGATGTATGACTGTCAATCTTCGGACTCCTTTTTTTCTTGTTTTAGATGATGAAGTGGCTATTTACTGGGAGCTTTGTTTTATTTATCGGGGCAGCGGCATGCGCCACTCAAGCAGAAGTGCCCACTCGTCCACGGTTGGACTTGGACGAGTGGTGGGGTCCAGCAGAATTGCAGGGCAAAACTAATTCAAGCATTAGAGAATACGAAATAAAGTTCCGTCCAGAGGTATGGTATCTCTATATTATTCTTTTTAAATCTGCAGCTTCTACCAACAGCTAGCCAACATTTAATTTAATTTATTTAAATTCAATTTTATTTGCTTAGAGATACCTTAAAGGCTTGTAACAAATAAAGCAAAACTGCTGAAGCGATCTCCGCCTGTTCTGTATTGTTGATCTCCGTACCATCGGACAATGTGAGTGAGGGAGCAGAGGATTGCACGTATGTTTGCGCACACACTTATGCACTATAATACCTCCCGTGCAGATAGCTAATCCCCGAGGAGATTAAGTGTAGGTAAGTAACTTAAAAGTTGTCGTTATAATATGACCACAGAGTAAAGACATAATAAAATTGAAATAATAGTGTAGGCCAAGAGAATATAAAATCACTCCGTTTTAGGCCCTGATCAAGAAAAATATTGCTTTCGCTCTTTATCGTAGACCAAGTATTTATTATTTCTAGATGATTCAAGAGCTCAGAAGTCGCCTCAAAAACCACCGTAAATTGTTCCCACCATTGGAAGGCACTGCATTCGAATATGGCTTTAACACCAAGCAAATAGAACCCTGGCTGAAATACTGGGCGGAAGAATACGACTTTCAAGAAAGAGAAAAGTACTTCAACAAATTCCCGCACTACAAAACAAACATACAGGGTCTGGATATACATTTTATCAGAGTGAAGCCTGAGGTAAGTGAAAGC
The DNA here is from genome assembly GCA_038048805.1 of Hipparchia sbordonii. NCBI lineage: Eukaryota > Metazoa > Arthropoda > Insecta > Lepidoptera > Nymphalidae > Hipparchia > Hipparchia sbordonii. The sequence goes on from CM076103.1 coordinate 15,407,629, forward strand.
ATTCAAATTGACACCACGATTAGGCCTAGTTTAACTTTACGAGCTCGACGAGTATGGGTGAAAAATTATTTTCATCCATACTCTTGTCTTTTAAGCCTCAATAGCCCAACGGTTAAAGATGCAGACCGAAAACTGAAAAGTCGCAGTCCAACGTGATATTGTATGCTGCTAACCATCGCGAATTTTCAGGTGCCCGCCAACATTCGCACGGTACCTCTGCTGATACTGCACGGCTGGCCAGGCTCGGTGCGCGAGTTCTACGACGCAATTCCTATACTGACCAAGCCAGCTGAAGGATATGAATTTGTGTTTGAAATTATTGCCCCGAGTCTACCTGGATTTGGATATTCTGATGTAAGTAAATGTCGCTGCGAGAAATTGCATAATAGAGTGACGTTGCATATTAGAGTTAGTAATATTATAAATGCGAAAGGTGTGTGTGTTTTAGTTTATCGGTTTGTCCTTCAACCACGCAGCAATGGGGCAACGGATCAACGTGATATTTTGCTTGAGGACCTGGAGAGTGACATACACTACTAGACTAGTTCCCGCGGGATAATTTCGCCTTTAAACACTTTCTTATTTTTCCCTCATAGTGAGTGCCAATTTCAGCATCGACGAGTCACGAGTCACATTTAACAGAGGGAGTAAAGACGTTCTGGCAGGTTTTGGTATTGAGAATCTGTCTAAACTTGAAATTTATTCTTCAGTTAAACGTCACCCCGACGATGGTGCTTGCACTTAGTATATTTAACCAAGGTATATACCTACTGTCCAAATACTGGAACTGATATATGATTTTTTTCCCCTACAGCATGCAGTACGTCCTGGTATGGGGCCAGTACAAATGGCAGTTGTCTTCAGGAACCTGATGGACAGACTCGGCCATACTCAGTACTACGTCCAGGCAGGCGACTGGGGAGCTGTCACCGCTAATGCATTAGCCACGCTGTTCCCGGAAAAAGTATTAGGTTACCATACGAACTTCATGTTTGTTTTGGTACGTATGTCGACAGCCGCTTGGTACAGTATTGAAAGTGCCAAATCATCGTTTCCTTTTTATTTGATCGAATCGCTTGCTTTTATATTCTTTAAGACTGAATTAACAGACATACAATTTTTATTAAGATTTTTTAGTATGAAATCGTAAATTCTAGGCAAGCGCGTATCATCTTAGGCTGCATCTTCACTTACCATCAGGTGAGATCGCAGTCAAGTGCTAGTCTTTATATTTAAAAAAAAACTTGAGAGGTGTCAAGGGACACCCGGATGGAACGAAGTTCAATGCGAAATAGAAATGAAAATATCTGGCTTGCTTTCTATAAGAGAGAGAGAGACAGACAGAGAAACATGCGACGCCGCACAGCTTACAATAGCTTACTATAGCAAAAAGTGTCGTGACAACTTTTCGTAAGAATTTTTTCCGTCTAGCCCCCTTTCACAACGCGCGATAAGGAACTTCGTTCCAAAAAAAAAAAAAAAATCGAATCTATAAAAAAGTCTATCATAACACCTGTAACACAGAACAGTTGCAGACAACTCAAATCTCTCGCGGGCGCCATGGCTGCCGTGCAGGGGGATGTCAAGGGCAACCCATCAGCGACCGTCATCGAGGAGTCCGGATACTTCCATCTACAGGCCACTAAACCTGACACTATCGGTATGCTGCCATTTTGCTCGATTTATATACCTATGTACTAGTTGATGCCCGTGGCTTCACTCTTTGTTTTTCCGGGATAAAAAGTAGGCAATGTCACTCTCCCGGTCCTCAACTATACCCATGCAAAAATCACGTCTATCCGTTGCTTTGTCGCGATCATTGCGATTAATCGAGGTGGATCTAAGCTATAATTTATGAAGATCTGCTCAGGCGTGAGAAGACCATCAGCTCATTTCCTACTTGTATAAAGGGTCTTACAAACTGTCACTGGTGCGAACGAAGTCGCGGGCATCAGCTAGTAAATAAATAAATCGTACAGAGTCCAGCCATAGAGCACATGCCGGGGGTGTTTCTTGTTTTGCAGGGCTCATGCTCACAGAGTCACCGGTCAGCTTGCTGGCATACATCTTCCTGAGGTTCTCGAGCTCGACCCGCGCGGGCAACACGGCGCTGCCCGACGGCGGCCTGTACGACTCCTTCTCCCGCGAACAGCTCATCGACAACCTGATGGTGTACTGGAGCACCGACTGCATCACCAGCGCCGTGAGGATATACGCCGAGGCACTGACCAGCAACAACCGAGCGCTCAAGATAGACGAGTGAGATATTTGTTTTTTTTTTATTCAATGCCACCAGGTGTCCAGGTGGTGGTTACCATCAGGTGTGATCGCAGCCAAGCGCTAGTCTATATATTTAAACTAGTAGGGCGCGTGGGTGCGCGGCTCGCTAAAGCGAACCGCGGTTTTTCTGTTCACCAAGTAGACCTTCGGATCTTGAAAACCTCTATGCGAAACCATGAGTGGAAAAATTTTTTTTCAAACAAAATTTTACAAAAGAGGTATTCAATGAGTCAATGAGTGAGTGAATCAGCACGAGTAGCTATATATATATATATTAAAAAAAAATTCAATGCCAAGATACTTCCTGACTGCAATCTCCCTGGTGGTAAATGACGACGCAGTAGTAGCGGGCTTACTTGGACGGGGTACGGCAGTCTACATTCAACCTATACCCCTATTCGGTTTCTACTCGCCATCGTGCCGGAAGGCTAAATCGCTTGGTGGTCCGTCTTTGACGGTAGGGTGGTAACTAGCCACGGCCAAAACCTCCCACCAGACCAGACCAGAGACAATTCAGGAATCATAAAGTCCCAAATTACCCCGTCAGGAATTATGGTTCATGAGATGCCTGCCCGCTGACAGACAAACGGACGGACGAACGGACGGATAGCAGAGGCTTAGTAATATGGTCCCGTGGGCTCCCTTTGGATAAGGAACCCTAAAAAGATTGCAGTAGTGGAAGTGCAAATATGGTTGAGCGAAGCAACGCAACGGTTGGATCATGCGTCATGCTCGTGAACGGGTGCCACCAGCGGGAATGGGTCTGCTTTGACTGCCCGTCTTGACATGCATTGGATTGTGTATACCTACGTATGCATTCTTGAAGCTTCATTGTGGAAGCACTACATACATAGCATAGTTTTGGTTACGTATTGTAATTTTTTTTTAAAAGAGCAACTGTTGAGATTCTTACCGGCTCTTCTTAGCAGAATCTGCATTCCGAACCGGTGGTAGATTTATAACGTGTCATAAGAGCTACAAGTTAGCCTACATGAAATAAATATGAATTTGAATTTGAATAAGTAGAATAATTCTGATCTTTCCCAGGTATCCTATAACAGTACCGACCTGGGTTCTGTATCCCAAGCATGAGATTTTCAAGCAACCGATCGACAGTCTGAAGTTCCCCAACGTCGTCGGGGTCACGGAGCTGGATGACGGCGGGCACTTCCTCGCCCTCCAGCTGCCCGAGTGCTTCAGCGCAAATCTGTTCCAGGCCGTCAAGGCTTTCATGGACTACGATTACATTAGAACTGAATTATAATCAAAAGGTACTACCCTAGAATTCAATAATTGTACTTCATTCAAAGTTAAACGATATTAATAATTAAGTTCTGAATGAGGATGCAGTTTCATTTGATTCCTGATACCCACAAAATCAATCGCTGCTGAAACGTGGATGCTGACAGTGAGGCTAGTTCCCTAATTTCAAGTCGCTCAGCATGCTATGGAGAGAGCTATGCTCGGAATTTCTTTGAGGGGTAAAATCCGCCCAAGAACTAAGGTGAACGACGTAGCCCTCGCCCCTCAGGGCTAGCACGTTGAAGTGGCAGTGGATTGGTCACATTTGTCGGAGGACCGATGGCCGCTGGAGTCCTTGAGTGGAAACCGCGTCTCGGCAAGCGGAGTGTAGAGTGTCCCACGGCTACATGGGTCGATGAGTCGATCACATCCGGTTGGATGCGAAAGGCTGAGGATAGGCAGCGTTGGCGCTACTTCAAAGAGACCTATGTCCAACAGTGGTTGCGTTTGGACTGATGATGACCCACAAAATCATCACTATTGCTAATTATATTTTTAAGAATAATCCCATCCAAAGAAGCGTAAAGCTTGTGTTGGAAGTAGGTACCTAAATACAATTGTAGGTGCAACGGGTTGAAATCGAACCCGCAAAATTATCAGTTTTCAGCCCGCAATTTTAAGAACTGGAGTCAGTTTTGTGCTACCTACTGATACTGATAGTATGGTAGTAGTGATAGTTTTGTGATACTCATAGTAGGTAGTACATGATAAGGATTGACAAGAACTTCAAAGGTCAATGCATTTGAATAAGACTTGAGTGCACTATGCTGCGTTTTAAAATATTATCAATTGAGCACCATCTATGAGAAACTCATCGAACTAATAAGTTGTAATGTCACATGTCGCCACGACATTCTTGGCAACGATACAATCCTGAAAAGATAATTTTCATTTCATGCTGAGATAACAGATGTCGCATTTGCTTTTCAGTAGGGTTAGTATAAGATTAAATTCGACTGATTGTATTCTTTTACGATGACATTAGCGTCAAATTAAAATGAAGCTTAACAGTATCAATTTAAAGCCACAAATTCAGTACAAGTGATTTTAATTTGCAGCGTATCCGTATACGTAAATGTATAAGAATGCATGCACGAAATTCAGCGCTAACTTAATATAGTTATGGTTCACTGTACTTTGACACTAAAGTCATCGAATACGAATACGATCAATCAACATTAAACAGCTTCGACCATGGAGGAATCAAATTTTTCGCTTCGACAAATCTAATAAAATCTAATGGTTAATCTATACTAATATTATAAAGCTGAAGGATTTGTTTGTTTGAACGCGCTAATCACAGGAACTACTGGTTCGAATTGAAAAATTCTTTTTGTGTTGGATAGTCCATTTATCGAGGAAGGCTTTAGGCTGTATAACATCACGCTGATCATAATAACTGAAATTGACGCGAACAAAGTCGCAGGCAACAGCTAGTGGTACAATAAGGCTTAAAAGTAAAATTATTCGAAACGGTTGAACTATAATAATCGCACTAGCCGGAATGAGCCTTTTTTGACGCTTTGTCAACTTGGAAACCATGTCTATTCGTAATAAAATATGTACATAGATATTGAAAGATACTATAGAACACAGATTTAATCTGTGCTATAGAATATATAGGTGTGTTGTACGAACGACTTGAGTCTTGACTGCAAATACCAAACATGATACGCATAGTACGTTGAATATACAAGTCTGTGTGTATGTATGTATGATTGGTAATGATAGGGGCGTGGGGACATCGCTTGTGTTGTCAAGCGACAAACTGACTAAATATCCGCGACTAACTTCGGACTCCGAGCCACTTTATAGAGTTTACTGTTTACTTGTTTAGTTACGATTTACGAGTGCTCTACACAGGTTTGAAGTGCGTTCACGCAGTTTTGCATTCGATTTTGTTTATTTTTATACACTTTCCGGTGAGTGTAATGTTGTAATAATTTATTTTTCACTATAGTTTATTGTAAGTATTTTTGCCTCTCTGATAAGATAGCCAATTACATAATAATGTAGGAAGGCACGTATAATGCGAAATTCATTGTTTTCCTAAAGCCTTAGAATAACATCTATACTAATCATAATTTTGTTTTATTAATTTTTTATCCGTGATTTTATTTGTGGTTTTTGTAATTTTGATTAATTCTGCTGTTGTAAGCGTACCTATTTAGATTATAATAGGGTTGACATGTACTAAGGTATGGAAGGTTCTAGAATATAGGTCCATTACCCTTAGAGAAATCAATGAGAAAATTAAAAATACAATGGAGAGAGGCGTACGATAAACTTTAAAATTTATAAAATTATAAACCAACCTGAGGCTCATGATGACAAGTCAAGACTCTACCAATGGTTCGGAAAGTAGATTCTGCTGAAAAAAGCTGGCAAGAAACTCTTTTTAAAATAAGATGTTATAATGTTAAAGTGTGGTTAAAGAAGTTAGAAAAATAATATAATACCTACTTAAGTTAATACCGGAATTTTATACCACTGTCTTAAGGGCAGAGCCAAGCTGATTGTTTATGTCGAGAATCTTACAAGTAATTTATAGAAAATAAAAACTGTCTGAAGTTTAATTGATGTTGTAAGTAGGTAGGTACCTACTGCACGTGAGCAACGTGAGTACGTACTTGAACTCCGGACCCCTGAAAAGTAGGCAGAAGTCGACTACCTGCTTCCGCTATTATGTTTAGTAATTATTAATTTACGAGTATTTTTTATTATTTAACTAAACTAATCTAATTATTTACTATTCAAATCATGCCCTCGTGGAATGGTGTCAAAAATGGTGACTGCAATTCCGCGCTGGACAGCCAGGGCCCCAAGTCTGCTATTTTACATGTCATTGTCATTGATCCGCAATACAGTTACAATTCAATTGTGCGTTGTTAAGCAGAAAACGACCAGCGCCAATAAACCTGTTTTAGGTACGAGCTGATTTAGGTATTTTTATCACTGCTTCGAATGACCAAAATTGTTAAAAAATTAATGAAAGTTTAAGAATATTTTATTAGCTAATATTGAGCTTATAGTATATTTTATTATTTAATATTAGCCATTTTTTCTCGCCAAAATACCATTTACTCATTTTCGCAAAAAAAAAAGCCATTGGTCGTTTTCTGCTTAACGACGCTCAATTATGATTGGTCCAAAATTTCGTAGTCTACTAAATTCACAATGGTCGTTTGATTTCTTATAATTGGATTGTAATTCAATCATACCTCGGTATTGCCATTAGCTTAAAAGCGTTTGCCGAAATGAGTTTCAAAAAAAACTACATATTAAAAACGTTTATTTAAGCTAGATTCAAAGCTAGATGTGTCAGTGGCAAACCATCGGAAAACAATTGTGACGCCATTGAATTAGTAGACTACCAAAATTGCTAAAAGTAGCAATTGGGATGTCATTGATAGGCAATGTAACTACAATTGCAATAGCAGACTTGGGCCCCAGGCTGATCGTTTGCGCAATAAATGAACCAGCCCTTCTGTCACTAGATGAAGCAATTAGCAGCGTCTCGTATTTTTTATAACGAGTATTATTTATATATTAGGTATATAATCAAAATGTTGGTTTATTTCAATAAAATCATTGATTCTTGTAACGTAAGTAGGTAAGTTTTTTATCAATAAGTTATCACTGATTACGCAATAATCTTCCTGCCCTTGAACTTGACATAAAACAACAAGTCACGACAACAAAATAAACTATAATGTAAGTAGGTAACTACCTCTACCAACCTGTTTAGGTAAACGCAACTTAACTAGTTGCAGTTTACTCAACAGCGCAACTAAGATGGTGGTTACTTAAGGACGGGATTTCGCAAAGAGTAGGTATAAAAACGCACTTCTACACATGCACCGTTCACACGCACACACAGGCGCGGGCAAGCTGCGTTAAAAATGAGTGAATTAACTTGTTTTGATACTTCGATATAAATTTTTTATGTTTTATTTTTTTATTTTTTATTTTCGTCCGGACTTGCTGTAAACTAAGTTAGACTTAGATTTAGTCTTAGTCTTAGACTTCGATTTAGACTTTTTTAAGCCACTGGGAAATGCATTAGACTAAGACTAAGTCTCTTTAAGTCTAAGCCTAAGTCTAACACTAAGACTAAGACTAAGACTTAGACTTAGTCTTAGTCTAAGACTTAGTCTTAGTGTTAGACTTAGGCTTAGATTTGAACTCAGACTTAGTCTAAGTCTAAGTTTAATTCTTAATCTAAGTCTAAGTTGAGCAAACCAAATTGATAATATATTGAAAAGAAGAAACTAAGTACTAGGTACCTATGGTACCTTCAATATAATAGCATTATTTTAATATTTGATAGAATTTCGAAATTTCTTGCAAAGTTACATTCCCCGAATGTAGTACTGACCTGCATGTATACCTCGAAAACTTCTATTGGAACTCCTAGATCTTTAGAGTTAGTTGTATCGAGTTTGGGCTCGTTTTGTAAGTTATGATGAGATCTTACCACTGGACTTGTTAGAGTGACCTGATGGTATACTTCGAAGACTACTACTGGATCTTCTAGACGGCTACAGCTAGTTATATCGAGTTTGGGCTCGTTTTGTAAGTAATGATGAGATCTTACCACTGGACTTGTTGGAGTGACTTGGTGGTATACCTCGAAGACTTCTATTGGAACTCCTAGATCTTTACAGCTAGTTATATCGAGTTTGGGCTCGTTTTGTAAGTTATGATGAGATCTTACCACTGGACTTGTTGGAGTGACCTGATGGTATATATTCAAAGACTACTACTGGATCTTCTAGACGGCTACAGCTAGTTATATCGAGTTTGGGCTCGTTTTGTAAGTAATGATGAGATATTACCACTGGACTTGTTGGAGTGACTTGGTGGTATACCTCGAAGACTTCTATTGGAACTCCTAGATCTTTACAGCTAGTTATATCGAATTTGGGCTCGTTTTGTAAGTAATGATGAGATCTTACCACTGGACTTGTTGGAGTGACTTGGTGGTATACCTCGAAGACTTCTATTGGAACTCCTAGATCTTTACAGCTAGTTATATCGAGTTTGGGCTCGTTTTGTAAGTTATGATGAGATATTACCACTGGACTTGTTGGAGTGACTTGGTGGTATACCTCGAAGACTTCTATTGGAACTCCTAGATCTTTACAGCTAGTTATATCGAATTTGGGCTCGTTTTGTAAGTAATGATGAGATCTTACCACTGGACTTGTTGGAGTGACTTGGTGGTATACCTCGAAGACTTTTATTGGAACTCCTAGATCTTTACAGCTAGTTATATCGAGTTTGGGCTCGTTTTGTAAGTTATGATGAGATCTTACCACTGGACTTGTTGGAGTGACCTGATGGTATACTTCGAAGACTATACTACTGGATCTTCTAGACGGCTACAGCTAGTTATATCGAGTTTGGGCTCGTTTTGTAAGTAATGATGAGATCTTACCACTGGACTTGTTGGAGTGACCTGATGGTATACCTCGAAGACTTCTATTGGAACTCCTAGATCTAATCATCATAACTTACAAAACGAGCCCAAACTCAATACAACTAACTCTAAAGATCTAGGAGTTCCAATAGAACTCTTCGAGGTATACCATCAGGTCACTCCAACAAGTCCAGTGGTAAGATCTCATCATAACTTACAAAACGAGCCCAAACTCGATATAACTAGCTGTAAAGATCTAGGAGTTCCAATAGAAGTCTTCGAGGTATACCACTAAGTCACTCCAACAAGTCCAGTGGTAAGATCTCATCGTTACTTACAAAACGAGCCCAAACTCGATATAACTAGCTGTAGCCGTCTAGAAGATCCAGTAGTAGTCTTCGAAGTATACCATCAGGTCACTCCAACAAGTCCAGTGGTAAGATATCATCATTACTTACAAAACGAGCCCAAATTCGATATAACTAGCTGTAAAGATCTAGGAGTTCCAATAGAAGTCTTCGAGGTATACCACCAAGTCACTCCAACAAGTCCAGTGGTAAGATCTCATCGTTACTTACAAAACGAGCCCAAACTCGATATAACTAGCTGTAGCCGTCTAGAAGATCCAGTAGTAGTCTTCGAAGTATACCATCAGGTCACTCCAACAAGTCCAGTGGTAAGATCTCATCATAACTTACAAAACGAGCCCAAATTCGATATAACTAGCTGTAAAGATCTAGGAGTTCCAATAGAAGTCTTCGAAGTATACCACCAAGTCACTCCAACAAGTCCAGTGGTAATATCTCATCATTACTTACAAAACGAGCCCAAACTCGATATAACTAGCTGTAGCCGTCTAGAAGATCCAGTAGTAGTCTTCGAAGTATACCATCAGGTCACTCCAACAAGTTCAGTGGTAAGATCTCATCATAACTTACAAAACGAGCCCAAACTCGATATAACTAACTCTAAAGATTTAGGAGTTCCAATAGAAGTCTTCGAGGTATACCACCAAGTCACTCCAACAAGTCCAGTGGTAAGATATCATCGTTACTTACAAAACGAGCCCAAACTCGATATAACTAGCTGTAAAGATCTAGGAGTTCCAATAGAAGTCTTCGAGGTATACCACCAAGTCACTCCAACAAGTCCAGTGGTAAGATCTCATCGTTACTTACAAAACGAGCCCAAATTCGATATAACTAGCTGTAGCCGTCTAGAAGATCCAGTAGTAGTCTTCGAAGTATACCATCAGGTCACTCCAACAAGTCCAGTGGTAAGATCTCATCATAACTTACAAAACGAGCCCAAATTCGATATAACTAGCTGTAAAGATCTAGGAGTTCCAATAGAAGTCTTCGAGGTATACCACCAAGTCACTCCAACAAGTCCAGTGGTAAGATCTCATCGTTACTTACAAAACGAGCCCAAACTCGATATAACTAGCTGTAGCCGTCTAGAAGATCCAGTAGTAGTCTTCGAAGTATACCATCAGGTCACTCCAACAAGTCCAGTGGTAAGATCTCATCATAACTTACAAAACGAGCCCAAATTCGATATAACTAGCTGTAAAGATCTAGGAGTTCCAATAGAAGTCTTCGAGGTATACCACCAAGTCACTCCAACAAGTCCAGTGGTAATATCTCATCATTACTTACAAAACGAGCCCAAACTCGATATAACTAGCTGTAGCCGTCTAGAAGATCCAGTAGTAGTCTTCGAAGTATACCATCAGGTCACTCCAACAAGTTCAGTGGTAAGATCTCATCATAACTTACAAAACGAGCCCAAACTCGATATAACTAACTCTAAAGATTTAGGAGTTCCAATAGAAGTCTTCGAGGTATACCACCAAGTCACTCCAACAAGTCCAGTGGTAAGATATCATCGTTACTTACAAAACGAGCCCAAACTCGATATAACTAGCTGTAAAGATCTAGGAGTTCCAATAGAAGTCTTCGAGGTATACCACCAAGTCACTCCAACAAGTCCAGTGTTAAGATCTCATCGTTACTTACAAAACGAGCCCAAATTCGATATAACTAGCTGTAGCCGTCTAGAAGATCCAGTAGTAGTCTTCGAAGTATACCATCAGGTCACTCCAACAAGTCCAGTGGTCAGATCTCATCCTAACTTACAAAACGAGCCCAAACTCGATATAACTAGCTGTAGCCGTCTAGAAGATCCAGTAGTAGTCTTCGAAGTATACCATCAGGTCACTCCCACAAGTCCAGCGGTAAGATCTCATCATAACTTACAAAACGAGCCCAAACTCGATATAACTAGCTGTAGCCGTCTAGAAGATCCAGTAGTAGTCTTCGAAGTATACCATCAGGTCACTCCAACAAGTCCAGTGGTAAGATCTCATTATAACTTACAAAACGAGCCCAAACTCGATATAACTAGCTGTAAAGATCTAGGAGTTCCAATAGAAGTCTTCGAGGTATACCACCAAGTCACTCCAACAAGTCCAGTGGTAATATCTCATCATTACTTACAAAACGAGCCCAAACTCGATATAACTAGCTGTAACCGTCTAGAAGATCCAGTAGTAGTCTTCGAAGTATACCATCAGGTCACTCCCATAAGTCCAGTGGTAAGATCTCATCATAACTTACAAAACGAGCCCAAACTCGATATAACTAGCTGTAGCCGTCTAGAAGATCCAGTAGTAGTCTTCGAAGTATACCATCAGATCACTCCAACAAGTTCAGTGGTAAGATCTCATCATAACTTACAAAACGAGCCCAAACTCGATATAACTAACTCTAAAGATCTAGGAGTTCCAATAGAAGTCTTCGAGGTATACCACCAAGTCACTCCAACAAGTCCAGTGGTAAGATATCATCATTACTTACAAAACGAGCCCAAACTCGATATAACTAGCTGTAAAGATCTAGGAGTTCCAATAGAAGTCTTCGAGGTATACCACCAAGTCACTCCAACAAGTCCAGTGGTAAGATCTCATCATTACTTACAAAACGAGCCCAAACTCGATATAACTAGCTGTAGCCGTCTAGAAGATCCAGTAGTAGTCTTCGAAGTATACCATCAGGTCACTCTAACAAGTCCAGTGGTAAGATCTCATCATAACTTACAAAACGAGCCCAAACTCGATACAACTAACTCTCAAGATCTAGGAGTTCCAATAGAAGTTTTCGAGGTATACATGCAGGTCAGTACTACATTCGGGGAATATAACTTTACAAGAAATTTCGAAATTCTATCAAATAATAAAATAATGCTATTATATTGAAGGTACCATAGGTACCTAGTACTTAGTTTCTTACCTTTCTTTTCAAAATATATAAAGTATCAATTTGGTTTGCTATGAACTATTTCGTGTTCGTACAGCGATGTTTTTCGATACCAGCATCTGCTTGCAACCAGCGCAGCTTCCACTCAGAAAGGCGGTCAAACGCCGACTGATTGATATTTGAATTTTGAATTTTGAAATGGAATCAAACCAGTGACCGAGTAAAATCAAAATAAGCCTTATTGCACATTATTTTAAGATTCGGTTTAAACCAAAATTTGTGAAAAAATTACACGCGATGCTATATTTTTTTTTTTATACTATTTGTACTATTTTTTATATTTTTCTCTCCAAGATTTTGAGTTGAACATATCTGCTAACAGATAGTATTTTTTAATTACATAAAACCGGTATATTATATACAAGAAATGTACCTAAAGTCGCCCCAAAATCGTGAATTTTGTGTGAAGAGGTGACGGGAAATAATTTTTATAGTACTAAAAATTGAGATTTTGAACAAAATCAACTCCCAAGATTTGGAGATTAAGGACCAATCTATGTGTAGCAATTTTTATTTCCATCTTATTTGGTTTAACTTAGTCACAATATGTACCGAAAGTCACCCGATATGCGGAAACGCACTCTTAAGTATATGTATTTTGTTTATCACTATAAATTAGTATCTACATTCATTGACGCTCGAAACTGGATTCTAGAGAATAGAAACTAAACTTTTTACCTATACAGTTTTATGTTTTCAATAGCATTTGACCGCGACTTCGGCTGCATAGATTAAAGTAAAATTAAAACCTATTTTTTAGGTCTATGTTACTATCCAGGTCTTCAACTATATACCTACCCACCGAAAATCACATCGATCCGTTAACGTAGCTTCTTTATAATTATTTATTTATATTATTGAGAATATATTATTATAACTAAAGCGTAGAGAACTTTAAATTAATGTTACTATTATCTAAACGACACCGTAGTTTATCAGCTGGCGTTATCTTTATCATGAAAGCAAACAAAAATTATAAATACATACGATCTGGGAAACATTTTTGGACGTCAAACGTTATGATTAGTGCTTTAATGTGTATGTTTATATACCTATACATAATATGTAGGTATATCGAAAATTAATAGGCAAATTTTTTTGACGACCTTCCTTTTTTTTATGCAATTGGGGAATTTATAATTTCTGAATTGTCCCTGGTCTGGTCTGGCGAAAGGCTTTGGCTGTGGCTAGGTACCACCTTACCGTCAAAGACGTGCCGCCAAGCTATTTAGCGTTACTCGTACGGCTCGATGATAGAAAGTAGAAACAGATTAGTAAGGGTTAATGTACACTGCCATGCCCCTTCTAAGTTAGACCACTACCATCTTAGACTGCATCGTCGCTTACCATCCTCCACTCCATGTCCTCATAAAGCAGAACACGAGGGCGCTTGAAGTCGTTGTTATATTTTATTTGTTACTTTTAGATGGCAAAGTTGCTCTTCCTTCTTAGCCTGGCTGTAATCAGCGTAGGAGTATGGTTCTTCGTAACGTCGCAGGTGCCTGGCTTCCCGCCACAGCTGGATCCCAACGAGTGGTGGGGACCGACGGACCTGAAGGGGAAAACTGATGCAAGCATCAAGCCCTTCGAAGTCAGGTTTAGCCAAGAGGTAGGTTCTGTATCAACCAATGAATCCATACAAGCATAAAACTCATTGCTACAGTACGAAAATCGGCTAAAATGCATTACTGCAGCAAGAACGCCATAAATTCTGCCAGGATTGATGTAGTTTTTCCTCAATCAGTTAAGCGTGCTTGAAATAAGATTTCTATAATGGTTATTTCTAGATGATTCGTGATCTAAAAGATCGTCTCAAAAATCACCGTGAGATCACTCCACCCCTGGAAGGTGTCGGCTTCGAATATGGTTTCAACTCCAAACAATTAGACCCCTGGGTCAAATACTGGGCAGAAGAATACAAATTCCAGGAGAGAGAGAAGTTTTTCAATAAGTTTCCACAATTCAAGACGAACATACAGGGTCTGGATATACACTTTATCAGGGTAAAACCTCAGGTAAGACTTTGCAGCGTGTGCATAGTTTATTCATATTTTGTATCCATAAGTTTCGAGGAGATGGCCCGAATTAAAGTGGATAGAACTTATGGATCCTAACTTAAAGTCACAGGTCCAAATCATGATCAGACTTCTATGATTTTCTATCCCGAATATAATATGTAGATCCTTGCTTAACTCGGTAAAATTTTTGGGGTAATAATTTGTTTGGAATTTCGTCTCTGTTATCATGGTGGTTCTACACTTATTAAAGCTATCTCGACAATTACTTTGCTTGACATTTACTTATTTTCTTTAAAAGACTATTATGATGACTTTTTGTAAATTAAACCACAGACCTTGTAAATCTTCAGGTACCCACCGGGACAACCACAGTGCCTCTGCTTCTGCTTCACGGCTGGCCGGGATCCGTGCGCGAGTTCTATGAGGCAATTCCTTTGTTGACAAAACGAGCTGATGGATATGATTTCGTATTCGAAGTTATCGTTCCAAGCTTGCCTGGATATGGATTTTCAGATGTAAGTAGGTATTATTGTAATAGGGTGATCGAGTTATTCGAGTCACAAAACTAAACTGGATTGTTACTGGTGATGCACAAAAGCGCGAAAAATCAATAGAGATTGGTTCAAGATCTTCGAGAGGTAACCTAAGCATAAACACGCAGTGTTTGATGACCCCCGCTGGATGACATACGTAAATTGCTGTCGCTGGATACATAAGACTATCTTCTGTGGCGTTCTATTCTTTTCTTATCCCTCTAAATTCGCCATATAATCTCGTCTGGATTAGATCATATCAGATCAGATTATATCTGGCTGCATTTTGTCATTCAAGTAACATTATAATATCATCATACTTAGCACACAGCATAGATTAAAAGGCAGCATAGATTAATGTCAAGGTAAGTCTATGACTTACCTTGACATTTTGTAAAATAAAACCAAGGGGGAAAATATTAGTACATTATGGTACACGTGTGAAACATTGATGATTGCCGCTGAGGCGCTATTAAGACCCGAGCCGTTAGGTGAGGGTCTTAAGATAGCCGAGGACGGTAATAATCATCAATACACACGTGTATCATACGACGTTTTTCAACACAGTTGTGAAGAAAATAATACTAAAATAGTACATTATGGTACAAAACAGTGAAAACGAGTTGTGAAAATTTTTTCGCAATGGCGGGAAAAATTAATCAGTTTTCCTATGCGCGCGCATCTTACTTTTTTTTTAATTTATTTACGGCCTGGATTCTAGTCCTTTGAGGCCTTCGTGCATCTTAGGGGGTCCATACACGGTCAAACATGTTTCACGTCAAACATGTCAAACACGTAACATTTTTACGTGTATTTGATAGTCTGTGGTCGTGTTAGTCAAACAAACTACGTGTAACGTGTTTGACAAACAGAAACGGAGTGTTTGATTCGGTGCGCTGGTGTTTGATGACCTTGTTCAAACAAAACCGTAACAAAAACACGTAAAAATTTTACTTGTTTGACAAACATGTTTGACCGTGTATGGGCCCTCTTACAATGGCGGTCGGCCATAGACTAAAAGAATGAGGTTTCTTTTTTTTTGGTTTTTCGCGGATAGCGTTTTAGGGAATTTCAAGTTTTCTTTATTAAAGAAAGTTTTATTTATTAAACACGTGTACAAGTTGAAATTATCTATTTAAATACGAAGTTGCTTGAAATGAGCAAGTAATACTATTGAACACGATCTTTTTTGTATAGAAACTTTATTAAAACCAAAGCAACTCAACCAATAAAATTAAAAAAAAAACTCTATAACTCACTAGTGACTAATAGTAATGAAAAAGTCACAGTTTGATTATAGGTGTCATTATGTGACTAATTGCGGTGAAACGGGAGCCACTTTATGAGCAAGTGTGTTGAAAAATGGTATTTTTGTTACAGGCAGCAGTTCGCCCAGGACTGGCAGCTCCTCAGATCGCGGTGATCTTCAAGAACCTGATGAACCGGCTCGGTCACAAGAAGTATTACGTCCAGGGAGGAGACTGGGGAGCTATCATCTGCAACTCCATGGCCACCTTGTTCCAGAACGAAGTGTTGGGCTACCACTCTAATATGCTAATTGTTCAAGTACGGATCTGAAAACTATTAAACTAAATAGTAAAAGTCCCTCTATCCCGGAAAATCAAAGAGTTAGGCTACAATTTACAAATTTGATTTATTAGCGAGTGACATGCTATTAGTTTGATTTGCTTTTAGTTGATCAGTATTCTAAGAAATCTCCTACCTCACATAAGATTTGGATAACTTCGCTAGGTACTTAACTTTCATTAATCCATGAAATTCTCGAAATGAAACCCATTGCAAAAATTCTCTACACTAGGTTTAAGTATTTGAGAGTTGAAACCATCGATTTACCAACTTATGATAAATCGATGGTTGAACCACAGGTTAACCTAACAAATTTTAAAAATTTAAGATGTTCATAATAATATTCTGTACCTACATCTATTTTTCTCACATTTTCCAGAATAGTTGGTCAACAATCAAAACTTTCGTTGGAGCAATCTTCCCCTCTCTAGTGGTAGAGCCTCATCTAGCTGACAGAATGTACCCCCTTTCCAAATACTTCGCCTACCTCATGGAGGAATTTGCTTACCTCCATCTGCAGGCTACAAAACCTGATACGGTTGGTAAGTTATTTATTACAGAATACTGGTATCAACTTCATACGCTTCATATTATTACCAACACTGGATAATGAATTACTCTTCTTTTACTTACTTTGAATGTTTTTATGCGTCACTAGATGATGCCCGCGACTACGGCCGCGTGGATTAAGGTTTTGTAAATCCCGCGGGCACTCTTTAATTTTCCGGGTTAAAATGTAGCCTACTTATGTGTTAATCGTGGGTATGAACTATCTCCAATCCCAGCCAAATTGGTTCAATCGTTGTGGCGTAAAGGATTAAAGAAAAGGAGTGAAGGAAAGATCCATCCTCACAAACTTTCGCATTTATAATATTAGTAGGTTAAGTAGGATTTGCAACCTAAATAGAATAGAAAAGCTGCTTATTCAAATGAACTTTTACATAGCGTTTTTGAATAGTCAAGTGAAACTATCACTGGTTCAAAATACCAGATAGTTTATTTGTCGTCCTGTATATTATGTAGATCTCGTCACGTTATATGCCTTTATCGAAAAATTATAGGTAGATGAATAACTGAAGAATCATATAAATTGGTATAAGCTAATAAGCTTCTTGGCATATCCTATAAATTGGTAAAGAGAGCTGCAAGTGTTGTGAAACATACATACGATCAAAAAACGCAAAGCTCTTCCTCATTTGATATATTTTCTTGACCCTTATACAGGTGTCAGTCTCTCGGATTCTCCAGCCGGTCTTCTGGCCTACATCCTCGAGAAGTTCTCCACCTGGACGCGATTAGAACACCGTTCTCTCGTCGACGGGGGTCTCTCCTACCGGTTCTCCAAAGATCAGCTGATTGATAACCTCATGGTGTACTGGAGCACTAACTCTATCACCACTTCGATGAGACTGTACGCGGAGAATATGAGCAATAAGAATAGAGCACTAGGCATCGATAGGTGAGCTGTTTTGTTCATACTAATTTTATTAATTATCGGAGCAGACAAGTCTATCTTTTGTACGGCGGCCGTTGATCCAAACTTTTCAAATGAGTCGCTAAACTAGGTCAAAGACAGCGGCGATTTAGGGTTCTGATATGATACCATGTAGAAATAGATTAGGGGTATGGATTGAACGTACACTGCCATACCTTTTCCAAGTTAGCCCGCTATCATCTTAGACAGCATCTTAGCTTACCATTAGGTTAGCTCACAGTCAAGGACTATATTGGCATCCAATAAAAAAAATAAAGCTTCTCGATGTTTTCCAAGTTTCTGCGGATAAGTTTTTCATTTTTATATGCTTACTACCATAAAAACTTGAACCAAAAAAATCTTTTTATCTGACTGAGACACGCAAAGGACGGTATAGTGTTTATGTATGTATGTGTGTATGTTGTATGTGGCGCTCTGGAGGCCAAACGCGTGGACCGATTTTGATGTCAATCGATTTGTTAATCGATCTTGGGAGTGTCACTAAAGACATGACAGTAATTAAAATTCAATATGGCGATCACCAAACTCTATATTGAGAAAAAGAAAAAGATGAAAGTCGACGAACTATGTTTGAATGACCATTTACGATCTATGTGAATTTAAAGTTGTAAATTTTCAGTTGATTTCCTTTAAAGCAGTCGGGTTTTTAATCTCTTTCAATTGCTTGTTCCTTACCCAGTTACCCAAGCGCAGTACCGACGTGGGCCCTCCAGGCGAAGAACGAGCTCTTCTACCAGCCTCCGAACTTCATCAGCCTGAAATTCTCAAACCTTCTCGGGGTCACGGTGCTGGACGACGGAGGGCATTTTGTTGCGTTTGAGCTGCCTCAAGTTTTCACTAAAGATGTCTTCAAAGCCGTGAAGGCTTTCAGGGAATTCCATAAGACTAAAACTGAGTTGTGATTTTAGTGGTATAAAGATTTTTTTATATTGTTACTGCAGTTTTTTCTTTTCGAACGTCAGCACTTGGTTTAATACTCAGTAAGCACTAAACTGAGTGTAGCAATTCCCGGATTACTAGGTGTGTGTGTATCGTACCAGCATAGCTAGCATGGGCAGGAGATAAAATGTTTATCCCCCGATTTTATCCACTGACAGGGGATAAAATTATCTTTTCTTACACTTATCTAATGAACAAAACCATAGCATAAAAATAATGCTATAAAATCGCCCTAATCATTTGATACGCTTTTCTCGATGGAAACTTCTTGCAAAAATTTATCCTTAATTTTGCGGCTCTTTGCAAAGATTTAATTAAAACAAAAAACTCTCAGCTTAAGCCAGTGTGACGAAGTGTTCAAACTTTTAATCGTAGCTTTATCAAAGTCGTGTTAAAATAAACGTTATAAATAACTCCAGAATATTTTGAATTTAGTCAGAATTTTTCATCAACATAGTTTATCGGATACAAAATGCGATAGCTAATCGGAAATAAACTGAACGCATAATGGTAACGCATGTCCAAAGTGGCTCTTAAAAATTGGAAATGGTATGCATTAAATAATACGTTCATACAATGAAAGCGTTAATACTGCGACATCCATCACTGAATTAACTGCGCCACAAACTAAACACGAATACGCTCATATTCAGTATGTTTCCGAACGCATTGCCTAACCTAACCTAACAATATTTTTTTAGAAAAAAAAATCGTCACTTTGGTACTAAGGCAGTAGATAAAATTGCAATCGAGCGCAAACCTGCGTGCCCTTGTGTAAAGCCTCCAAACAGGGTTGTAAAGGCACGCGTGCGTTTCACTGATAAGGGTCCCTAAGCATAGGGTGAGGGACAAGGGGGAAAACCTCCAGGATAAACTAGGGGACACCAGGTACCAGGATCATACGGGAGCTGAAATTTCGAAAGGTTAGTGCTAACCTTTCGAAATTCACTAACTCCAGAGATTTAAGTTACTCTAACTCAAAACTAGATGGTATTCACAACTTCGTCTGCACATATTTATGTTGGTGAACAATTTTTTGTACACTCTTGATTTCTCCATCTTATTTCATCTCCAAGCATCTTATTTCCATCTCTGGAACGCAAGCTAGCTTTTGTGCCAAGTTTCACCGTTTGTTCAACAGTTATTCCACATTGTCCCTTATAGTATACGTTTAGAAAATTTTAATTTTTTTAATGAAGAAAAACTTAAAGTTTCCGTAGGTACCAAATGCAGCCTAGCGTTAGAAATCAAGTCAGTACCCGAAAATATTTTTTTACTTAATTAAATTACATATTTTATACGTAGTCATTGGAAAAGAACAATTACTTTTTTATCTATATTTTAACTTTGTCACATTGTAGTGACCCTCCTAATGCATACAAATCAATCAGCTATTCAATTAACATAATCAAACACTTCCTTTTATCGGTGTTGGGCAAATCTCGAGCGTCGTCCGGTCGCGTGCGCTGCGCTAATATTGTCATGATCTGTGCTTTATTCTTGAGAAGGAAGATTATATTCATAAATATAAACATCGGGGGTTCACAGATCAACCGACTGACAGACTGCAGTGCGTCATCAATGATTGCGATAAGGCAAAAATGTTACTCGAAACTAATAAAGAAAATATTACAAACGCAAAAGTTTAAGAGCTTTTTAACTCCGGAACTATGTCTAAACGTATGTCTTTTGAAAAAGAGGGATCTTAGCTATAATTTACGAAGATCTGCTCAGGCGTTTGAAGGTCAGCAGCTCATTTCCAACTTAATTAGAGGAGACTATAAGTAAGGTTTAGATTCTTATGGTATTATGGTATATTACCTACTGCGGTCCTGAAGATAAGTGTTGTTAACTACCAAAACCATATTTCAAGAAATGATCCAAAAAGCGGCAATTTATAAAGAAATGTAGCCATTTCTATCAGTTCATTTCATTCAGTTGTATCAAAAATACCGATTAGATGGATCTATAGAGAATATTTTTTAAGATACCATTAACGATTATTATACCTTGAGGAGGCCAGATTAGAAAAAGGTTCGTGGACCGCATTACAAGTTGCATCAC
Source organism: Hipparchia sbordonii (assembly GCA_038048805.1). Classification (NCBI taxonomy): domain Eukaryota; kingdom Metazoa; phylum Arthropoda; class Insecta; order Lepidoptera; family Nymphalidae; genus Hipparchia; species Hipparchia sbordonii. Next base: position 15,428,586 of record CM076103.1, read on the forward strand.
CCTCCTCTACAGAGTGGAGTAGCTCAGAGGAAATCATCGTCATTATCATCAACATCATCAACCCATCGCCGGCCCACTGGTGGGCACGTGCTTCATCTCAGAATGAGAAGCGCCATAGTCCGCCAGCCAAACGTGGATTGGCAGACTTCACAAATCATACACCTTTGAGAACATTATGGAGGACTCCGATATGCAAAGAATAGAATAGAATAGAAATAGAATAGAAATATTTTTTATTCAAATAAACTTTTACAAGTGCTTTTGAATCGTGGATGAATCTAGCACTGGTTCGGAATGCTCTTCCTGCCGAGAAGAGCCAGCAAGAAACTCGGCGGTTGCTCTTTTGAAAATTTTTTTTTTACTATAGGTAATAAAACTATGCTATGTATACAGTGTTTGCACAATGAAGTTTCAAAGGACAAGTAAGTATCATCAGCACACCACCAGTCAAGAACTAAACATAATATTAGTATTGTTATCTCACCCCCGCAGGCGTGCAGTCATTTGTCGATGGTATGACACCTCTTGACTGCCGCCAGGGTGACCAAATTTTTTTTTTCTTTATCCTGGTTTTCGCAAGTAGGCGATGATCGTCCGTTTTGCGTGAATCGCTAGTTGTCCATTTAATAATGCTCCTTACGGAAAATAATAGCAATAGATTTAGACCTGCCAGTTCAGTTTAGAGTTTATGTACGACAGAATTAGCGGAAAAAGTTTTTTTAAATATGCAAGTGGACCGAATAATTGATTTATTTGAAAATTAAAAACTATTAAAAGGTTACAAAAAAAAAACTTATAATAAAATTTAAATTATATTAAAATTTTGATAGATTTTAACTTTAAATATGTACTTTATCGATAGTTCATAATTTTATTATTTTCGAATTCTATACCTACCTGTCCTAAAATTAACATTACTAATGGCAACCCTCCTTTCAACCTATTTATTGATGAGTGGTCGACCCCGGGGGATATTGCTCCAAATCCCATAATGTATGGGTGGATGAACGATTTGAAGCTCGTTAAGTGATATTTCTCACGTTTATTGCTGGGTTAGAGGGTTGGATTATTGCTATTTATTTAATAAAAATGAAATATATTTACAGATACCTTGCCTTTTTATATTATAACGATATTTTATTTTTTGTTAATGAGAAAGCTGAAAATGGTTTGTTCAGAATCACTTAATCGATTGCAATTACATATTGGTAAAATATGCTTAAATTAGCTTTTACTAATTGAAACGTTTCCGAGAAATTGAATAATGAATGGCAGAGGCCTTAGATGATATGCGTTTATTGAAACGAATTTTTTATGTACGTGGACAACTGGACACGGGCAATTTTACACGATCGTAATAGTAGTCATTATCAAAAAATCTTTTAAAAGTAAAGTAAACTCTAGCCCTTTACTATAAAGTATACATTCGTGTGAGATTAATGATAAGATTAATAATGACAAAAAGTTTCAAGACGTATCAATTGCTAGTTTGCTAGTCTATTTTTAACAGTGCGTCGCGAAGGACGTGTGCGGAAAAACAATAAGGTACGGCTTATCTCATGTGTCCGTCTTATTTGCACCATCGCATGGTAACTACATACGTGTGAGCGAGATAGCAGCGGAAGATTATAAAATTTATGTTTATCGATACAACAAGCCGCATTTATATTGATGACTAGCGTACGCGCGTAACACTCGTTATAAAGTTGAATTTTGACTTAATAGGTTATAATGATAATCTTATGAAATTTGAATTTGATTTTCGATACTCGGTTTTTTTTTTATAAACTCCTTTTTATAAAATTACAATACAATAGACTTTTTTCTTCTGTGATCGAAGCAATAGACATAATGCTGCGTTTAGATGAATTATATAATACATTAAGTATTTATCGCTCTCAGATAAGATAAATTCATATAATTAATTATAGTGATGGATACTTTTGCTGATTACAGTGATCATTGACTGCCTAGCTTAATACTTATACTTAATTTTGACATTAACTAACTACTAATACTTCTAATCCTAATAGTTAATATACAACGTGTAATGAAACTCCGAAATAATACCTACTGAAGGAGGTGAATGTGCTCATGAAACTGAACAACTTTCCCCAAGGAACATAGGTCGAAATGTGACAAGAAAATGTGGACCTCCCATACAAAATTGACGATCAGCTGATTGATTTACTATGGGAGCTAAAATTTGTTGAGGGAAAAAAGGAAAATTTGTTCGGGGAAAGTTGTTCAGTTTCATGAGCACATTCACCTCCTTCAGTATTATTTCGGAGTTTTATTACGTTGTGTATTGTTTTAGGAATTAATATTTAGATCGTCTGTCTTACCATTCAGAGTGAACTGAATGAACTCTTTGATGACAGATGATGAATAGTTACCTAAAAAGGTAACACATGGGTGCTTATTTAGCTGTACACAATAATCCACTAAACTGTTGCTATTATTGCTGATGACGGAAAATTGTTTTCATACTTGGTATCACTATTTTTAAACTTGTCAGTTTATTTTGTTTCGAAATTGCGTTAAACCGAATTAGTAGCAATGGGTAAATGGTGAAATATAGACGTCAAGGCCTGAATGACTATCTTACTAGATCTAACTACAAGAGAAATACTCGTAATACGCGCTGCCCAATAAATGAGATGCACTTTTCGAGACATACCTACGTTCATTCGTCCACTATTTAAGATGTAGATCTAAAGAAAAAGCCCTCTCCCAAAACTCCCGAGAAGTTGTTTAAAAATTTCATTAATTTTATTTGTTTTATCTATATCTACCAAATAACGTAGCTTTTTTTTTCTTCTTTTTTTGTACTTAATTAATTTACTTTAATTTTTAATTTATTTTCATTTTTATTATTTTTTGTTATAGCGGCATTCATTTTTACATTACAGATGTTGCTCCGAATACTCCTAGCCATCTTTATAGCGTTAGTCGCCATAATATTCGTGCCGTTATCCTACTTCTACTTCAAACCCACTCCGCCGCTTCCTGAAGTAGATCTCAACGAGTGGTGGGGCTCCGAAATACTGAAGGACAGCGTCAGTGAAGAAATAAAACCTTTTAAGGTTCGGTTTAGTGAGATGGTAAGTGTACTACTGAAACCTTGTTTTTATACATTATAGTAGACACACATCATTTGACCACGATCACATCTTTTGAAAGGGCGTTGCCTAGAAAATGGATACTCACTTTTATTTTAAAGATACCCAGGTTGTAAGCGTTGGGAAACACAGATCTCGGAAAAGTATTCCAAACCCGAGTGCAACTGAGGAATGAAAACGTAGTGGTTCTGCTTATCGAAATGCAAAAAAAATTCATAACAAGATAGCCCTTGACTGTCTCACGTAAAGGTAAATGATGGGTGGTACCTGGCTAACTCAGAATGGGATGTCTCAATTTTAATGAAATTCATAGTCTTTATCGGTTCCTACAAGCCCTTCTAAATCACTCGGCGGCACGATAGGGTGGTAACTAACCACGACAAAAGCCACCTACCTACCTGACGATTCAAAAGATTTTCTATGTAGAAGTGTTCTTAAGAAGGGGGAAAGCGTCTAGAAGAGAAGGGCGAAGAACACTGTGTGTAATGATACATCCTCCCATGTATAAGCAGTAGATGTGAGAACTCATGGTGATGATGATGGCATGTGTTCCACAGACGGTACGAGATATCAAAGAGAGGCTGAGAGACAGGCATCCCCTGACTCCACCTCTTGAAGGCGTTGCGTTCGAGTACGGCTTTAACACCAAACAACTCGAGATCTGGCTCAAATACTGGGCTGAGGAGTATCCCTTCAGGTACCTACATAAACATTTAACAAGCCTTTGAGTTCATTTTTACTTAAAGGTTAATGCAGTCTTAAACAGCAAGGATTTAGAGGATGTTAATTTAGCAGACCTACGAGCATAACAATGAGTATAATCTTAATTATAAATGTAATCGTACCAGAGCCTCTCACCTAAACATGACCTGAGAAAATAGAGACTAAATGGTGTAAGCCATGACATTATAATATTATCATCGGCAAGGGTCGAAAGGGTTTTAGTAAACGTTGCTGTAATACTTAGGCACATAACAATAAACTTACTGAGATAAGTTTAACATCTTCTAGACCACTTCTTCACACTGCCTCGTGCCAGCTTATGGAGGTCTTGGGTTCGAGTCCCAAATAATATAGGATTAGATTTTTTTCAAGAAATTCTAATTAGTTCTAAGAAAACGCATAAAATATAGTCGGTTCTGCGCCTGATCTCTTCAGATTGCCGTCCTTTAGAACCGTGAGAATGACGAAAAAGAGATCGTTCACCTGAGTTAGCGCACACACTTTTGCACCATAATGACTCCTGCGTAGATTGTCTTAGATTTGTTTATTTTCCAGTGAACGTGAGAATTTCTTCAACAAATATCCACAATTCAAGACTAACATACAGGGATTGGACATCCACTTCATAAGAGTGAAGCCAAATGTAAGTGCCTACTCTACAAATCACACACTTTTACATCTAAATTCATACATAAAATTGAAGTATCTATCTGTGATTTTGCAAACTCTTTGCAATTGTGCATTGTGGACACAATATCTCTATGCAGACCATCAGTTCAAGATGGTAGCGGGCTAACTTGAAAATAGTATGGTAGTGTACATTCAACCCATACTTAATCGGTTTCTACACGACATCGTGCCAACGCTAAAAGATTTAAGATAGTGGTGAGAACAATAGATCAGTATCGGACGACGTGCTACAGAGACTCTGGGACCTGCATAAATGCAACAACAAAAAAGAAGGCATATAAGGAGTTAGTAGGGATAATATTAGTAAGGCCTTGTTCTAGGTCCCTGCAGGCGTAGAAGTGGTGCCGCTACTGCTGCTGCACGGCTGGCCCGGCTCCGTGCGCGAGTTCTACGACGCCCTTCCGCTGCTGACAGCCGTGACCAAGGACCGCGACTTCGCCATCGAAGTTATTGTACCCAGTCTGCCGGGTTACGGATTCTCAAGCGTAAGTACGGTAACAATCTTCTTCAAACTTCTTCTTTATCACTACTATTACAGTTCACTGCTGAACAAAGGTCTCTTGCATGGACTTCCACAAGCCTCGGTCTTGCACCTTGTTCCTTGTCACTTGTTTGATCAAACTTGTAGACATTAAGCTTGTTTAGAGTTGCGAAACTGAAGTGGAAATTGGCGGAGCATCAGCTTGTTAATGAATAAACTTGTAAGCTGTTCAAGCTCTCACGCGAAAGAACAATTAGCTACATAATTAGTTAATGATTTAAAAAGTTTTAATTTACCTTGGATATTTTTGACAGGCAGCCGTTCGCCCTGGGTTTGGTGCTGATAAAATGGCGGTTGTATTCAGGAACCTGATGCATCGACTTGGCTACAAGAAGTACTACATACAGGGAGGTGACTGGGGAGCGTTGATAACCAAAATCATGGCAACTTTCTTCCCTGAGATAACTACTTAAGAGAATGCGAAGGTCCTGGTACCTTTTAAATCTTCTTGATTTTGTTGACTTGACTAGTTCCACTTCTCCCTCCAACTTGAGCTTAAGTGTTCACGACAATTTCAGTTCAATAGGCAGGAATCGAACTGTTAATTATGCATATTCATGTAGAAGTAAAAGGTTATTTTTTTCTTTACCTATGTTACCATACATTAATGTTTTTCAGGAGATACTGGGCTACCACACGAACATGCCGTTCACAATGTCACCACTGTACACTTTCTATACTGTTCTGGGATCCGCGTTCCCTTCGCTAGTGGTGAGCGCGGACCTGCAGGACAGAATGTATCCGCTATCCAAGGTTTATGGTAACCTGTTGCAAGAGACGGGGTACATGCACTTACAATCTACTAAACCTGACACTATCGGTGAGGACATTATAAATTATAATATATGAGTAGGTTTTGCCCTGACTTCGTCCGACTGCAATAAGTACGTCTATAAATGTCCGTTTTCAGCAATCATGCCTAAATCACCCCCTAAGTAGGAGTATTCATACATATGTAGCCCCTAAATACAATCGCTTACCCAATGTCATTTTTACCTTTTGATGATCACTAAAGATTCGTAAAAACGAAATGTACAGAAAGCGGCATCTAACTTAACTATAGGTAATCCTTAAAAGTAAGGAACTTTGGAAAAAACAGGCATAAAATCTCTTACTTTAGTGATATCCTAATTACTTAATAATATTAGAATGCGAAAGTGTGTTTGTGGGTTTCTTTATTTGTCCTTCAAATACGCAGAAACAGAATTACAGACCGTTAGCGTAACTTATTTTAATCGTTTGCACATTAAATTATACTATGTATAATTTTATATCTATTAAATGTGCCCGTAAATAAACATAATATTTAAAAAATCACGTCCCGATACAATAGCCTTACCAGTTCAGCCCTGGCCTATGATTGCTAAAGTCTAGAGGCGTTTGATGATATCTTATTTGTGTTCTCAATATTTTAGGCGTAGCTTTGGCAGACTCGCCGGCAGGTCTCGCCGCCTACATCCTGGAGAAGTTCTCAACGTGGACCAATAAGCAGCATCGCAGCCGTCCAGACGGAGGCCTCACCTACCGCTTCACGAGGGATCAGCTCCTGGACAACGTCATGATCTACTTTGTGACTAACTCCATGACGTCAGCCATGAGACTTTACGCTGAGACCTTCAACTCTAGATATAACAGCTTGCGACTTGATGAGTTAGTATACTTACCTATAGTTTTTCTTTTTCTGGTTAAGATTCAGATGAAAAAATTTTGCATTACGACCTTACTCATGAGAAACTCACCAGTGATATTAAGTTTGCTCTTGATTTCCAAATCAACTCTTCTTCTGCCTTGAAACTTTGAATTGAAGAAATACTTCTTACTTATTCTCAGTTTTGATGTATTGGCAGTACTTTAAATAAAAAAAATCTGTCAGAACGCCCAATTTATACCTCGATTCGACTTTGGTGAAATTGGCACTTAATCAATGCTTTTTTGTTAAAACCATCTTCCAGGATTCCATCACCGGTTCCAACGGTATCGATCCAAGCTAAGAATGAGATTTCCTACACGCCAACATGGGCGATCAAGAAGAAATTCCCGAATCTACTCCGCAATACAGCATTGGACGACGGTGGTCACTTCTTAGCGTTTGAATTACCCCAAGTCTTCGCCAAGGATGTTATCAAAGCTATTGGGGAGTTCAGAGCATGGCATAAGAACACTAATAAGACTGAATTGTGAGGAAGCTGAAAAGAGTTCCAAATAGCAATGAAATTTTAGCTAATGGAAGCTCCATTAGTCTCATTGTTTAGTTATAAGAGTGCTGCTTTGTGCCAATTAAAATCTAGTAGTTGTAAAAAAGACTCAAAAATTAATAAAATCTGTTATTTAAAAAAATGTTTATTTCTTTTCTGAACACCTTTCCAGCGTTGTGAAGACTTATTTAAAGAATAATCCGGTGAGAGGTTATTTTAGAATAAACTACGTATTTCTACCGACTGCATCATTTAGTTTCCTAGAAGAGATCGTGCTTGCCTAGTTAGCCAGCCCGCAAAATTGTGTCGTTCTTTATGTTATGTGGTATAAAATAAAAATACATTCACTCATCACCGAGTTATAAATTTTGCAAACTCCAAAGCATTTCCCTACTCCCTTCCTCCCTTATAAAATAACAATTACTTTGTGCCCAAAGCTCTGGCTGCCTTATCAGAAATCACCAGTTCACAATTAGGGAGGCGCGTGGCAGGCGTGCGGTGAGGGATTAAGCATCATAAGGAAACTTATTATTGGCTTAACTCGATGCTTTAGCGTAATAAAAACTCAGACTTACTTTTTTATTACTGCTAAAATTTTATTATTTTTTAACTTCATTGACTGAGAACGGCACGTGTTAAATGTTTCCAAAGCTGAGAGAAAATTAAAATCATTGGATCAATAAATACTTAATTTTATTGTTCATACTCGTAGCATTGAACATGTACTTACAAAACTTACTCTTAAAAAACTTATAATAAAAAATTACATTGATAATATTGTTGACATAACTAAATGCGATAATTCTTTGTTTTTATAAAATTATCGTCAACAACCATTAAAGCAACAATAAATATTTTTTTTTAATAATTAAGATTGTTTTAACAAAATTTTCAAAACCATTTTCCACTTTTTGTGGTACTTACTTGATCGTTTTTGTGCTGGATAACAAAATTAATTACATTTTATAGCATTTTATTGATAAGTATTAAAGTATAGGTCTAAAAAGCTAGAAATCTGTCAGATCTTAGCCATCCTGTCAGACTTTATGTCACGGGAATAATTTTAGCATTCACAACATTTCACTTTTCTTTCCCATCAACTTTATCTTTACAATTGGCATCCTTTTCGTCACCTTTGCCAGCCGGTGCGATCATCAGTAGATTATTTCCATTCCTTTCACCTAAATTCCTAAACGGCATATGCCTCCAGTTCGAAGGTATGTAATACTGGTTACGCAGCACTTTCAAGTGGTCTTTTCCGAAGAAAAATTCCGTTTTACTCTGGAAGTTCCTCTGGTAATTCCTCCTGAAAGCCTCCTCGTTTTCCTCATTTCCAAACCGTATGTAATCAGCGTCGTAGGATCTCTTATTATCATCGTCATACGGTCTTTTGAGCCTTAGGCGCCTCGAGGTCGGACTCAGTGGAGATTCGCACTTGATGGCAAGACCTGAGTTTTCTTTGTTCGTACCTAAGCCATGATTTTTTTGCCATTCGAGAACTTCGCAGAGTAGACCGATGTATCTAAAATGTAAATATCGATGTAAAAAAAATAAAGAGTACCCGCGGATTTCCAAAAAATCGGTCGTTTACGAAAGGTGTGCTGAAACTACAGAATATTGGAACTACCTGTGTACCTTATAGCCATCCTCAGTATCTCGTTCTTGGATAGCTTCTTATCGTGCGGATGGGTCGGCACCAGGCGCCGCAGCTCCGCGAACGCGCCGCTGACGTTCTGCTGCCGCCATCGCTCGCGGCAGTTCGTGAACAGCTTCCGCGGCGGCCGAAGTATGCACGAGCTCAACGCCGGCAGATCTTCTGCCAGACTCTGCAACGAATGGAAAACCTTCGTTATCGTCATCAGCTACCCATCAACGGCTGAGCGCAGGTCAGGCCACGCAAATTGGTAGAGTTCACCTTTGAGAAAAGCTTGGCCTAGCTTAAATCTCTCTCTTTCTGCGTTGTATTATTCCTCAATATTGAAGATCGTGACCTTCATTAATATAATAATAATAATTTTGATAGAGGTACTCTTGGGATAATGGGTCACCAGAGCCTTTTACACAGGTTTGGCTTGCCTTACTAAGGTTTCGCTTTTATTATCAAAATGCGAAGTTAGTTTGTTTGTTGATTTGTCCAGCACGACTCCTGGTACGACGCCATGGTGTACACTGACCTGAACACTCCTGGAGGGCTGCCGGTCGTCGTCGCTGTCGGGCAGGCAGAGGTCGTCGCTCAGCATCTCGCTCTCGGGCTTCTCGTCGGAGCACGACTCCTGGTCCGACGCCATGGTGTACACTGACCTGAACACTCCTGGAGGGCTGCCGATCGTCGTCGCTGTCGGGTAGGCAGAGGTCATCGCTCAGCATCTCGCTGTCGGGCTCCTCGTCGGAGCACGACTCCTGGTCCGACACCATGGTGTACACTGACCTGAACACTCCTGGAGGGCTGCCGATCGTCGTCGCTGTCGGGCAGGCAGAGGTCGTCGCTCAGCATTTCGCTGTCGGGCTCCTCGTCGGAGCACGACTCCTGGTCCGACGCCATGGTGTACACTGCCCACAGAACCAACGATTTGAGAGAAGTTTTTCCCTAGCACACTCCACACAAACTCACTTAAATATTCAAACAACAAACAAAGCAAACAACACTGGCTCATTTGTATGTAAATTTTTATCGCCACCTATCTGTATAGATGCAAGATTGGTAACTCTACCAAGCGTTGGTAGACCCCTCCTCTAGGTGGACGAGGAGATTTCAAGCAAGTCGGTGGCAGTCTGCATATGCAGGCTGCACAGGATTGTATTCTGTGGCGATTAAGATACCCATGTCGAGCAGAGAACGCCCATCGCTTGAGATGATCATACATAATCTGTATCTCTTTTTAATTGTATTAATAGGTAAAGAACTAGAATTAAAATTTTGAGTGTTGTCTTAATACTCAAAGAATACAAACAAGGTATTTTTATTGTACCTATTATATTTTTGTCTTTCTAGTTTTAAGTAATGTGGACTTTTATAAAGTTACTAGTAGTTCTAAGACTTGTAGGTTTTATAAATTAACAGAATATTATACATATATCCTAACTTTTATTAGTTATTATAGTAGAGTAATTAGAGTAAATTAATTTTGTCCTTTGATATAAATATCATCAGAAATATCCACTATTGAACAAACAACGGCTATTGTAAGATATCACCGGATACTGATATCAACGGAAGTGCTATATTTAACACCGTGCATGGGAAGAAATGTTTCAAAGATTTTTCATCAATAAAATAGCTGCTATGCCCCAGATCTCCCGCGCTTCCTACTTACAACTCATACTAGAAAAAAATCGCAGATCAAAAGAATAAACAGATACCGGGATTCTATACTTACAAAAGTGATTAAGTAGTGGGAATAGGTACCTTGGCCAAGGAATTAGCAGTTTGGACATCTAAAGGGGCAATGCTGCCACCATTTTGGGTAGGTACTATGTCGCTCTACGGTGACATCGGAGAGGTAGGTATTTAATTCACGTTAATATTAAAAGAAGTAATTTAATATTAGAGAGCACTTAGATATTAGGTAAGTAATCTTTCAAAGAGGTAACCTTGGCGAACTTTTCTAACATACGTAATAAGTAAGTTATAAATGCGAAAGTGTGTTTGTGTGATGGTTTGTTGGTTTGTCCTTCAATAACGCTGCAACAGAGCTACGGATCGACGTGATTTTTTGCAAGGGTATAGTTGATGACCTGGAGAGTGACATTGGCTACTTTTTATCCCGGAAAATCGAAGAGTTCCCGTGGGGTTTCAAAAACTAAATCCACGCGGACGAAGTCACGGGCATCGGCTAGTAAGTAGGTACCATGCCTGATGAAAAGCAACTTTTTTGATTGAACGAAAGCTCTGGTACTACTAGAGCAAAGCTAAATTCACTCCATATGATGATTTTTAGTATGCGAGCTTCGGTAAATACATACCTACCATTGGTAGCGCGTTTAGAACAGTTACAAAACTCGATTACCGCTCGATTAAGAGTACGTACAAAAAAAAAATCACACCTTATGTCTTGAACATGAAAATGGCAAATAAATTTTACGTAGCTATGGAACCCATTGCGTTTGATAACTCGATAATGAATTTTTAAATCGTTATTAAGTTTTACGATAAAAATATTTTTTGTATGGAAGATCCTTCTGGTAAATTAAAAGTACCTACAAGAAAAACTTGTATACTCGGGCGTTTTTATTTTTCACATGTTTACATAATACACTAATAACTCTCCAACCTTTATTTCCTGTAATATCAGTTACTGTTGGCATAAACACACTGTTAAATTCACTTATCACACAAAGAATAAAACAATTTTTAAACGCATGTATTTTCACAGAGATTGTCACCGCACAGAAGTTAGAGAACAACTGAAGAAAATTCAATTAATTTATTCAAATCCGATGGGGGTTGAGCAAGCTGAAGCTCGATTGGTGGATGGTTGTGATGGAATCAACCAATAGAATGCAAGGGCGGGGTCTGAGAGATTCGATCTTCATAAAATGCTTGACATGAGGCATGAGACTAGAACAATGATGAAAAACCTACCGATTTTTCGGTGGATCCGATTTTTTTTTTAAAGAAATATTAGCCAAGCTGAAGTTGACTAATATCCTCCTATCCCCTCCATATAAGCAGAAAGCTTGTGCTAGGAGTGGGTACGACAATAGTGCAACGGGTGGGATTCGAACCTGCGACCTTTCAGTTTTAAGTCCGCAACTTTAACCGTTGGGCTATTGAGGCTTTAAATTGGCTCCCTCTACCGATTCTTCAAGGGTATAATAATAATAATTGTTTTATTTAACGTAATTATTTGGTAGCACTGCTTCGTTTTACCCTAATGTTCTTGTGCAGAGATCTTGGTAACATGGCACCAAGTCAGTCTGATTTTCTCTAAGATAATACTGCACTATTTCAAAGAAACAAATATTATGGAATGTGTTCGGATAATAATAAGATTGTTTTTAGTGGGAATTCCTCTAACATATTTTATTAAAATAATATTATTCTCCATACTATTCCTAAAGACCCGTAATTGCATTTTGACGGACACAAAGGCCTATTAGGTACAACTATTGCATAAAAAAAGTCCAAAAAGATATAATAATGTAGGAAATAGTAGGTAATTGTTATGGTTTTAAGATAGCGGAAACCTTGTTTGCTTAAATATCCTAAATGACATAACAAATAATAATTGTATTTATTTAAATTGTAAGTTTTATTGCATTCACTCAGAAAATGTACGGTATACTTACCAAAACAAATATCTACCGAAATTTACCGATTTTTTGTTCTATAAAATTTATTATATCTCGTTTTGCAACACTGGTCTAGAGCTCTTTCACCAAATGCCTCATGAATAAACGCGCACGAAGAAACTGAATTTAGTTTTACTTAGACAGTTTTCAACAATAAAGTAGATGTGAAGGTGGCCATATTTCTGTGCGGTTTCTTCATTGTCGCGCTGCCTACCATTTGTAGAGATTCAAGTTTTTTGTTAGTGAATTAATTAGTATATTTTAATATATTATTCGTCGTCATAGGTACATTTGTCTTATATTTTTCGTAGTGTTAGTAGAGTCACACTATGTAGACCGACGATATCATACAAGTCGCAGGGAGTCGCTGGATACAGGGGGCAAAAGAGCGAGGCATTCGGAAGACTATGCAAGTGACCTATGTCCACCTGTGGACGTTTAGGTATTCGTTGATAAAGAAGAAAGAAGAATAATTTTTATAATCGTACTTTTCAATAATTGATGTCTAGGTTAAACTATCTATCGACTATTAAATTGATAGGCGATACAGGTACCTACATGGGAACAGGTTTGCACCGTAATTAATTTATAGTAGATAGACACCGCACCCGACGCGTCTTTGCTGCGATTGGCTTAACATGAAATTATCTCTGCCTCGTGCCTGATAAAAAATTGGGTTCAATAAAAAACATTTGAAAAATTTATTTACCGTGACAATTTTTGGACGAACTAAGGCGTGAAAACCACTGCAGGGGATACATACTTTTGTATAGCCTTTCAATGAGAGATTACAGAAGATAATGTTTTGTCTTAGAACCCCCAGATATTTCTAAGACTGAAAATCTATATCTATAATTATATAATCTATAATTATATAAAAAGGCTTGTAATTATATAAAAAGGCTTGTCCTGACTGACTGACTGACTGACTGACTGACTGACTGACTGACGATCAACGCACAGCCTAAACCACTGAAGTTAGAAACTTGAAATTTTGACAGTAGGTTCCTTTTATGACGTAGGCGAGCACTAAGAAAGGATTTTTCGAAATTCTCCCCCCAAGGGGGTAAAAAGGGGGGTTAAAGTTTGTATGAAACTCCGTCATTTTTCAAGCTATACCCATAAAATTCGGTATTTAGGCTTTAAATTGAAAACAAAAAAGTAAGTGTTTCACACTTTTAAAAAATTCTACCCCCTAAGGGGTTAAATAGGGGTTGAATGTTTGTATGATAGTCCTTCGTTCTTCAAGTTATTTTTCAAGTTATGTTTATGAAACTTGATATTTTGGCTCTTGATCAAAAATAAAGAATTACGTATTTTACATATTTCGAAAATTCTCTCCCCAAGGGGGTAAAAAGGGGAGTTTCAATATTCATAGTTAAGACAGGACAACGTCTGTCGGGTCCGCTAGTTTTAATATAAAGCTAACGACAAGACAAAAATCCTGTCAAACTTGTTAAAGGACTTAACTTACCATTCTTAGGTACCGTACCTACAGCACACATTGTGTTATTTTATTTCAAAATCGGACATCCCTTTTTTATGATACTAATCGAAACTTTAAGCTTTTTTTAATGCTAGAGTAGAACACCCAGAAGTTAATTCTGTTTAGAACCGGAGTTATAAATTTTTTTATGGTTACCAGAAAAAAACTAAGAAATGCTGTAACTTTCTATGTAACGAAAGTTTTTAAGTTTCAATTATAGCATGCTATAAAATCAATTAAGTGCTATTTTTGGAAACATATAATTAATTTCTAAGTGAACAATAAAGGAAGATATGTTTTTTTTAACTAATTTTGAAATTAATTTTTTTCTCATCTTTGTATAGATATTAGCATCTAATTTTCACATATTGTATTTATTAGTGCTATGTTAACCCGCCTGTATAATATCAGATACGTAACACTTAGGACTTCGGAGTAATTGAATTTTAAAAATTTCATTTTATGCAACTCAATAATAATCCCTGAAAAACATAACCCTCCGTTTCCACAGTCGGATAAAAATTCTTTCTTTTAGCCACTTTTTTAGAATTTTCTCTCGTACATTTGTAATTAAGATCTTTGTGACAACCCTAATATCATTGAAATTGTAAAATCTCATATCTCCAATGTCCTCATAGATTTCTGTGTGATTTTTTTTACTAGTAACAATACAGTTACGAGGTATGTTTTCAGATAGATATCTACTGCTAATCGTAAATGGTTTATGAGAAAAAAAAAATGTAAAAATCACAAAATTAAGAATATTAACTTTATTATTAATACTAAAATTATTTTGTTTAGCTTATAAAATGCCCTGTATATAATGCCACTTTGACCTATAAATAATTGTATAAATATCATATGCAATTCTTTTATTTCGCCTTTTTCTGAAAATACAGAATTTTCTAAAAAAAAATATTACTCCGAAGTCCTAAGTGTTACGTATCTGATATTATACAGGCGGGTTAACATAGCACTAATAAATACAATATGTGAAAATTAGATGCTAATATCTATACAAAGATGAGAAAAAAATTAATTTCAAAATTAGTTAAAAAAAACATATCTTCCTTTATTGTTCACTTAGAAATTAATTATATGTTTCCAAAAATAGCACTTAATTGATTTTATAGCATGCTATAATTGAAACTTAAAAACTTTCGTTACATAGAAAGTTACAGCATTTCTTAGTTTTTTTCTGGTAACCATAAAAAAATTTATAACTCCGGTTCTAAACAGAATTAACTTCTGGGTGTTCTACTCTAGCATTAAAAAAAGCTTAAAGTTTCGATTGGTATCATAAAAAAGGGATGTCCGATTTTGAGGGAAAATAACACAATGTGCAGCAGTACCTTAGTGTAAATATCGAACTTAAGTCCACATCGTGCTCTTTTAAATCTCTCCCTCTTTCTCAGCATATTGATTATTTTGATTTTATGGCATAATTATGAATTATTATGGCATAAATATTTTATTTATTTACGCCATAAAACACCTAAGTATATATTTACCGCAATAATAGTATTAAGATAATTTTAAACTTTTATACGTTTGGCTAATAATTTATATGTGCCTAGTGATAATATTATAGATAGGTACTACCTTCTGTAGACGTCATGTATATTAAATATTGTGATAGTTATTTTCGATAACAAGCAAAGAGGCTGTCGTAGTACAAGCCTACGGATCGTCGGGGATCTGCGCCGTAGAGCGTAGTCACGGGAGTCTAAAGTCACAATTTTTTTTTTCATCATAAACTGTCAACACTGTAAATGGCACTTTAGGGAAGGCTTTGGACCGTACTTTTTAACCCGGACGGAAAAAGAGCAATAAGTTAATTTTATTAAGTCCTACATGTTTTTGTAATTTAAAGTAGGTACTTTTACTGGTACTTACAATTAGTTAATTTTATATTTACTTAATATTGCATGCCATTGTTTCCCAACATATTTTTGTAGCACCATATTACGGGTTTTTTTTTCGAAGCTATATAACTATTATTAACTAATTATATATTATTTTATGAGTCAAGTAAACGTTATTACCGAGGTAAGTATTAATTATTAGTAAGGTATTAAGAGTAACTAATTAGCAGCAATAGGTAACCAACTTAATTATTTCTTGTAAATAAATCTACAAGAAGAATAAGTACATTACAGTTAACAATTTTTTTATTTATGTTATATTTTATTCTAACTAAAATTGGGACATATTTATCCAACCATCAGAAAAGTTGGCCACAGGGCCACAAAAATCTTGAAAAAATGCTTTTCAATGGTAATTTCAGTTTTAACCGACAATAGGAGGATATGGTGTTCAACAGTTATAGTCACTTAATGGTAGCAGTCCGGTTGTCACAAGCTATAATATAACGTCACTAGCTGTTACCTGCGACTTCGTCCGCGTCAATTTCTGTTATCATGATCAGCGTGATGTTATATAGCCTAAAGCCTTCCTCGATGAATGGACTATCCAACACAAAAAGAATTTTTCAATTCGAACCAGTAATTCCTGAGATTAGCGCGTTCAAACAAACAAACTCTTCAGCTTTATAATATTAGTATAGATAACAAATACAAAGTCACCCATCACTCAACATCGAAATCAGTCGAAGTTAAAATATGCGAACAAAGGTTCAAAATATATTATTTTTTTAACTCCATAACCATACCAAATCTATGAAAAATTATTAGTTTTTTGCTAGATTTTGTAAACATAATTTCCCTGGATCACCGGTATACCTAATAATAATAGCCTAATTCTAAAATCAAAATCAATCATAGTAAAACCCTCGATTCATGCTTAGATATAAAGTAGAACATCAGCTTTAGATTATTTATCTAAATGTTGTCTAAGAAGTAAATTAAGAAAATTCATTGTGAAAATTCTGAATCGTGAACTACGTGAACGAAACAATGGCGCACTAAATGTTCACGTTTTCAGCAAAACTCTGAACGGCTTAGATACGCATAATTAAAAATCGCACAGTTATTTATGTTATTTGCCGAGATAAAGGAGATGGCCCATCTCCAATACATTGTTTGCCCCAGAAAAAAAAGTTTATGCGTCACGATGAAAGTTTTACCTTTGGGTTGGTTTTCCTGTGTAAATTACAAATAAATAGTATTTTTGACCCTAGATAGTGGGGTTATTGCGTATTGAGTACCCTAACATCTCACTAAAAATACCTACCGAAAAGGTTGTGTTAGTGAATATACCCACCTCCATAGGAGAAATCCATGCCAGCAAAAGATCACGCAGTGGTGAGTCTAATCCAAGCACTTTTCGAGATATTATGCGAGGATTATCGAAAGTTATGGTACAGTTAACACAAAGATTATGAAACGCCATTGCCGCCCAGCCGAGATATCACAACACAACAAGAGTCAAAATCTCTAATTCACGTTTCACTCACGAATGTTCCGATGCAAACTTACAAGCACTGCGGAGCATCAACTTGACACAGACTTGAAGAATTACTCAAAGCCGAGTAAAATCACATAAGCGCAAACATGCAACTCAACGAAGTTCCTTGTATAGGCACAGATTAAGAATGTTGTATAGGGATTTTCGTCCCGATCCGATACTTAATATGTCGATCGATACAATGGTAAACGATTCAGTTGCTAATTGTATCGATACAATATCATTCGGACGGTTTGGTGGAATGATACCTACCCTACACATTGTACAAAAAAATCGTGCCAAAAATATAGTTCGATCACCGTCAGTTCACTGACAAACGTTAAAGATTTAAAATAATGACATAACCTAAAAGTAGTATCGTCATTTTATTTGAGATGCAGACCACACCGCATGTGGCCAGTTTTTTTAGTGAACTCGTATCTGCATCGAGTACTTTTGTTTCGATACCGCTTGTAGGTATTGTATCGAATCACTAGCTGTAAATAAAATGGCAGTAAACAATAACAGGAAATGAAAATACTTATTTTTAGAATGATTTTAAAACCCCGCTAGTTCGTAGGTTTCTATTTATGTCTTTCAAAATAATAATTGAAAAGTAATTTTATTACATTTATATAGTTAGGTCTCTTGGTATTTTTCAATTTACAAACTTGAAACGACTCTGGGGCAATTTTGGGACATCTCCTTTAAATAAATGCCGGCGCATTTAGATAAAGAATCAACTCGAATGGAACTCGTTCTCAGTCCCGATTTTACCGCCTTACGAAATACACGCGTTGTGATTCTGAACGGTGAAGTAACGTGTTCATTTACGATAATAAATAAAATAACATAATTAATTGATGTGATAAATAAATAAAATATTATTTGAACAGTGAGAGACAGTGCATCGAATTCAGATTCCAATTTTTTTATTGATAAATGTAAATGAAAGAAATATGAATTATAGAAATAAATGTGCGAAATTAATGAGAGACAATTATGACTGAACTGCTGATTGACTTAAATATTGTTTGAATACAAGTTTTCTCAAGTGTACGGCAAACCATATTACGTCTGGTTGGAGTTACTTTTTGGTGAATAAGTAGGAACAATGTGTATTTGAATATTTATTTTAGACCACGCGTCGCTCGGTCGATAAACTGCGATACTAAAACGCATGTTAATTTCAATGATAGGTAGATATATATTATTATTTTTATGGTTTTTTATTGTGGCTCCGTTGAACAGTGAATTTACAACTTAAGTGCCTGCTTAGTATGTATGTTTGAATTATCATATCTATAATCGAATCCTACTTTATAATAATTAATTATAATAGAAATGCGAAAGTGTAATTGTTTGTTAGTTTGTCTTCAATCACGTTGCAACGGAGTAACCGAGTAGCAGATTTGATTTATTGCATGGGGATAGTTTGGGAGCTTAAAAGCGATAGAAAAACCAGACTTAGATTTAATGGACGATATTTTTTGAAGCCCTTCCTTTTATTTTCAGTGTAACGGAAAATAAAATAATAATAATTAAATGGTCATGTTTATGTACATGCATTTGCATATTGCATACATTGTAGAACTATCACACACTATACACAAAATTATAGCCGTAGGTAACTGTGTGATCTCTTGTCGTACAGTTACGGCTATATTTTTTTTTGTTCGATTGTCTTTAATTGTGCCTTGTGGCTCACCTGAAAGAACCCTTAGTAAAGTCTCCTTCGATTAAGTGTTATCCCACTAGGCCCACCTAATAAGTAAAAGTGTCCTGAGTAAACGTTTGCCCACCATCGGATGCTCAAGAGAGCATCCGATTTTATTTTTAATTTTTAATTTGATGCCCATCAAATCGTTGTTTACGAGTTTATAATACAGTAGCAAAGTCACTTGACGATTCAAAGTCACTATTCTATTGGTAGTTATTATCAGTGGGATGTCAACATTTGGCTCTACGCTACTCTAACTAAAACTAGTTAGATAATAAAATCGATTTTAATTATTAAGGGCTATCTTGTCATCGAATAAAAAAAAAAAAAAAAAAACTAATGAGAAAACCCTAACCATCTAAATCCATATTATAACTTTTGATATTAACTGATAAAATGCAACAGTGTATCTGTCTGTTAGTCAGCTTTTCAAGTCTTAGCCGCTGAGCTAATTTTGACGATTTTTTGGGGTATAAAGTATATTTTTTTATTACGGAAAAGCGAAGAATTTTCACCACTGCAATATATGTAGGGTTTGATCCCCGGTGAATAATTTTTGATATGTAATTAAAAAACTTTGACGGCTCTATCGGGCAGGCTGACTGTGGCTGTGGTATAAAATGGTAAATCACATTCAGGGCGCGATTCCCAAGAGATCTGGGTTCGATCTCAGCTTGCCGCACAATTTTTGATATCTATTCATAAGAGACACACTATACGAGCACATATATATATATATTTTTTTTAAAAAAAAGAATATTAGCCAACCTGAAGTTGACTAATATTCTCCTGTCCCCTCCAAATAAGCGGAAAGCTTGTGTTAGGAGTGGGTACGACAATAGTGCAACGGGTGGGATTCGAACCTGCGACCTTACAGTTTTCAGTTCACACCTTCAACCGTTGGGCTATTGAGGCTTTTAATATATATTAAATATATATATGGCTTTTTATATATTATACAGATTATACGGACCACAGGTTGAATTGAAATTGAATGTTTTTTTTAAATTTGGTTATAAGTCCATAAAGTCGCGAGTAATAATAATGACCATAAACGTCAATAGATTATGGCGTCACGCGCGATACACGTGCTTTGACCGAGTTTCGGCGGGGTAATGGCCTCGCTCGCACCATTGTGTGTGTGTTTGTTTGCACGTGCAAAACTATTTTATTACATTATGTTTAAAATAGAAAATTGTTACAGAATTTGTCATTTTTATGGTCAAGTGTGAGTCACGACACCCATAGGTTGAGGTTCCGTAGTCGTTTAAAAAAGTCTTATTAGGCAAGATTGTAAAGTTATGTAAAAGTAACAAAGATAATTACACTACGTATACATTATGACTATTTAAATGATACATTGTACTTTTATCGTTATAGTGTTTGTTCCAATTATTCACCGCGTCAACTACGCATTATCATGGTTAACACTAGATATTTGTCTAAAGATAGTCGTCATTAAAATAATTCTAGAAGTAGGTACATATTCTAGATTTTTTAGTTCTTCAAGCAAATAGAGAGGATTCCTTCTTACTACCTAAAGCCGAATATCTATGAATACTTTAGCTACACGTGCGAAACCGGGGCGGGCCGCTATCGCTTCAAGGTTACGTAATTTTAATATCCTCTACACGTGTGGAGTACCCTAGTGTTTGAACGACTACCATACACACATTATAATATTATATGTACAAACCACAGAAATATATCACGATAGAATGGAAGAGTGAACGAAGAACGCATACAACAAGTTTCAATACAGTGCAACAGTTTTCAAATAAAATAAAAATCTGTGTAAATGCAAAAATTACACTTGTTAGAAAATAATGTTTTTTTGAAAATAAACAGTCAAAATGAAGGCATTTTCTTTTCAATGGACCGTTTATTTTCAACAAAAACTTACGACACGTGTTTTACCACAGGCTTTGTCCAGAAATACGCATGCACGCATGAATTCTTAGCAATGGTAATGACAATTCTATCTCAATATATTTTTTTGATTGAAACATACGAGTAAATATTATTATGACACATTACAGTGAATATTTAATGTGCACTTAATATGTCATAATGTTTGTAATTCATAATAATTAATGAATTATTGTTCCTATATATTTTGTTTAAATGAATTTGCATTAGATAGCAAAATCATGCTCCAGATAAAAAGTAAAGGTACTGAGTCATAGGCAAGTTAGTTGCTAGTTATATCTGAATGTTCAAAATTAATTAAATTATGAATTTTAAGATTACAATTGCATACTAATTACTAGAATCCTTTCTTTTTATCTTAGTTATTTAGTGAGTAATTATTCTTCGTCAAAGTAAAGGTGTCATACGGCCCCACGGCCAGATTGTATGTAACTAGAAGTTTCTTATTTTACTACGGATCCCTAAAACTTAACTGTCTAAATAGAATGTTTCCATTTCTCTTTTTCATCGTCAATCGATAGACTTCTATTACTGGAGGTCTCTTGTCAGAATTTCTACACCACGGTCTTGCGCCGCTTGAACAAAATTTGTCCCTGCGGCTCATTAAAATGAATTCGTCTGTCCAAATATAATAAATGATATAATTGATAAAGAAATTATGTACATTTACATAAGGGATAAGAGAACGGTATTTGCTCTAATCGAGCGAGTAGTTAGCAAAGCAACATAATATTACGTGTTTGTTGTGAAGGGAGTGATTAACCTTAATATCTTGTACCCAGGTTGTACCTACATACTCGTATAGGTAAATTGATAAAGCACAGTAAAAAATAATATATTAGAATATACCTATAGTGTAATATAGTAACTACTATCTATAATGTTTGCTAATCTCTGTATTCTAGAATAAAAAGCAGCTTGTGTCCACGACTCTACCCTTACAACAAATCCGTCCGATCCGTTGGTCTGTTGCAGTGTAATTGCCAACAAACAAGCACACTTTCACATATATCATTTTTATTAGTAGATACTAGATAGACTATTACTAAGTTGCTACTCCGATAGTACGCACCAAAATCATGATTGCTTTCATTTGAATAGGTATCTTCTTATTTTCCTAATGCACAATTCTGGTCAATTTTTCAAATTAAGCTATTAGGGAATCATAATTTATGTTTTGATAAAGAAATTTATTAATTATATTAGCCTACGTAATTAGTAGTAGACACCTACTGGTAAGTCGTATAGTCAAATTAAATTAAACTTTATTTAGCCGCATACGGTCAAGTTTATATGATGCTGAGGGATTCCAAAAAAGTGTCGATACCTGAGTAGTATCGATATTTTTGGTTTGATACCTAGGAAAGCTCCCGAAAGCTGTACCACTCGAGAGAGATAACGCTATACATCACAAAGAGAATAGTATAGACCATAGTCTGCTTACTTAGGTATGGTACGCTCCCAATTACTCGATACTTTTATCTTATCACTATATTTCACACTTCAGACAGCACTTTCCTTGGTATCGAACCAAAAGAATCGATACTACTTAGGCATCGATCCTTTTTTGGAATCGCTAACATCATGCAAACTTGACGGCAAACGGCTTGCCAAAGGTAGGCAATTTTTGAAACCTTCTTCGTCTTTTGATTAAAGATTTAATAGATTCTTACTTATGGAGTCGTATGTATTTCTTTTTTTTTTTTTCAAAATAATAAAATTTATGTCGCAAATTTTTTCAAACAGGTCTTGGAATAAATTAGAATATCTCTAGGTGCCAGAAAGGATCAATAATCATCATCAATAATGTGCTGAACTATATAAATACCTAGTGGTGATCTGAACTTGTAAAGTGATGTATGGTGATGTTGCCAGTGTAGAAACAACTTCTTGTCAATAAATTATGAGGAGAACAAGAACTAAACCATGGATCCGCAGGAATTAGTGCCGTTAGAAGGTGAGTACCTAAATTATGCACTTTTTTCATTGTTCCATAATTAATTATTATGCACAAAGATCAACACGATGTACCTACCTTTATTAAAAACCGTCCTATAATCTCGTTTTGTCGTTTTTTGGTACCGAACCCTTCGTATCTGAGTCCGACTCACATTTGACGGGTTATTATTTTATTTCAGCTGGCATCCCTAGGCCACGGCCATCCCGCCAGCTCAGCCAATTAGCATCGCGGTCCTGCTACAAGGGCCCTATCAGACTGTGCAGGCTGCTCGTGTTAATGATCGTATTGCCCAGTCTGTTCATACTGGTGCCACTTTACATGAGGTAAGCACTTTCGGCTTAGTTCTGCCATCCTTACGAAAAGTGCAATAACTCGGGTTTTGGGCCTCACAGACTTTCAACTCTATTTATATGTGCGTGAGGCTAAAAGTCTTTGAAGCCCAAAACCCTGCACTCTTCGCAAGTTATTCTCTGCATTTTATTGTTATACTAGCTGTGCCCGCGACTTCGTTCGCGTGGAATAGTGACTTTTTGGGGCGCGGCTCTCAGCGCGCTTTATATAGCCACGGACGCTCAGGCGCGAGGCGTGTAGTACGTACTCTGTACGTTAAAAATGTTCGCCGTGATTCTTTAAATTGACATAACTTTTTTATTTATGAACCGATTGACATGAAATAAACACTAAATGTTAAGTGAAGCTTACTACAATATACCTATTAGTGGAAACCGTATCTAAATCGAATAAGCCGTTTCTGATATTAGCGTGTACAAACACACAGACAAACAGACAAAAAAAATTAATTACAATTTCGGGTTCGGCATCGATATAATAACAACCCCTGCTACTTTTTTTTTATATATTTCCATTGTACAGACACCACTTTTCTATAATTTTATTATATGTATAGATTTCAACTGAGAGTTATTTTGGACAGGTACCGCGTGTTCTCCGGTCAGATGTACCCCATGAGTATGACGGACATGCGCCTGATTGACAGTAAAATATCCCCCACGTGGTGCCAGGTGGGTCTGTAGTCTATTTTTACTGCATCTTTTAACAACATATTAACTCTTCTAAAATTCACGCTTTATAAATTCTTTGAGCTCACGCCTGACACGATTTAATTCAATGTTGAGCGATAAATATCTAAGGCAGAAGAATCCAAAAAGCCTATAATTATAGCTTCCGAATGTGCTCAAAGTCAAACGCTTTTAATAAGTGCTATGAACAACGCCTGACTTCTTCTACTTGGGTCAGATACGCTCGGGCATGGAGTATTGCTGCCACCTTTCTGCCAAATACCAACTCGACGCATTAGACTGTAACACTAAGCTACACCCTTAGCCTAATAAATTACGAATGCATACAAATTACCATTAGGTAGGTACATACCTAATTAGTAGGGTAATATCATAACAATAACTACATATTTTAATGGGAGAGTGGCGTTAACTATTCATTCGATGTGGAATGGAACAACAATTAAGTATTGTGTGTCGTATTTTTTTTTTTTGTTGTTTATAATTTTTAGTTACTCTTAAATTGTTGGAATAACAACGATATGCGATCACAGATTACTCTTACGTGCTAACTTGTACCTACATTGTGGAATTTTATTCGGTTTGTTGAACCAATGTTAAAACAGTCCAGTTTCACTGCTGTCTTAATATCTTGTAATAACTAATAACTAATCTATAAATATAAAATTCAAAGTCCTGACTGACTGACTGAATGACTGACTGAGATATCAACGCACAGCCTGAAGTTAGTTAGAAACTTGAAATTTTTACAGTTGGTTCCTTTTATGACGTAGGCGCACACTAAGAAAGGATTATTGGAAATTCCACCCCTAAGGGGTTTAAATAGGGGATGGAAGTTTATATGAAACTCCGTCATTTTTCAAGCTGTTTCCATCAAAGTTGGTATTAGAGCTTTCAGTTAAAAATAAAGAAGTACGTGTGTCACAATTTTTGAAAATTCCACCCCAATACCTAATTCCACGCGGACGAAGTCGCGGGGGCAAAAGCTAGTAACTAATATTAATGCAGAATTAGAAACCACATCAATATCTACTCAATTTTTCAGGATAATGATAAAAGACACACACAACAACAAACAAAAAATAAAAATAGTATAGAAATTGCCGGAAATGCGACATCTCCAAGTAAAACAAACTTTCATGTTAAGTTAGTTAATCACGAGTCAAAGGTCGAGCGTCCACCACGCCTGCTGAGTGTGTGTTTGTTTGTTGTCGGATGCAACGAACAAATATCGCTCTATATTTGAGTCTTGGTGTTATCGACGCCGATAGTGCGATACGCGCTATCGGCCGACATGTTATGATGACGATGTCTGCCCCTTAGTACGAAAGTTGTGATATCACGTCGATACAATCGCAATTATTGTGATTAGTAGAATTTATGGGGTTATTGCTGCATCAACTGCATATAACCAGTGTCGATATTTCGATCCAGCTGTAGGAGTGTCTAAAAATGATTGCATCAGTGTGACGATCGCCTCATTGCGAATCAGACTCATGTCTGATTCGTGATGGTTGGCACACTCTCACTATTGGTTAAAATGCAATGATGCAGCAGAACGCTGTAAACTCAGGTCAGACAATCCCACAGCAGTTGCATGGACCGTTGGCACGGTCGAATTGCGTTGTTGCAATATGTCAGGTTGAAGCTGTCAAGGGTAGAATCTTTTAGATCATGTTGGTCTTTTCGAAGGAACCTCACTTAAGTGTTCAGCAAAATACTTTGAAAAGGGATTTCGCCTCTCCTAATATGGTCAATATTTTTTCGAAACAGAGACAAGTGGTGAAATCCAACGCGACTTTCAACGCGTTCGTCGTGCCCGGTCAGCCGGAGTTGACCGTCGAGCTGGTGCCGGTATCCATGACCAGGGAGCTGGAGCTGGAAGATGACATGAAGGAGTACTGGGGGTTCTACTTGCTGCAAGGCTCCACCGTCACTGTGTCAGCTTGTGTGAGGTATGATCCTCTTTAAAAAAACGTCGAATTTATAAGTATATTGAAGGCAATCGCCATCTAATTTTAATAACCATATAGACATCATTATCATCAGCAACCCATAAACTACTGCTGCTTACTACTGAGCGCAGATTTTCTCTCAAAAAAGGATTAACATCATAGTATTGTAGGCATACTATTAAATAAACAAGTGTAAAAAAATACACAATAGTCCACCACACTGGTCTAATCCAAATTGACAGACCTCATACACATTATTTCGAGAACATTATGGAGAACTTTCAGGTTTGCAAGTTTCCTCTCGATGTTTTCTTTCACCTTTTTATACAAAAATTTATTTCTACTTAATTCTAAAGCGAAATCAGAAGAATCCAATATGAGATATCGGATGGTGTTACGTAGTTGTGAGAAATACGTGAAATCTTTGATTTCAGACAAATACTTATGTCTCCCAATGATGTTTTTACGGTATTGCAAATTAGAATTAACAACCTACCAATATCTCCAGTTGGCCCGGCGCGTCGCTCATCATGATCAAAGGCTACAAGCACCTGCAGGAGTGCGCGTACATCGGCGACGACTCCTCTGAGGAGCTGGACGAGCTGATGGAGAGCTACAAACTGGGCCTGCTCACCAACACCAGCCTGCTGGATAAGATCAGCAAGCTGAACAAAGAAGATGGAAAAGCTAATGACCCTGGTGAGACTAACAGACCCTGACCTTTGTTCATAGGAAAAGGCATTCTGGTGGAAAGGCATGCTTTCCACCAGAATGTGCAAGGTTGCGTAATTTCGTCCCTATGTAATTCTGACTACGGCCAATCTCAACGAGATCAGGACTAGACTCAGAAGATATTATAGTACACAAGTGTGTACGCAAACGAGTGTGCTCTCTATTGCTTAAATTTGATTGTCTGAATAAATTTGACAGGGAAAAGTTAATAGGTAATCAATTAATTGGTCCCCGTAGGTAATTAGAAAAGAGAGCGTAAGAAGTAATCTATTGTGTACAAGCAATAAATACACACTTCACATAGATCACGTGAAGACCTTATCTGTCGAGT
The DNA here is from genome assembly GCA_038048805.1 of Hipparchia sbordonii. Lineage (NCBI taxonomy): Eukaryota > Metazoa > Arthropoda > Insecta > Lepidoptera > Nymphalidae > Hipparchia > Hipparchia sbordonii. The sequence goes on from CM076103.1 coordinate 15,455,707, forward strand.
AGTTGTATACTAACATTATGATAACAACTGTAGAGTGTTCAGACAATTTAATTTTGAAGTTATTCTGGAATTGAGGTTGATCTTTCATCACCAACGAACGATTTACTTGACGATTTGCAAAAAACACTTTGTAAAAGTTTATTTGAATAAAAACTATTGTATTATAAGTATTCTAATCAGTAAGAAACTATGAAAACAAACTAAATCCATTTGTAATACTAGAAATGCGAAAGTTTTTGTTAATTTCAATTTTGTTAGTCATCCCGCAACAAAGCTACGATTTGATATGATTTTTTGGATAGATATAGTGACCATAAAAACTTACTGGTCTGGACATAGATTATTTTTTTATTGAGAAACCATAAATTGAAGTGTACACACATACATAATCAATGAATGATAATAATTAATTGATGATATTCTTGTGATCTTTACCTCTTGGTGATTTTTTCTCCATCTTCCTCAACTTCAAATCAGAGATAAGGTCAAATAAAATGAACTTGAAACGCATCTGCAAAACAAATATGAAAGTATTCTGTAAGTAAAATTAGAAAATATTAATTTTTCAGGCACGATGAAGAGGCATAAACCAGGCGTATCCTTCCACGACCCGAATCAGACGGCGAATGTGACGTCATCTGACAATGTGCCCACTAATGACGTTACAGATCATGACCCAAAGGTAATTTACTCAAACACATAAGATAATAATGAGAGGAAGTAAGTTTACAAAGAGATCCGTTAGAGAAATGACGACTAAACTATGAAGAAAGCGATAAATTCGATTATCTTGAACCCAAAAATGCTAATTTGAAAAAAATCGCATATAATACTGCTGAACTGTATCATAATATTCCGTCGGATTTCTGGAAGTTCGAATTTTAAAATTGCACTCAGTCCATGTGATAAGCGAGCTGAAAACAAAAATCTACCTGAATTGAATAATAAGTAATCCACCTCTCACTATATTTTCTCAAATAAAAGAATTATCAAAATTATGAATTAGCTATTGTGGGCCAACTATTTTAGTTGGATGCCCTCTAAAAATATTTTTTTTGACAGGAACTTCGCCAAATCCTGGAAAGGTTACACGCGCTACGGCAAGCAGCTAAGACTGAGTCAGCAAAGCATTACATACCGCCGTCACACCTCATGTCTCTGCCAGCTCTGCATCGGTACAGAGACACCAATGTCGATAGAGATGAACGCAGATGGCTAACGTTTAAAGGTAAAATATATAGCTACGAAAAAATAAAACAATTCAAACGTGTAGGTATATAACTATATAAGGCTACTGTTTCGTCTTCTCTGTTAGACTGGCATAGAATACAGTATTTAAACTCGCCTGTCGCACATAAGGAAAAGATGGGATCGGAGGACGACAAGGAGTTTGTAACCAAATACAAGGAGGATGACATCTAGCATTTGACCTGTAGTGTTTGGACAGGGACACGGTTAGCCAGAAACCGAAAAAGGTGGCCTATGTTGAAAGATGCGCAGGAAAAAAATTGTAGTTCTGCAATAAAGGCCGTTAAGGGAAACATAAGTATAAGTTTGTCATGAAAATTTAAAAACAAAGTGAGTTTGTAGGATCAAAAGTTATGTAAAATTTCCATTATGTGTTCTCTACAATGATAGCATTATACTCGTAATCATGTCAAGTAATATTGATAGTGTCAATACAAATTAAATTAGTCACACAATACTAAAAGCTAAATGCAAGCAAATAACTATACCTACTCAATAATGAACTATTTACTTATGATTACTTTGAACGAGGCAACAAATCATTTAGAACAAAATAGGATGAAATAAAGATGCTGCTGTTTTTAAATTAAATCTGGCAAAAATATTTTCATCAACGCTCATAATTTTCCTTGCTATCATAAAATGAAGTATAAATCTGAAGTAAAGATCGAAAGGCAGCTTTTATTAGTTAATTTTGCATGTTAAATTTAACTTCAAATAGATTACAAAACTGAATAGTGTAACATTTAAGTAAGACCTTCTTTTTTTCAGATATAGACCCAAGTATCAGTGATCAAACTAAGGATAAAATAAATAAGACGACAGAACTTGCCGAAAATTCAGATATTATACCTATTAAGAATACGTTGGATAACACCATGAAGAATATCACAAGTACGAATATACAAAAGGATATAGATGAAAGTCGTAAAGATAATCTTATCAATTCTACATCCAAACATAAAAGACGTGATAAAGCAACAATAGAAAATGGAATTAAGGATAATACTAGAACAAAACTTGTTACGTTGGATAAAGATCAGGTAATCTTAAACATGTTTAATTTAGTTTATAACGTTATTGTCTTGTTGATATAATTGATACGCTTACATTAATTACCTATGAAGTTAGAAAAGTTTTAGTCTAGAAAATAATAATATTCAAGAGGTTGAATTGCTTTGAAATTGAAAGCTAAAGAACAAGTAGGAATATCTTTAAGAATGTAAAATCATTTTATTGTAATTAGTGTTCAGACACGAATCTTGAGGTTACTACTTGGAATATGCATGAGGTTTTCTTACAAATAATTCAACACAAAAATATATTTGTTCATTTAAAAAGATTTACGTATCAAGAATTTTAAATTTTTTGGTCTTATAATATCAATGAGTGGTGGGAGACTTCGGCTATTTATAGTCTATTCCAAATAATGTAATCGTACTACTGACATATATTTGGCCTAGTAACAATGGACTTGGCAACGGACGTGATTATTTCCCTAGGTACTAGATCTGATCTGATAAGCTGCGATCTCGGGATTACCTTTATCATTATTATATCACATCCATCTGTATGATGATAATAATAATATATTATGTAGACTAATAAAATAATATGATGCCTATGATTACTTTCATTTGTTTTTACGCACAATTTTTTCCTTTAGAAATTTGCTTCCTCATTGTTTACTTACTATAAAATTTTCCTTCTTCTCATATTATATAGCTTTATAATACAACTATCCAACTATTTGTTTTTTGAAACTTTAAAATTGATAACTTAGTCAGAGAATTATTAAGTAATAATAGTAATCAATGATTTCTAGAAAAATAAAGATGAGCCGAACTCGAAAGAAGTATTCGATGAAGTGCTGAAGCAGTTGCAAGGTTTAGGAGATAGAGGGAAACGAGTGCTGGCAAGATTACAGGAGACTATAGGAGTACAAAACACAGATCAGGTAAATGTGACACCAGGAATAACAAAGTTACTTTGCAATGATCAATTTGCTAGAGAATCATACAGTGGCGACCCCGACATCAGATGACTTTCAAAGAGCTACTAAATACAGATGGCACAAAATCGAAGCATGTTAAAGTTCCTACAAGGATCTGTGCCCAGCAATGGAAGTTTATTGGTTGACAAGGAAGAAAATGATAATAATTGTTCTATCGGCTATAAAGAGCTCAAAAGATATATTATAGGATCAATAGGTAGCTGTAGTCAAGGTCTGGTCCCAAACCTTTATAATAAGTATCATCCAATGGAGTGATTAATTAAAGCTGCCCAGCAGGTTTTGTGCTTAGAAGTCGGCGCTCATTTTAGAATTTATGAATTTCGAACTTCTCGAGCTCAATAACCCAAAGAGTTCTTAATATTATGCGCAATTTTGTTTGTATTCATACCTGAAATATTTTATTTACAGCCCAAAGATGCAGCAACGCGAAGCGAAGAAGATCTGGACCATCTGCGGAATGTGCTGGTGGAAGCCATCGATGAGGAGAAGAACAAAACACAGAGACAGCGTAAGTTTTCATGTCAATAAAGGCATTTTATTCCAGTCCTATATAACGGTAACATTGCTATTACAACAAAAAGAAGTTCAAAAAATCTAAATCGCTTGAGATCTGATAGCAGATAAATCCCCATTACTTAACCATTTTTTTAATTTTGACAGAAAAACGACATCAAGCAAGAGAAGATGCAAGGCACAAGCGGGAGCTTCTGCTTGGACAAATTGAGCTCCAGAAACAATTTAATGAAGACGACGAGGCTAGGGATTTTGCAGCTGAGGAGGTAAAATATTCATTCTCGTTTAACTACTTACGTTACTAGCTTTAGGCCTCTGCTCAGCAACATAATTGAGTTTGTAATGCCTGTCAAATAATTTTTACCAAAAAGCAAACATTTAATGCAACCCTTAGTTTTTCTGGAATATCATTTTACGAGCAGAAAAATCTTATAACCAAGAACAATAGGTATCCTTGCTCACATTATTTCAGATAAGAATAGGGGAAAAAGGCAAGGATACGGGATCCTTTGCAGTGGTAGAATATTTTTGTATTTATGGCTTGTTAAAATTTTGCTTTTTCTCCTTTAAGGGCCTTGAACCAGATGGTTTCGCGGAGCACCATAACCAAATAAATGAAACAACAGCCTTCGACATGTCCAACTCAGAGTTTTGGTCGTCTTTCTCAAGCAGCGAGGAAGCTCTGCTCGAGTGTGCCGGTCTCATCCTGAATCTTCCGTTGACTCCTCATCCTTCATGCCAACCGGGTGCTTCTGAAGCTGAGAGCCATACCGCGGCTAGGGCAAATGCTTTAACTTATAGGTTAGTTAAACTTACCATTATATTGATGCTAATTCAGTTGCACACAATTTCTAAATGGAAAGAAGTTTCGTGATGTTAATTCTGGGTTTTAAAATTTTCCATTGTACGGTTTTTCATTTAAGTGGTAACCATAAATAAGTATAAGACGATTCTATCGTGCAGCAAGCGGTCGTTGCCTTCCGTAAAGTAAGCAAGTTAGCAAAATATGCTGTAAAATTCACAATATATTTTGTTAACTCTGCAACCCGGATTTTTGTTGCATCAATCGATGATAATTCTCTCTTTTTTAACTGGAGCAACTTCTAAATATACATACAATTTTTTTTACTGTAGTGAGGTAAGATAACATGATGATAACTGTGTAACTCTAATTTTAAGAATTTTAGTATGAAGAATAACTCGATGAAATTGGACGTTCTCATTTCAATTCCCGTCTCCACCACATTGACAAATTACTTACTCTCAATTACAGAGTGCCAGCCAACGGTTACTACTTCTTCGTTTTCAACTCCGAGAATGAAGTGCAGAGAAACTTCATAAGGGCGCGCTTTGATCTGCAGAAGACAAGATACGACATCGCTCTCACCACCTTGAGGGAGTGCAGAAACAGTACTGAGCGGTGTGACCTGCCACTCGATATATTCTCTAGCCAAAAGGTAAAATTTTAAATGTTTCTGTGACGTTTATGTGCAGTTCATATATATTCGAATCAGTCACTGGCATGATTAAAGGATTACAACCTATACTTATTATGGCTACATCAGGTGTTTGAAAATTATGTCAATTACTAATATTTTATATGAGATGACTTTTGGTTATAAATCTCATTTTATAGTAATTTTCATTGTGCATGAATTTGTTGGCTTGTCAATTAAAATGAAAAATAATCAGTAAACCTGCGTAGTATAGGTAGGTTCAGGTCTTCATGATACAGATTTTACTATAGTGTGAACTGTAAAGCCAAACGGTATTACAAAATATATTATTTTCTTCTTGGTAACAAAGTTATTAAAATATCTCTAAAAATTCTTCTTTCTTTTGTTTGATTTGTTATTTTTAATATGCTTTTGCTGCGTTTCATTTTGATTTGTGATTAGATTTCTGTGCGCAAGCGTTTTGACTTACTAGCAATTTTACTTTCCCTGAAGTTCGTAACAGCAATAATATCTAGGTTGTGCTAAATGTCTAAGCAAGATCTTTATCTGTTCCAGGTTGTTTTAGAGCTTCCACTGAGAAATAACGATTCCCTTTGGAACGAGCAGTTCGTCATCATATCGGAGTGTGAACCTCGGACGTCAATTTATCTGTTTTGTGTGATCGCTGTGCCGATTCTGATACTCTTGTTTGCGTTTCAATAAGTTGAATAATTGGACAGATGATTGAATTACTGAGATTTGTTAATTAATAAGTAGAATGGACCAAAAAAGAAAAAAAGTGCTACTATGAAGTTAGTTCAAATCTTGATCGATAAGTATTAAAAGAGATTAATACTATGGGATAGTAAGTTGATCGATTATATATTTTTAGTTAGGTACCAAAATCTGTATAGGTACAACGCGGTACGACAATATAAAATATTAAAAAAACAAATTAGCGACGGTAACCAAACATCTTGCCAATAAAAGTTATGAAAACTTTCGTCATCAAATTCTACATTCATTATAATACTTATATTGATACAGTTATAGCCATTAAAGCCACTTAGTTACCATGTAGGTTACTACTAGAGGTATCTAGAAAAATTAATATAGGTACCTATTTTAAATTCAAATATAATTAATTATTTAACAGTTATGTAAGTATAGTATCTAAAAATCCGAATGGGTACGCGAATCTGAAAAAATTATACTTAAGTAAAATCTATTCCATTAGGTATTTGTAATTTGAGTATTTCTGCAGTACAGTACATTTTAATAATCTAGAATTACACTATGTTAATATATAACTTTTGTAATATTAGTTTATTCCTATTTTACGGGATCAAAAAGTTTCAGGATAAGACTAAAGATGACATAGGTTCAACATTATTGTAAAAGTAGGTACCTATATTATATTTTTATGATGAAGCCTATTATTTATGATTAATTGGGTCAATCATAAATAATAAGTGTCATGAAGCTAAATACGTTCCAAAAGTATTGTGATTTATGAGAGTCGTAAGAAAGAAATTAACAAAAAGTGTTGACTACTAATAACTTAAGATACAAGTAGGAAGCATTCATCTGTGTAATTATATATTTAACCGAACCGGTGGTAGAGTCATGACGTGTCATAAGAGCTACAAGTTGGCCTACATGAGATAAATAATTTGATTTTGAATTTAGATTTGGAAAAATATTGTTGAATACAGATCATGAAATCCCGGATTCAGGTCCCGGGCTTTTTTGAGCAAAAAAAGTTGGGGGTTTTCTGCCAAGAAATTCTGTGTGAGAGTTGGTGGTGTTTCACCCCCGTGCCTTGAAGAGCAAGCAAAGTATGGTCCTGCGCCTGATCTAACTTAGCTCCGGTCGTGTCGAATGGCCGTCTTATCGAAGTACGAGAATGCAGGAATGGAGAGTGTTTGCGCATCTTCTTTATCTCCGTTGTGATTGTCTGGTCACTGGTGTAACCGAAATTCGTTTCGGAGTACATTATAATATAATTTAGGTATTATTTACTTTTATAGACCACCCAGCCTTGTCTGTGTTATTAAACGTATTTTTATTTGTGATAAGTGATAACCCATAAAGATTAAAAAAAACTAAGTAGGTTAGCTACTGTTAATAAAGCTGTTAATATTGTTAAATTAAGTCAGTTGATAATTTTAAATACATCCTGTTAGTAAGTATTGCCAGTCTTCCACTGGAAAATCTTCAGAAACAAAAATATAATATTAGTAAGTTTCTGTAAAAGTAAATCATATTAATTTATAACTAGATACTGTATAAAAACAAAATATTAGAATTACCTACTTACTATCTGCGATAAATACATATTTCGATTGTGATCATGAAATACAGAAGTAGTGTAACTTTTTAAACTTACGTCAACTTTGTCTACATGATACATCTGTCATTTACTCGTAGCAATTAGGTTAGTTTTTTTAGGTCTAAGTTCTTTATCAAATTAATATTAATCGAATTAATGTTAGTTCAATTAATATTAAAGCTCTTCTAGCTCTGTTTGTGTTTATGAGAAATATAATATTTTTGATAGCTTTGTGCTAGCGTACCTATTAAGTTAAACAATGAAACATATCGAATTATTACATGTGGTGCAAAATATTTTTGAGAGGCTGTTTTTGTGATACTAGTCATAGACATTATTATTGTTAATAGGCGTTATCAATAATAAAATATTAAAGTTAATCTAATTTTTTTATTTAATTTATTTAATAAATAGAAGGCTGATGATACATTCCACCGAAAAGTATGGTTTCAGTCAGTCTATCGACAATAAGGTATGCAAACGGTCTATCTGCACTGAAAGGTATACTGTCTTCTGGTTTTCGTATTATAGAATCAGGTATAACCCTTGCTACAGCGCCTTGTTCTGTTATTTCTACGTCAGCAATTTGAGTCATCAAAGACGCATACACTGGGTATTCCGTTATACCTCCAAGGTCTGCCAACTCCGGGTAAAATATCCTTTTAACGCCCATATCGTAAACCAGCTCTGGTATATTTCTCAATTCTGACGTTATTTTAAACCGCGGCAGTTTGACCTTTACCAACTTCATTCCTTCCTTTTTATATAGATTAAAAATTGTAGTTAATCTTATGTTTTTTAGATTATAGAACAAATCATCAACTGTGCCCTTGGTTGGTAAGAAAACAAGCATAGAAACTCTATTGTTCGAGTTGAGTGGCAATTCTAAAACTTTAGCATTAATAAGCGGCACTTCTGTTAAATTAAGATTTTCTTCTTGATGCATCATCCTCGCTTTCCCGATAGGTACTTTATGCTCTGAATAAAACGTCTCTGTTGAAGTATACACAGGATTAAAAGGTTTCAACCATTCACTCTTAAAATAAGCGGTATCAGTCATTAGCAACACTGTGAAATTAAAGTCGTTGGCTTCAAAAGGTCCCTCAGTATCGGTCATATCCATATTATTATCAATAGCTTTATTTATTTTTGCAGCAGCTTCTTCAGGGTTATTGAAGTTTAACGAAAAAATCTTTGTCGTATTTGTTTTCTTCACTTCTTCTTCAAAGGATTGTTTTACGTCTAGTAATTTGTTGATGACGATAACGTTGGTCCTTTTTGTCATGAAACTTAATTCTTCGTCCATTGAATTGAGAATTTCCCTAAATTTTCGTCTGAAACATTTCATACGATGGTGCCTTGTCACCTTCCAAATTTCATTTTGTGTCGGTCCTCTCGCTCCTTCGGCCAATGACATCAGTTGAAGCCAAGTAGACAGTGGTGAGAACACAAAGTGGTAATTACTCTCTTGCGCTACCCGGTCTAAGAATCGTACGGAGAAATCATACGTGGGGCGCTTGAAAGAAGCCACGGCATTTTCATAACTGCAGTAAAATTTTCTTCCAAAAACTAGAGCGAATAAGCACGCCACGAACACAACTTTGAAAATCGTTGCCATTTCAATGAACTGACAAATGATACACAATGTGCATTGACTTGTTACACTTTTATAATAAAATAAATAATCGACTCGTTTACGCGACCGCCAGGCTTATTATGGTTTAGTTCAAATTTGATGTCAAGACCAATATTTATAGATAAACCTGGGTCAGCGTATTTGATGGCCATACACAAGGATTCTAGATAATTCCATTGTTTATGTTATTCCGGTATGTTAAATGTAGGTACATCGATGGTTAAATGACATATTTTGCTAAAGCGTATTTAGTAAACATACAAATAGTAATTACAAAATTACGAGTTTATAGCAAGTACCAATTTACGAGGAAAAGACATCAAAATATTATGATGTGCCTCTCAATAATAACATTAATATATAAGCACAATAATTTTCCTACATAGGTACACAGTCTGATACCAACCATGTGTTGGGTACCTACATTGTAATCATGCCTAATTTTAGCAATTATTTATAATTGCTGGCAGAAACATGATAATACCCGAACATGAGCGGTATTGAGACATCTTCAATTGATAAAGTTGATTTTGTTTGAAATAGGTTTTTATATTCGTATTCGTCGTATTCAGCTATTTTGGAAACGCTTATAGCCCTAACCATTGAACCTCAATATACATATATTACAACAAGTACCTAATTTCAAATCGAAACCATCTAGAAAAATCATGGATGGAAAACTAGAACAATCTATGACCGTTTTGTCGGAGTAGTTAAGGAAGGAACACATTGAAAAAATATGTGAATAAAGAGCGAAATGGAATATAATTACGACATGAATTCTTTTTATTTATATTAATGATCTCGGATATTCCCAAATGGAACAGATCTCTAACCTTTCGTTTATCACGGTGGTCGGTCAAATTGATAACGTCGTCACAAACTCAGCTTTTAGTTGCTATCAGTCTCCGGAGCTTACTCAATTAAAACGAACGAAATGGCGCAAATAATATTTCTTTTACTAAGTGCATTTATTCCTTTCGTTGTTAGCCAATGTACATTGGAAACGGCAGAACCACGTTTTAAAAGATCAGTGTACGAATTTTCGATAGATCTGCTGAGTAGACTCGCCCAGGAGAAGGAGACTCATTTCGTGGCATCCACTCTGTCGACATGGACGCTACTGTCGAGCACCTCGCTCGGCGCTGACGGCACAACCCTCGCCGAAATGACGCGAGTCCTCAAGCTGCACCCGCATAAGTGTTTCAACTACAAATACTTGGAACTCGCAAATTCCGTCGCTCTCTACAACGAAACCGATGTGGTTGTGGAGAAAGCGTCAGGAATATTCGTCGACGACAAAATTCCGATACTCGATTCATTCCTGGCAAAGATTAAAACAACATCTACCACTTTTGAAAGCCGGCCGTTCGATGATACGGATGCGGCCGCTCAGAGAATTAATAACTTCGTGAGCTACGTGACGCACGAAGTGATTGACGAAATTGTGTCACCGGCAGATCTAGAAGATGCATATTTAATTATGATCGATGCCATATTTTTCAAGGGCACGTGGAAAATTCCATTCCCATATGAAAATACAGACGTGGCAGCCTTCTATAATGACAGAGGAGCACAAACCGGAGATGTGAATTCGATGTTTGTAACGGCAAAGTTCAACTACCGGAACATAAGCAAATTGAGAGCAGAAGTACTGGAAATTCCGTACGGTAGCGGTACGAGATATTCGATGTTGGTATTTCTTCCAAATGCAAATGAGTCTATATACACAGTAATCGATAAGCTGAAACTTGTGAGTTTGAAGACTATACAGTATTTATTTAATGAATTCGGTCCCACTGACATAGCTGTTTCTCTTCCACGATTTAAGATAACTTCAGATCTCAATAACTTGAAGGAATTGTTGGAAGATATGGGCCTGAAGGCTATGTTCGACAGCAATATAGCACAGTTTCCAAATTTATCCGACTACCCTCTATACGTCTCCAATTTCATCCAAAAAGCTGATATAGAAGTGACAGAGGAAGGCACAGTTGCGGCCGCGGTGACGATTGAAGAGTTCTCGTTCAGGACTGGCTCCAAACAATTCAATGTTAACAAGCCATTCCTGTTCATGATTGTCGATAAGAAGGTCGAAGTGCCTCTGTTCGTCGGTGCGTATTCGAAACCGAGCGCATTTTGAATAAAATAATTTACTTACCTATTATTTTTTTTTTCCGCCATCCTAGACCTTTTATGTAATTCTATGTGTATGATAAAAGGAAACGAGAATGGAGGCGCCTTTGCTGAACTCGCCACTAAGACAAGTTCTGTTAAAAACCAGACTCAGGATATTCGTGTTTTGGCAAAAATCCACCTTATTTATTCATAATGTTTTATGGATTTCATCAAAATTGGTTGGCTAATACTTATTATAATGCTTCTTTGCAACCTGAAATTCTTCGACGGCCATAGTTCTTTTTTCAAAATATGGTTCGATGGGTTATTTCAATCATCATCTGATTGCGTATTGGTCACGCTTACACACTAGTGTACTTCCTACGTGTTTTGTGTGAATGCGACTTGGATGACGGGGTCAACTTGTCATATTCTCTTCTCTTGTTCCAAAGTAATTCTCCAAAAACTTTATAATGTTCGTCCTCCTAATAAGATCCCGTTCCATAAGTGTTAAATGTCACTTACGTTTGTGTTTAGTCCTTAACAATGTTAAATTATTGTTATGTAAAACTAAGCTTAATTACTTATTACAATAATTAGGTGGGTACTCTTTACAAAAAAATTATCCGACGATAGAAGCAACTAAAAAGGTGGAAAAAAAATTTTAGTTAAGTAATGTAATTTTGAGTCGACGACAAACTTTTTTAAAAGCATAGGTACCTACCTAACTAATATGAGCTGTATTTTTAAGCATGGCTGCGTGATACCTTGATAAAAAAAACGAGGCGACGATCGATCGTCGCCTCGTTTTTTTTTTCTTTTTTTTAGACTGTCATTAAAGCAGTGTGGCAACACTGCTTTAATGACAGACAATGTCAACTGTCAACTTTCAACTTGTCATATTTTGTCAAGGCCGTCAAAGTAGGTACTGTAGGTAAACAAGGCAAAACAAAGAGTATAATAACATATAGGCAAAACAAGGTGTCTAAACTAATCAAAAAGTGCAGTATTTCAGATTATATCTACATTTATAACAAATTAATCAAAGGTATATTCTTCTAATTTTATTTCACCTCGCGGGGAACAATGTTTACCTATTAGATTTTTTTATATCTTCACGTCATTGCTTACTGCTGTAGTGTAAACAATAGCTGTTAATTTTTAAGATAAGCAGTACCTCCTACCTAGGTTCTTTGTTTCTAGAATAATTATTTCTATTGGTATTATTATCTTTCCAAGTTTAAATTTCTAGTTAGTACCCAGGCACATACCTACCTAATACAAGTTCTGTAAGTACATTTAATATCCTTTTAATAATAACTGATTGAGTGATTAATAAAATATAACCATGCAGCTTTAAAAGTACAGCTAATGGAATGCTTAGAAAAGCTTTCATATGGTCTGTGTACCTAACACAATATTAAAAAAAAATTAATTCAATCGTTAAAAAATCTAATATGAATTACCTATATATTCAGCTTACAAAATATTTTTTTACATAGACATCCCTGAAGCTAAGATGTATTGCTCATGTACTTATGTATAATAATTTTTTTTTTGAAAAAGGAACTGCTTTTCTTGCTAGCTCTTTCCAGCAGAATCTGCTTCCCGAACCAGTGGTAGAGTCTTGACTTTTCTTAAGAACCTAAAATGGGCCATGTCATGAATAATTTGTAGATATTTGAATTTTGAACTTTGTTGTGCCCTATTCAAAGATGTACCTGTATATTTAATATTTAATAGGTATATATTCAAGCTTAGATTATAAAATTTTAGCATGCAGATTGGGTCAAAAATGCCTGATACATACACAGTATCCCCCGCGGAACAGCAGTTCTATGAGGACAATGGTTATTTGGTTGTTAAAGGACTTATTGACTTCACATGTTTGTATGCATGCAAGTAAGTAAATCATTTTTTCTATTAGGTTTTGTATTTGTTCTTACATAGGATTACCCACCAGCATAGCTAGCATGGGCGGGGGAAATTTTATCCCCGGGGAAAGGATAAAATGTTTATCCCCTCGCTCAGTTTTATCCACCTATCGAGCATGAGCAAAACGGTGGAAATAATATCCACAGTGTGTATCTTATAGGAATATACTTTTCCTTTCCCCTGTCGCCATGCTTTAGCATAGGCAGAAGATAATTTTATCCCATGTCAGTAGATAAAATAAGGGGATAAAACTTTTATCTCCTCCCCATGCTAACCCTGCTGGTGATTATGGTTGTCCCCTCTATACAGAGTTCAGACTATACCCTCTTTATGTATGTACTATATACTTTTTAGACGTTTGAGAGCACACTTGTATATTATAATGGTCTGCCTAAGGAGTTTTTAAGTTAAGAGTGATTTTTAAATTTACAAAAAACCTTAGAAAATAGTTTCAAAATACTTGTGTCTAGAATTAGTCCATATTTTATTATGGGGTCACCATTTGTTTTTATATTTGTATATGTTATAACAATTTTATAATTTTAAATTTAAAAACCTTAACCAGATTAATGAAAATTTACATATACAGGGTTAATTATAATTTACCAACAACCTCCAGCATGTAACTTCAATGCATGACACTGAACAACATTTCCTGTTTTGAGGGCCGGACCCCACCAGACACCTGCCACGTAGAGTTTCTGGAACAGAAAAATAAATATTTTTATTTTTGTATAAAAAAAATGTCATTCATATCTCCTTCATACTTTACAGCGATTTAAACTGTTTGTACCTACCAATAAATAATATAATTTTGCTTTTAAATGTTTTTTAATCTTCAGGCAAAGGTTCATACAAATATGCAAGGGTGTGGTGGACAAGGGCGCCATGACCATAGTCAAGGAGGCCAGTCTTGCTGCCACGGGGGCCAAGGGGGAAGACCTCATTAACAAGGTACAAATCATCAAGTTTTTGTGTTTCTTTGAAACTGTTTCTGTGATTTGTTTACCTTTTAAAACATAAAAATAGGTTATACATACTTAAATAGCAAACAGGTAAGTCATCTAATGTTGAATGATTACATTGAGTGAATGTTACAGGTGGAAGCTTATCCCAGAATTCTGCCTGCCTGTTTTATTATAGCTTTAACTGTGACTTTGTCAGTGTGAATTTGTTTTTTAGCAACCAAATAGTCCCTCAATAATTGAGGTGATGATGACGATAATGAAGCCTCAATAGCCCAACGGTTAAAGGTGCAGACCGAAATCTCGCAGTCGCACGTTCGAATCCCACTCGTTGCACTATTGTCGTGCCCACTCCTAGCACAAACTTTCCGCTTATTGGGAGGGGATAGGAGGATATTAGTCAGGCTTGGCTAATATTCTTTTTTTTTTTTTAAATGAAGTAATATATAAAGAGCAACTGCTGAGTTTCTTGCCGGTTCTTCTCAGCAGAATCTGCATTCCGAACCGGTGGTAGATTTGTGACGTATCATAGGTGCTACAGGGTAGCCTACATGAAATAAGTAAATTTTGAATTTTGAATTTTGAACTACTGTAAACAGGTTTCAGAGATCCACTTCGACGACGAGTTCTCGATGTACACGGAGCACCCTCGGCTGCTGCACGTCATCACCCAGTTCATCGGCGAGCCGGTGCGCGTCACCAACAGCATGCTCATCAACAAGCCGCCAGGCAGCGTTCGGCATCCGCCTCACCAGGTAATGTTACCTGTCTCACCAGGATGCTATGCTATCTGTCTCCTCAGGTTATCTTACCTGCCTCACCAGCTTATGTTGCCTATCCCACTAGGTATGTTACTAGTCTCACCAGGTTAAGTAGTCTAACTCACCAGGTTATGTTACCTGTCTCATCAAGTTATTTTACATGTCTCATTAATCTATTACATCAGGTTATGTTGACTGTCTCACCAGCTAATGTTATGTTGTTTTGGTACCTTCCCTTTTGGATTTACCGAGTTAGGTAAGAAAAAAACAATATGGATGACGATAATTTTACAATTATTTTGCAAGTAATGCTGAATATCATGATTATGTTAATCGCTACGTAGTTATCTAGAATTACGCGTTTCTTTCCGTGCAAAAAAAATGATGTAAACTTGAACTTCATAACCTTGCTATGATAATTCATAATATTGCTTGCTTGCTTCATATGCTTGCTATCCTTCATTCACGCACACGGATAATTTTTAGGGTTCCATAGTAAAACAACTAGAAGCCTTTATTGTTTAGCCAAATAGCCAAATTTTTAGTTTTCAATCTGCACCTTTAACCATTAAGCTATTGAGGCTATTTGTACTAACTCCTTCCAAGTTAGCCCGCTGCCATGTTAGACTGCATCAGGTGAGATCGCAGTCAAGGACTGTCATCCAATTAGAAAAGTATTTACTGAAGAAAAAGAAAAGTATTTAAAAAGTATTTGCCTCTTTTAATGAAAGCATGCGCAAAGAATCAGCATGGCTGTCAGCCGACTAGTGTGCAAAAAATATTCACGCTACGTTTTTCAAACACCAGGATCTCTATTACTTCCCGTTCCGTCCTGCGGAGAAAATCATCGCCGCGTGGACCGCCATAGATGACGTCACCGTAGAAAATGGCTGCCTCTACGTCATACCTAAGTCGCATAAGCGGAACATCCTGTATCCGCACGGAAACTTGCCTGTAAGTTAATTATTTTAACACCTTGTATAAAATAAATAAATAATAATATCATATACATACATCATCATATCATATTATCATCATCATCATTATATCATATTACACACGTCAATACGTGTGAAGCGACATCTGTTTAATATGGCGTAGACTACGTCGCGGCCGACTGGCTCATTAAGAGATCAGTATACTCTGCATCGTAGTTGCTACTTTGTCTCGTTGTTATAATATTTTTTAAGTGATCTTACGTCTTGCAACGCTATATAAAAATCAATTCTTAACACATTTTTCACTTATATCATCGCCAACGTCCATACCACGTTGAATACACCGGTTCTCGTCCGATCACCGAAGTTAAGCAACATCGGGCGCGGTCAGTACTTGGATGGGTGACCGCCTGGGAACACCGCGTGTTGTTGGCCTTTTGCTATGCTTTTCAATTTTAAGTTTTTAGGTTTTGTTTTAATGCTTATATTTTTAGAAAAACAAAAATGTAGAAGTCTAGATTGCTTGAAAAATTGATTTACATGAACTACCAATACAAGGTTTTTTTTTTATATATAAATGAAGATTACATGAAACTTGAGTGTAACATTCCTATGCCAGGACTCTATGAAGATGTACCACGGCATCCTGGAGCCGACGGCGGCGCAGGGGCCGCGCGCGCAGCTGGAGATGAGCCCGGGGGACACGGTGTTCTTCCATCCGCTGCTAGTGCACGGCTCCGGCGCCAACACCACCACGGTAATCCGACCTTCCATCTGTCGTCCACTGCTGGACTCACGGCTTTTCTCTAGAAAAACCTCGCCAGAAAATATTACCTGTGCATTCATTTATCTAACGCTAAATGGCTACTCCTTTAAGACCTGCAGCGCAATCCAGTAAAATACAAACTCACTTCATATAATAGGTAAAACATAATAGAACAATTCGCTCATTTGCGATAAGGGTGACATAATTCAAAATCGACGATGAGAGAATTCTCTCGAAACAACACAGCGGCCAACAAAGCGACATAGCATTAAGTCACAATCTCTCGCTCTTATTTTTTTGTGCTTAGCGTAATGTTTTTATAGCAAAAAGTATAAATTTTCGATTTGAATTATGACACTGTCCAATATCGATTCTCTATCATTTTATTCTGCTATCAATTATGACAAATTATGCCTTATTTATACAATTAAAATTAAATAAAATTGAAGGAAATGCCTTTTGGAATGAAACGTATTTGCTATGGCAGCGTAACATGGAAGGTCTTGACGACTTTCACATCGCGTGCCAACCTGCAGCTAGCGCCATCTAGTTTGCATGATTGACAAATGAGTTCGCTGTCGAAGCGAGTTGTATCTCGGTGGCTATAACACACGCACTTGGCGTCGGCAGCGCTACCGCAAGTCGCTGACGGCGCACTACGCGCACGAGGGCTGCCACTACATCGACGTGCGCGGCTCCGTGCAGCAGCCGCTCGCCGCGGAGGTGGAGGCCGAGGCCAGGCGGAGGGGCTACCCGCTCGACTTCGCGGTGAGTCACACACACACGGGAGAAAGAGGGGAAATAAATAACAACCCTTAATCCTTATTGTGGGAAGTTATTGAACGAGCGAAGCGAGTTCTCTGAGTCAACTAGGGCGCTTGTCTGTACTGGACAGACAAGTGTGTACGTCCAAATGTCTGTCAGAGCCCTATAACTTCTGAATTACTGAACGTAATTACTTCAAATTTAAATATAATATGTAAACTGATGGCCTTCAGCCGAACATTGTATAAAAAAATATAAAAAGCTTTATTTCAGGGGGGCTCTCATAGAAGCGTGTTTGAAGTAAAATCTTGTTTGTTGCGTTACATAGACTTGCGATATATCTTTTTAAAGACGACTTTGATCAGAGTACAAAAATATTTTTTTTTTAATTTTTCCCTTAAAATTGACGAAATGGGGGGCTTTCAAAGTGGAGATTTTAATTTGAGCCATATGTCAAGAATTGCTGAATATTAGAACGTGAAACTTGGTTGAAAATTCAGTTATATCCTGTACTTGAACAACAAATACTAAGGGTGTTTTGGTGTACACTAACGAAAAATAATAAAAAAAGGGGTTACAGGGCCGCTTTTGCGAGAAAAATCACTTTATATCTAAAAAATTAGGATATTTTTTAAATTAAGTATTCTTATTGCTATTTTTTAATGTTATTTCCAAAACCTGTTATCTACGAATATTTTTGTGTTTATTTCACCTCAATAACCCTGACAGTTTATAAGTTATTGCCGTTTAATGAGGTACATACTTAATATTGTACTCTAAAGTATTATTGTTTTGTATTTCAGGATGTGTGGCGATATAAAAGCAAGTTGATTGAAAGCAAGAATTTGCAATCCAAACTGTGAAGCAAGTCTATTATACTTAATATAATATTATAATTATATTAATATACATTATATCCTTATGACTATAAGGATATAATGTATATTAATATTTAAATTATACAAATGGTGGAGATTATTTTTTAATTGTTTTACTAATCTTTATTGTAGGTACATTAATTTCTATTTTTATTGGGCATTTTTGAATTGTATTTGTTTTTATTTAGAATTTATTAATTAAGCGTTGATTTTATATTAGCCGTAAGCCTCTTTTGAATGGTAAAAGTTGGATGATTATAATTTAGTCTTAAGTTTAACCACAGTTTAACGACATACAGTTGCGTAACGAATGTATTTGTGCCTGTGGCCTTAGTATGTGGGGTAATAACCAAACTTTGTTTTTGTGATTAACGTATACCAGGCCAGTCTTCACCTAAAATGCGGAGTGTCGCATTTTAGGTCCAATTAAGGGATAAGAGTTACGCGATAGAAACAGAGGAAACTTCAAGGTAAATATGATTTAGGTAATTTAGTGCTGTGCGACCTGTATTGCACTTTATTATATGGCAGCTAAAGCCGCTATTAATTAAATAATTGCGGAGTGAATCTTTTGTATCTTTTGTATATTATTCAGCCATCTATTTCTTCTGATAGCTACTCGGGCGGCTAGTCAAAGGATTTGTACAATTACTGTTATTATGGTGAAACTGTGCTACCCAAAAACACATATTTTTGTACTCGAGTACCAATTTCACCATTTTAGTGTAATGTATAAATTCGCCCTTTCGGCAAATTTTCAATACAAAACCTGTCAAAATTATTCCTCGGTTAAACTTTACTCTGTTGGTGAAATTGGCACTAGCCATAAGTTAAAATGTTTTTATAAGTGGTTATAGGTAAAATTATTGTTTTTATTTTTATGGATTATTATGAGCTCAATTTTCAATCGTTTCATATTTTAAGGGGAAACATTGTTAAAACAAATACTGTCAAAACGATAAATTTATTTCTATTTTGGTCTCTATTGGCGATTGAAAATTGTAATAAAGTGATTTTATACTATTACTACAGGTATTTTTGGTGAGATTTTTATATTTTTAATATTTTATGTTTTACCTAAATCTGAAAATAAAATTTATGAAACAAATAAAGGAGTGTTTTTATTTAAATACTCGAATAGTCAGAAAATGATTCAATAGGAAATAAGAAAAGAAAAACAATGATTTTGTATAAAATATTTATTTTTAATCTTAGATTTGGTAATCACTTATGCTACATTAATTAATACTCAATTTGTTAATAGAGTTAATTCATTTCTTCCAGTAAGCAATCGGTAATCATTTGTATCAAATCAGAAATCTTAACACAATTTCGATTCTACACAAAACTCACTTAAAATGTTAAATTGTAGTTATTTGTGTAATGGATTCATTAATAAAATTCATTAATTTTATTAATGAAAAATCCATTCCATGTCATAGGGAACATTCTAAATAGGATGACAAAATTTTGTGTTTTATTTTAAATTTACGAAATTTTTTACAACCGAATCAGCACCAAAATATATCTTAAGTGCATGTAAACGTTTAAAATAGGTAATTATTATTAGTACTAGCTAGTGATGTGCCGCTAGCCAGCCTAATTATGTGATTATTATGTCATGATACATTTAAAATCTTGTATTGGCACAAACCGCTCCATACAGATATTTTGTAATTTCAAGTAGGTACACTGATTTTTTTGAATTGAGTACATTTTTTCTTCAATATTATAGCATACTATTCACGTTATACATTATATGTAAATGTTACTTATATTAATTGCACCATTTTTCATAAATTACTTAGACTTACATTTTGACAGTGTAGTTATTTGTGTAATGTATTTTGTATAATAGACATTATACATTTATAACTATATAGCAATGTTAACATACAATTATAAACATTTTGACCAATAATATCTTTAATTGATATTTTGATATACTTAATTTTTTTAATATTATTATATGGGTGAATGGTTTACTTTTATCTACTAAAATTTAATAAAATATGAAACGATAATGTAAAGTATTATTACTTACCTAGTTTAAAATATACCCGATTAAAATATAATAATATGAATATAACTATCTACAATTTATATTTACAAAATAGAACTAAGTACATAATAATCTTGTATGAATATCAATCATTAGAAAATCTCAATAATATAAATATTTTAAAAATATACTAATAAAGTATTACTTACTAAAAATTTCAGGAGAATTCAATTCAGAAAAAATATTTGTTTACCTTTTCTATTTAAATATCTAATGTTATCAAAGAAAACTTAAACCTCATTCAGAAATTCATAAAGGAAGACTTTAAAAATTACAAAGTACACTCACCAATATTATTAGTAGGCTACAAAATAAAAAGTATATACTTATTGCAAAAATACAGCGAAAACTGCCTATATTTACACTGCTTAAGGGTGTTGCCAGGTGTAAATATGCATGAATAAATAATAATTCTTTTGCAAGATTTTCTAAAATCTTGCAAAATCTAAAATTGTTTACAGTTATTATGTTTCTTTTAGTTATTAAATTAAATACTAAAAAGAAATACCTTATGTATCGTTGATTGTGATTATACATTGGCAGCACCGGTTCATTATAATTTATATTAATAGTATTAATAAGATCTACTGTAAAAGTTATATTAATAAAATGTAAAAACTGGCAACAACACTCAGTATTCGATATAATGTTTATTATAATATAATATTGCCTACTGCAAGTGGCAGCACCGAAACAAGAAGTTGAGAATAACTTAAATTTTTGCTTAAAAATTAAAACTGTGACGTGAGACTAGAACTGGTTTGGAATTAATAAAAGTGAAGAAGTTATAAATAATTATAAAATAAAAATTAGTAAAACTTATTAATAAATATGTTTTACATACACACATCGTCAATTCAACCGTAAAGTACACAAGAATAAACATTTTCTCATCCATTTTTTTTTTGTCCAAAAAAATACTATATTACTTAATTATCGAGTTCTCATGTTTGCAGGACGATCAAATTATAATATATGTAATATAGTTACAAAATGGCTTATAAATTCATGGTGTACGTAGATATTATATTACATCGATGATGGTATAATATTTATTTACAAAAATGTACAGCAAATGTGCGTATGTCTGTCTATTGGTAACTTAAATCAGTTGTCATCGAACTCGCGTTCAAAAATCTGTAAAAGAGAATAAATAATAAACATAAAATATTTAATGACCCGCTCATACATATCCGTCACCTCATCGTATCTACAAAGATGAGCAAGTGGAAAAGATACAGAACGAAACATGAAACAGTCGATTTGTATAAGTAATGCAATGCATTTATATGAATAAGTGTATAATGGACTGTAAAAAAAATATATATATCTCCATATTCAGAATGACTTTTTTTTTTTCAAAGTATTAAAAATTGTTATTTTCTACAATCAAATATGTTTGTAAAATATTTTTTTTTTGTTGGTACTCACTTAACTTTTTTTTTAAGAAATTATTTTTAATTAGAAACGTAAACTGACAAGAGCTAATATTATATATCAAATCAAAATTTATTAATTTCATGTAGGCCAACTTGTAGCTCTTATGACACGTCATAAATCTACCACTATTCTATAGGAAAGTGTTTTTATATACATTATTCGCACACGCTTGACCACTATCACACCTGATGGAAAGTGATGATGTGGTCTAAGGTGTAACGAGTTTGCCTAGAAGATGCCTAACTATTCATTCTTGTTTTTCAGACATCCTGATCATATTTCATCTTTTTTTCTTTACTTTTTAAACACTGACCTCCATTATTATCAATACAGTGTCACTCAAATATACAATTTTAAGGCCACCCCAAATTAGAATTTTTATTATACCCTTTCTCTGGACCGTTATCGATCTGGATACTGAGTAACTCTTTCTGTCCCAACACTATTTTGATTTAATTTTCCCAAAAATAACTTACAACCTTGCAACCCTTATGAGTTATGACGTCAGCTTACCTTTCTAATTCTAAGAATGCTATTTAAACTTTCATTCTGAAAATGAATCTTAAAGTAGTATTTTTTAAATTATGTCGTAATAATAGAAATAACACCTGTATACATTATTACATTAGTGAAAGAATAGTGTAAAAAAATTAGACACAATTAAATACATACAATATTTACATGAATAAAAATATTAATAAATAAATTAATAATATTAGTTACAATACCCTATCCCTAATAAGATAATAATAATTACCTCCTTTGATATCTGACTACTTAAAACTGCAAAACATAATAAAAGTCATACTTGTATAAAAATAATATATTTATTAATATCACTCGTATTTTATAAAATAATTTCATGCGACTAATAGTTAAATATTTTTTTAAAACAAGAGCTTATCTTATCTTAAATTGGTCTAGTTAATTAATAGATAACTAATTATATTGTTATTTACTAACTTGAAAGTTTATTTTAATTAAACTTTCAGAAATTAACTTTTTAATTAAAGCATCTAACCTCAGCTCGAAAAATAAAGTTAATTAACTAACATATTGTAGATAATTGCACTGGTTAATAATAAACTGTTACATTTAGTTTGTACTACAATTGCTTAATATTACAGAAATATACTTCCTATTATACTAAATACAAACAACATCGATCCCAAAAACTATAATAACTAACTATTGGGTCAATGCTGAAGATTGGCCTTCCGACTACGACAGACGACCGACAATACGTCCGTTGTTCTTATAAAGTTGCAGACACATCACCGTTGTGGTGTGCACTGTGTGGCGCAAATTGGCGCAACGCACTCTTGAGCAAAGTACGAAGATGAAACGAGTACGCTTGCAGGACGTAATAATGACAAGTCCTTACCTATTCAAAACTTTAATTTATTTGCGCAAAGTTTACGCCTTAAAGATCACATTTTTGTGAGTCTTAAATATTTAAGCGGTGTTTAGCCATTTCAATTTAAATTTTCAGGAAAAGTGTTTTTTTTTTAATCATTTTACGGTAGGGTGGTAACTAAATACGGCCAAAGCCTCTCACCAGATAAGATTCAACATTGACCCTTAGAATATCTATTCGTTACCGTACTACTGTTTTGTGAGAGTGCTTATATCAGTGTTTGTGTAGGTATGCAAAATAATAATAATTCTTATGACATTTATGCGAGTGTAGTATGTACGCGACCAGGCAAGGTTTGGCGTATAAACCGCAATGTTCCCGGTCTTTCACTTTGCCCACATGCGTAGATTAGTTTTCCACATGGACCGATTAATCTTGGGACTAATCGGCGACCAATCCAGACTAGTTTTGGACGAATATGTAATACCTAATACGGCCCGCGCTTCGCGTGCATGGGGGACGAATGAAACGTCGCAAATTCCTGCGTGAAAGCGTAGTACTATACAATCGTCATATGAATTAGTATAATCGTACGATCCTTATAATGTAAGTATTGTGTGTGCTAGAGAGTCTAAGCGAGCGTGCGTCAGTGACGCTCGGGCGGGTTGCGCACGTAGACGGTGACGCGCTCACCTTCGTGTTTGCGCTGCGACGGCATGAAGTAGAAGTCGGGCTGCGCCTCGCCGCGGGGCAACGACCGCGAGTTGCCCCCGCCGCCCGCGCCGCCCGCCACGCCGCCGCCCGCGCCGCCATTGTACCTGCGGAGACAATGTATCACTGTATCAGAAACATCTGAGCTGTAGTACGCTGAACAGGCTGGGCTATAAAACATACAGATGCACCTATATATACTCGTATGCAAGGAAAATATTTTCTATCAAATCTCGAGGTCCTCCCAATATGCGCAATCCCTATTAATAAATAATTAGGTACCTATTGTAAAATATGTGAAAGTGTGTTTGTTGGTTTGTTTTTCAATTATGGCGCAACAGAGCTACGAAACGACGTTATTTTTTGCATGGGTACCTATAGGCTAGATTTTATTCCAGAAAATCAAAGAGTTCCCACGGTTTTCAAAAACTAAACTTACACGGATGAAGCTGCGGGCAACAGTTAGCTATTAATACGTATGCTATCGCTGACAAATAAATTGTGTCACTATGACGAAAAGCTTAATTTTTAGCTTCTTGCGACAACATTATGACACAACGCTACGCTACGCTTTGCGCGCACACGCTCGATGCGCACGCCCATTCGTCGTTAGTTATTCCAATGTATAACACTAGACCACGACAATGTGTTAGCACCCTTAGCTTCAAAAACGAGAGCAGACTGAAAGCTGTGGAAGTAAAAAGGTTAAATACTACCAAACATTATATATCGCACCTCCTACCACACGCTTTAAGGCTAAACTACTGTTATGCGAAAAAGTAACAAAATAAAATATTAAAAAAAAATTTACTTATGAAATCTCTCATGAAACTTTTATTACTTATACTGTTAAGTAGGCACTTATTTAATGTATTGAATCACAATTTTCTCCGGTGTTAAATATTCAACCAAAAAAAGAAACTCAAGTCGACCGTGACAGGACTCGAACCTGCAATCTTCGGATCCGAAGTCCGACGCCTTATCCATTAGGCCACACGGTCACGTGGCTATAGCTGCGAAATTCCTCATAGTTTGCTTGCCGGAGCTTTATTGATTCACCCATCCCATGATTCACCCGCGTAAAATAGTGAGGTGCCTTATTGCCTTCAAAGTTCATATGTACGCGGAACGTTCATTGTACTGACTCACTGAAGTGATTTTATTTAAAACAACATAGGTAAATACCTAATTTATGCATTTATTTGTTTTATAATAACGCTTTTTTAGGGTTCCGTATCCGAAGGGTAACCAAGGGAACCCTATTACTAAGCCACCGCTGAGTACGTACTTTACACATTATACATTATGTACCTATGTCTCCCGGACCATAATTACGAATGGATTGATCTCATTAATCCAAATTGCCTCAACCTTAGACGCTATGATTTTATCTATTTTATCTTCATCGTACCCGGGTAAAAAAACTTACCCATAGTGCGACCTCGGCCTCTGCAGCGACCGCGTGTCGTGGTAGTACTGCGCACTGTTCGCGAACTTTTTCGAGCCGTTGGGCGTCTTGTTTCTCGCGTTCGTCGCGTACCCGTTATTGGCCATCGTGTGACCGTTCATGGCCATGTCCCGCCCGTTCAGCGCCATTTCCCGAGGGCTCAAGGCCATTTCCCGAGGGCTCATGGCCATTTCTCGCGGAATGGTGGCCATTTCGCGTGGACTCATGGCCACGTCCCGTCCGTCGCGCACGTCCCTGCCGGCGGCGCGGCTCCTGCTGGGCGGGTTGTGCCCGTTGTTGGCCACGTGGCCGTTCTTGTGCGGCTTGGGCGTCATCTTGTGCGCGCTGGTGGGGCGCGGCGGCGGCGGCGAGGTGGGGCGCGGCGGGGAGCGGGTGGAGGTGCTGTTGTACTTGTCGTCGTTCTCGAAGGGCTCAAACGCGTAGTTGGTGTTGGCTGAGGTGTACTCCTTCCACGCCGTGTTGGGGATCAGTTGGTCCTGTAACGATTTTTTGGAAACATGAAGTAAACTTATGTACCTATTTAGTAATTTTTAGCCAGTGTTGCTTATTCGATAAAGTTATCAAACTTAATGAGTGAATTTTTTATTCACTCGTTAATAAGCTCATAAGCTCCACAATTGAATCGAAAAAGACGGCATTTTCCCCCTCCTATTAATGCCCTGATCATGTTGGCTGTTCCTGTTATCTCATGCTTATAAGTGACACAAAATGGCCACCTCTTTAAGACGGTAGTAGTGCTCCGCGTACAGCACTGCACTGACCTTGTGTTTGGGCGCAGCAGCCCGCGCCAGGGTGCATGCGGCCTGCAGCAGCGCCAGCGCCACCAGCGCGGCCAGGCAGCCCACCACCAGCCACAGCCGGCCCGCTGACCCGAAGAACGACTTGTTGATGTTGGGCTCTTCCGACGGCTGCACGGTCGTCACTGGTGACAAATCACATTTTCATGATGTACGAGATATACTTACATATTACATAGTAATAAAATAAATAAATAGTGCTTGTGACACAGCTCTACATCAACCACGAAATCAGTTTTAAATCACATTTGTAAGGAATATTAGCCGAGCTTAACTTGAATGATATTCTCCTCTCGCCTCCATAAGGGGAAAGCTTAAAGTGACGAAAGACGGAGGGAAGTGTAAAGAGTGGGTACCGCAACAATGCTAAGAGTGAGAGTTTTAGTTCGCACCTTCAACCGTTGGGCTATTGAGTCTTATAATTTATTTATCTAAACAAATTAGCTGGCACAATGCCGAGGCATGTGGAAGTCCATGGTACCTATGTCCAGCACTGGACCTGAGTCTTCCCTATCAACTGATCTAAATGTAATAGTGCCTAATTTAAGCATTGATCACTTATTTAAACAAGTTACTTACGAGCTATTGGCTGGAACACCAAAAACTGTGGATCAACATTCAGATTTCCCACTTTCCCGACTGCAAGAGTGTCCCTTATAACCTTTTCCCACTTCAGCATATCGCTATCCCCCTCCGTTTCATTGTCAGCGAGTGAGAGGTCGTTGTCGAGCGAACGCGCCGTGTTATCAATAGAGTTTGTATCGATGGATTTTAGCGTCAATTCGGCAATAAACGCCTTGGTTTCGTTTCTGGAATATGAAAAATATTTCTTTTAAACAGAGTTGGCTCTTTTTAACATTAAAAACACTTAACATAACATAAACAACACATTTACAAAATAAAATAACTAAGAAAATGCATGAGTTTTTTTTTTTTTCTTAAACCAACCTCATGGTTCTTTGGAACTAGTTCATTTATATCTTTTCCCGTCACTATCTTGGATCTTGTATACGCCGCACAACTCAACTCCACAAGCTTTGACTAAACCTATTAAGCTATTTGTGCCAATTTACGTTTATCGTGCCCTCTCTCTCGCACATTCTAATATTTTCAATTATTGTAAAAAATTTAGTATAACTACCTACTTTTGACCAAAGTGGTTCACTACTAAATAATGACAATAGCTTGACAATATAAGAGACGAATAAATATTTTAAGAGACGAAGACCAGCAGAATAAGTTTTTATAGACAGAGATTATTCTCTGTCATAAGTGAGAATATTAAAATAGTCGTTAACTAATGGCTAGCGATAATAGGTAGGGATTAAATAAATTGCGACTCTTATTCCCACACAATAAAGTGCAATTAAGGTCGCACAGCGCTAACTTACCTACCTACGTATATTCACTTCTACGTGAATATAAAGTTGACTCTCTTTCTATCGCATAACTCGGACTACGTTAGAATAGAATAGAAATATTTTTTATTCAAATAAACTTTTACAGGTACTTTTGAATCGAATGCCGTTCCTGCCGAAAAGAGCCAGCAATAAACTCGGCGGTTGCTCTTTTCAAAAAAAAAAAATTTTTACAATAGGTAACAAAACTATGCTATGTATACAGTGTTTCCACTATAAAGTTTCAAAAATGCAAAACAATCCAATGCATGTTAAGACAAGCAGGCAAAAACAGACCCATTCCCGTTGGTGGCACCCGTTCACGAGCATGACGCCCTAAGTTGGCTCGATGGCCCGGCGCGGCGCGACGCCGGGCTAGCCTGCTATACAGGATAGTATTTGCAACTGGATAGGTCGAGTGAGAGACTCACTGCATGAAGCCGTTGACGGTGAGGCCCTGGTAGCCCTTGGTGCGGCTGAGCTCCTGCGCCAGGTTGTCGGTGATCTTGCGCGCCAGCTCGTCGTAGTCGGCGCTGCCGGCGGCGGGCGGCCGGAAGCTGTCGGCCAGCCCCGTGAGCCGCACCAGCAGCGAGTAGCTGCGGCTGCCCGGCACCGACGCCTCCGTGTTCTGCTCCTCTTCCTCTAGCGTGGGCTCTGTGAACAGCGACTCACCGCTAACTTGTGTCCACCGTATACCAAGTTCTGTTACCCCAACTCGCGCGCCACTTGCCAATCGAGAACATTAGAGTTTTTATTCAAACTTTAACAAAACTTATCTATTTTTCTTTAGCTGTCTTAAAAGGTAAACAAGTCGTAGACAACGTTTCGCACAAACGTTTAACGGACACGTAAATATAAGCATTTTGTTAAAGCTGATTTCAATAAAAAACGCATCAGACAGACAGACAGGATATGATCGTGTGCCGCTAGAGTCCAGGAGATCTTACAAACTCGTTTGACATCGTCTGTCCAACTTGTGAGAGGTCTCCCAAAGCTGACTAATCTGGGACTACCACTTTAGTACCTTGAGAACCCCACGTAAAAAGTATTCTTCTTCAAAGAGTTCTTTGAATATCATTTTCTGAGCTGTCTGCCTACATCACTTTAACCAGGACATCTCGTCTAAAGCACTCTAAAAGCAAGCAACTTTGCAGCTAAGTCCTCTCGTCTGAACTCACCAGGGCCGCACGGCTTGATGCAGACCCTCTCGTCAGTGACGTAGGGCACGTCCATGTGCTTGCTGGTGCGCTTGTTGACGGCGTCGAAGCCGCCGCCGTGCGTCACGAACATCATGTACAGGCACTTCTTGTCCGTGAACGGCAGGTCCTGGCAACAAACGCCAAACAAAGTGATCAGTAACATTATTAATAACAAGGAGTCTGTGCGGAAAAGATTTTTTTTCAAAGCTCCATTCCGACGGAATTAAAATACAGGATGATTCATTAATCCACAACAGATAACGAAAACACCATAACACTAATAAATATACCAGAAAACATGACTTCAAGCTTGATCCAAAATAGCAACAAGCTGGTGATTGGATCGGTAGCGGCTTCCGGTTTTCTCTTGGGTGACTAAACTTAGGACCAGGTTGAGATGGAAGTGAAGAAAAATTCAAGCATTGATTCAAGAACATCATGAGTTAGTGAAGAAAAACCAGAAATGTCATAACTATGCTTTGGTTTATTTGTTACTAGTCTATTAGATGGGGTACTTCGTGATAACAACAATAACACCAATGCGATGTGGACTCACTTTCTGATCCCCGGTGTCCCTCTTCCTCACAAAGCTGAGCACGGTGACGCCGTCCACCACGGAGCCCT
The DNA here is from genome assembly GCA_038048805.1 of Hipparchia sbordonii. Taxonomy (NCBI): domain Eukaryota; kingdom Metazoa; phylum Arthropoda; class Insecta; order Lepidoptera; family Nymphalidae; genus Hipparchia; species Hipparchia sbordonii. Next base: position 15,485,067 of record CM076103.1, read on the forward strand.
GGATGTTGGTGAGGTCCTGCCGCGGGTCGAGGCGCGGCGCCGAGTAGCCGCTCACCCACGTGTCCATGAGGAAGGGCCGGTTGGTGCGGGGGTCGATCCAACCGATAATGGCGTCCGTTTGTGACTGAAACAAACGACATCATTCCACCATTTAGCAAACCGTGAATTTTTTTCTATCCACCTCTTTAACGTCATCGTCGTTATCGATATGGGTCTCTTGCTTGGACTTCCACATGCCTTAGTCTTGCTCCTTGCGAATCGTCTGACAATTTTTTAGTAGTAATAATTCTCCTCTCCTCTCCAAATATACGGAAAGCATACGTAAGGAGTGGATACAAATAATGCAATGGGTGGGGATGGAACCGTTGGCATTTCAGTTTTCAGTCCGTCAGGAGACTTCGAATTGGCAATTCAATGGTCTATGGAAATCTTAAGAAGATGGGAGGGGAAAAAGAAAGTACTCACCATTTTCTTGTCGTTACTAAATCCAATGCCAGTCCAGAACTTGCCCTTCTTGGTCCTGATCGTGAACCTCACGGAGTCCTTGCCCCGCGTCTGGCCGAGGTACTCCCAGGAGGCGGCGAAGTCGCACGTGTTGTTGCTGACGTCACAGCTGGCGGGCAGCTTCCACTGCGCGCCGCACTTGTCGTTTTCGAGCGACTGGACGCCGCCGAACGTGGAGATTTTTGTTTCTTCTGTGAATTTATTTAAGTACTGTTAAATATGTGTATATGAAAGCGTTAAGCTTTTGGCTTCATATTTTCAGGAATATATAGAAATGACGAATAGACAGAAAATGTTTGGGTTACACCGCAGACGGAGAAATAGATTTCTCTTTGGATTTTCTTTTAGCTTTCCAAAGCTCCCGGTTGTATTTTTAAAGTCACAGAAGCGAAAAGACCAAGAATTATTATATCCTCCTTTCGCTTGTGTGACTTCAGGATTTAATTTTGTCTTTTCAAAATTGTGGCTGTCGAGGTGGGAGACTGATTTTCTGTTAATTCTGGGAACTCTGTGCGCGATAGAAATCAGTGAGCCTCACTGAGATTCATGCATGTATAGAATACACAGACAGTTAGAAGGTGTTAGCCATTTGGAAAAGATAAGTTACTGATACGAGCCGTTAACAAAGCATTCGTTACCGAAGAAGTTGAGCGTCGTGACGCCCCTCTGCGCGCCGTGGCCGTGGTATTTGATCTCGTCGGGGCGGTAGAAGTCGCCCCTGCTGACGCCGGCGGGCGGCGAGTGCACGTAGTGCTCGTACTCCTGCCCGCGCGCCCAGATCACGTGCATCGCGTCGTCCACGATCGAGTGGTCCGTCGGCTCTTTAGCCTGGACAGAGGCACGTTTTTATTTTTAGCGAGCAAACGAGCAGGTGACCTGATGTTCAGTTATTCCAGCCGCCCATGAACATTTGTAGCACCTGAGGCACCGCCAGTGCGTTGCCGACTGTTTAGGAATTTGTTGGTCCGTCCCTTGAATAACCCCATGTTGTAATTCAGTGAAAACACCGTCGCAGGAAGTACACATGCGGGAAGTTTAAAGATATTTTATATGAAATTATAAGAACTACCGAACTATAAGAAGAAGTTTATAGTTGCTAAGATGTTTCGCCTTTTTCCCCTTTCGGTGTTGCAGGACAGTACATTCTAATTTCTGCCGTCCATAAGCTATAATGCCGTTAACTACCAAGACCATATTTCCTAATATAAATCCAAAAATATTTATATTAGGAAATATTATGGTCTTGGTAGTTAACGGCATTATAGCTTGTGGACGGCAGATTTGCAGGAGACTAGTGATAGTCCGGTGGTTAGGCCTGCGATCTCCTAATCGATCGCGGGTTCGATTCCAGACCTCTGACTTTCAAACTTTTCAGAATTATGCGCATTTAAACAATTCATTATTACATGCTTCTGTACAGTGAGGGGAAACGTCATGAGGAAACCTTCACACCGGAGAGTTCTCAATAATGTTCTCAAAAATAAAAGTGCGCCGTTGCATACAGGCGGCACAAGACCGAGTCCTTGCAAGAGAACTTAGGCCAGCGGTAAAATAAATCTAAAAAAGCTATCTGTTGATAAAGAAAAAGAAGAAATCCTAAGAACAACTACTAACAAACTAAAAGGAAGACCCATGAAACTAACCTTGATTTTCTTTCGGAACATTATGGTGGTGACTCCGTTGTCTTCGAAACCAGACGCTGCGCTGATGTCATCATGTCCACCCCAGAATGAGTCCACGCGTGGAGTCGATCTGTGGCAATATATTTTTAGTTAATCATTGGTAATAAGTTCAGGCTCCAGAAATACAAGGTACGAAGGTTTCTCCTGAAGATGCTCGGGTGTCGGAGTGAAACGTCCGTAAGAGTTTATTTTGGCGGGTTTGTGTGGTGTTGCGTGTTGGTATTTTCTATTGCTGTAATTATTCTAGTGCTAGAAGACTTGAATATTGTACCAAACCTGGTTTGTCGGATTATAGCAACAGAATTTCACTTGTGTTAATTGGAATGCGGCTAGTAGTAGAAGTAAGGCATGATTCTATCCAATATTTAAAAAAAATCATATTTACCTGTCTCTGGTATAATAGTCGAGCACCCTGTGGTAGTTTCCCTTGGCAGTTCCGATCACTATGTCGGTACAGTCCATGGCATTAAAGTCGAACTTCGGAACGTATTCGTGTGAAGGGAAATAGCCTGCAAGGTCAAAGCTATAGAAACATCTGCTTTAGTAGTTCAGTTGGAAGTAAATGATGCTAATTCGGTTTTACCCAAAATATAAAGGAATTAAATTGTTGATTTCAAAAGTAGTCTCGCAGTATAGCCTGTGTTAATGGCTCTCATCGATGGCACGATTTTTAGGATTTGAGAGTTATTGCACCGAAATCATTAATTAAATATAACCGAATTAGCGTCAACACTAAAAACCGTCATATGGTTTGCTCATCTGATAACCATCTGAAAAAAAATGTTCGATGTATGTATCAAACGCTACAAAAGTTAAAATGAAGTTTGTTAACATTGAAGAGTTAATAAAGGCTAATACTAAATTTGCGTTAAATAAGTTAAATAACCATTGTAGTTTCCTAAATTATATTAATGATTAACAAAGACACAATGTATTTATTAAAATTTTTAAATGATAATGAAATCTTTACAGGGAAAAGTTAGAAAAATATCTATTTACATGTATCATGTGGACAGTTAGATTTTGTCAGTCAAAGAAATGAAAATTATAAGAATAACACAGTATACAAAGAAAGGTCAATAAAGGGAGAAGAAGTAGGGAAGAGGAAGGATAAGAGACAGTCGAAGTCTTAAACCCCGCAAAAGCATGGAAGCAAAGAAAATATGTAGCATTAAATAAAATGAAACAAACACGAGTATTAGACAAATGAGAGCAGATTTGTTTAAATGTATTTTATTGAATAAAATGATACTATTTTGTTAATGATGATGCTTTGAAAATTATAAAAAGACATGGTGAAGCTTTTTATTGTGATAATAATGTAATATAGCATACGTTCATAGTTTTTAAAGCCAATCATGAAAAATGAATTCAATTTCAATTAAGCATTAATTAATTAAAAATTTTGACTTAAAACGCTGCGTTTTAAATTTTGTAATAAATAGCTCCATCCAAATATTATTAATAATTAATAAGTAAAATTTAATTTAAAAATATATTAATTTAATTATAAATGCTACAAAATAACATAAAGAACAATATCAAATCAAAAGATTATAATTGAAGCTATATATTTTGACTAATACGTATATTTTGATATTGCACATTACATTATTCGCAAAGCGGGTGCTTTACCTGTTTCTTCGGAAAGGCCCTTCACTAGCAGATTCTCATGATCCACTTCTGCATTGGGTTCAGGTTCAGGAGAAGGTTCGGGTTCAGAAGTTGGCTCTGGTACAGAAGTTGGATCAGGTTTGGGTTCAGGCTTTAATTTTGGTTCAGAATTCGGTTCGGGCTCAGATTTTGATTTGAGACTGGGTTCGGGTTCTGATTTCGGATGTGGTTCTGAATTTGGTTCGGGTTCAGATGTAGGTTCGGGCTCAGATTTTGGTTCAGATGTGGGTTCAGGCTCTGATTTGGGTTCAGATGTAGGTTCAGGCTCAGATTTGGATTCATATGTAGGTTCAGGCTCAGATTTGGGTTCGGGACTGGGTTCTGGTTCCGCTTTTGATTCTGGAGATGGTTCTGGTTCAGAAGTTGGTTCGGGTTCTGGACTGGATTCTGGACTGGGTTCTGGTTTGACAGTAGGTTCTGGTTCAGACGTAGGTTCTACGGTAGACGTGAGCGTAATTTTGGGATTATCATTTAATTCGGTCAGTTGTTTAGGCTTTGGTTTAAAGGACTTAATATGCTTAGGCTTTGGTTCTAACTTTGGTTCAATACTTGGTTCTGGCTCTGGAGTAGTTTCGGGTTCAGAGGAGGGATTGTTGTTGTCATTTTTTAAAATAGTCGATGTTTCCACATCTGCAAAAATAACAACCATGCAATCGTCTATACAATAAGTGTTTTTACAAAGTTAGTTTGAACGTTAAATTTTCTTGTGCATGTGTGTAGCTGACAGCTTTGTGTTTGTTTTAGCACTTGTGTTAAATAGAAAATTGTGTTTTTGTGTATACGTTTTGAAGAATGCTTACTCGTTTTATCTTTTTCGCTTGTAGCTCGTTTCTTTCGACCTGTAACAAAATTATTTTTATTTAATTAAAATTTAAAAATAAATAACAACTCATAATAAGAATAAATATAATATTCACTGTTTCACATTCATTAGTTCTATATATTTTTTTATTATTTCCTTATCAATTATATTTTAATTTTATTATTCATGTATGATGTTATTCCTTACCTTTAGAACTAGAAACTTTATAAGAAACACTGGTTTTGACGCTAACATCGTTGCCAAGATTTTTAAAATCAAATCCGTCTAAAGTATGCATCGCTACCCTCTTATTTCTGTTATCGTTTTCAGTCATGTTAATAACATCAGGTGGGTTTGTTGGTTCCGGTTCTGATTTAGGTTCTGCCACCGGTTCTGGTTCGGCTTTTGGTTCAGCTGACGGTTCAGGTGTAGCTTTTGGTTCTGGCTCGGCTTTTGGTTCTGGGGTGGGCTGAGGTTCTGCTTTTGGTTCCGGAGTTGGTTCGGGTTCAGCTTTTGGTTCTGGTTCTGATTTTGGTTCCGGTTCTGGTAACGGTTCGGGAGCTGGCGTGTTAGCTGTAATTTTGTAGCAATATTATAATATTTTGTAATGAAAACGGTTTTTTCTCTATTAGTAAAAAGTAATTAAGATGTAAATTAGGTATCTGATTGATTTACTCACGCGTATTGACAGGAGGACCCAAAACTGGAAAGTTTTTACATTCCTTCTTCAGCCCTTTAGGTCGCCAACCGAGTGCTGGAAAATAAATTATATTTTTTTTGTTGTCATTTTATGCACGTCTCTATCTGATGGCTGGAGCTTGTTTTATAATTTGATGACGGGTTTGCTATTCACTTTTATTTCTCTGTTGTTGTATTACCTTAGTAGGTAATACCACAGCAGTAGCGTTTTAACCAAGAAAGCATGTTTGAGATTTATCTTTACCCCGAATCAGTTTTCATATTGAATAATTCCTTGGTCCGCTAAAAATATTCCACCAGAGTCTAGAATCCACACCAGGTCTGAGCCAGTCAATGTCATCTCAACTAATAAATTTTGGACATAAGGTTTTTCAAAGCGATAATATGGGGGGAAAGCCACCACGCCAGCGAAGCGAACGCTACTAGTAGAAATTATAGATTGAGAAATTGCCCCGGGCCTTCCTCCCTCTAGTCATTACTCCAGTATTCTAGTGTCTGAGGTAAACGTTACCCGCATAAGAAGTGCCGTTGACCATCATGACCACCTCGACTTCGGCCTCCTCCTTCAGCACGCGCCAGTACAGCGCGAACTCTTTGGACAACTGCTTCTTGGTAAACACTGAAAGGTTGATGTTCTTGTCCTTCCATGGTGCCTCTGAAACCGACATTAATATTATGTTCCAAAAGTGTTGTGTAAAATTTTTCTATGCATACGCCTTCACAAATTATCCTCCAAAATATTCATCCATCAAGATCTTGCCACCTTCTTTTGGTCTTCGGTCACATATGACATCCCCAAAAATGGTTTTTAACGAAATTCTTAAAAAAGTTAAACTAGCCTTTAACCTTTTTAGTTCCAAACATACACATGGAAAAAGAAGTTAAGAAAAAGTGTACAAGGAAACATCTATGACACTAAGGATAATATCGTCATCAAATTTTGTTAAATCCCTAGAACTTCCTTTTGTTACACCTTCTGATGAAGCTACAGTAGCACTGTCTGCTCGGCAACTTGACGGTGTTGATGTCCAGGCACTTCCCCCGCAGCCCACGGACTTGGCATCTGTTGGTACGGCATCAACCACTAGTTCCAGCTACTCACTCTTGTTGCACCCTTTCCCGTAGAAGCCGAGCGGGCAGTAGCACTGCCTGCTGGGCGACTCGGTGGAGTTGGTGTCCAGGCACTTCCCGCGCAGCCCGCAGTCGTTGTCCTCCCCGCACTCGTCCGCGAACTGGCAGCGCGGCCCGCTGTGCATCTTGTGACACTTGCACCTGCCCAGTATGTGGAAGCCTCTGCCCGAACACGTCTCGTGGAAGCTTTTACCTGGAACATGAACAGTTTCATATACTACCTTTCATGTAGCCACCAGTTACCAGTATCTGTTTCTGTATAGTTTTGGATTATCCAAAAATTATAGATAAAGAAAAGTTATAAGTACGTCTATATTTTAAATACATAAGTACCGTATTGCATACACAACGTGTATTGAAACTCCGAAATAATACTGAAGGAGGTGAATGTGCTCATAAAACTGAACAACTTTCCCCAAGGAACCTAGGTCGAAACATGAAAAAAAATTTTTTACCTCCCATAGTAAATCAATCAGCTGATCGTCAATTTTGTATGGGAGGTCCAAATTTTTTTTTCCACATTTCGACCTATGTTTTTTGGGGAAAATTGTTCAGTTTTACGAGCACATTCACCTCCTTCAGTATTATTTCGGAGTTTTAATACACGTTGTAGGTATATGGTAGATACTAATGCGAAAGACAAAAAGATCGGACATTCTGTATCGAACACAGCAGCAGCGACACTCACGCGTGACGATGTCGATGTCGGCGCACGACCAGAACCGGTAGTTGGCGCCCCACTCGCCCGCCTCCCTCTGCAGCTGCAGCGTGCAGTTGTCGCACGTGAAGTCGCTCGGCAGCCGCACCTCGTACTGCTGCGCGCTGGAACAGCACAAGCCCCGGCTAAAGTCACTTACAGTCAGTTGGAAACACGGAAGCCGGCAGGGCAACCCTTTTAGCGGTGCGTATTAGGAACGAGGAGGCAAGGCGCTTAGTGCCTGGTCGTAGAATTTCAACCACGTAGCGGTGCAGGTGGGCCGACGTCATCAGCCACTGGATGTATCCAGGCGACACAAAACCGAGATTAGTGGAAGTCCCTATTTAAGAGACCTATTGTCCAGCTGTGCGTAGGTGCGTCTTGCGGTGTTGGCTTAGCTGTTGTAATTTAGTTAAGTAGTTCCTTATAATTGCGATAATTACGGAAAATTTAGGTCTTATCTATACAAATACAAAAAATAAAATTGAAGTGTCTGTTTGCAATATCAACATAACAGCTTTCCCTGCGGTGGAAGACGCCGCTGGCTCCACGGGACATTGGCCGTCCAGCCGTTTTGGACTCCATAGGAAACACCCTCAATAAATGCGCGCACACACACACACACACACACACACACACACACACACACACACACACGTCGATTTTTGTGTTAAAGATTGTATTTAAATAAAAACACTTACGTGGGATCATCTCTAACGAACTCCGAACCTCCGGCCCTCGGCGTTAAGTCCAAAAGAGGTCTTTCTAAATAGTCCAATATCCTTAAACTAAATCCACCCTAAAACAATAAAATACTAAATTAAAAAAGTGTTTCGCCCAACGTGGGGCTCGAACCCACGACCCTGAGATTAAGAGTCTCATGCTCTACCGACTGAGCTAGCCGGGCTTGACCACTCGAAATGAATTACTGAATTACTTACTCGGTGTGCATAAGCCAAATGCCAATGTACTGTGAATGTTGAACCTGCTAAAAATGACGTTCTTATTGAACCTGAAACAATGTAAATACATAAATCTAATTAATAAAATTAGTATTAATTTAAATAGGTAATATTATGCTACAATCGCTACAATACTATGCATGGTAAGTAGCGCCATCTATTGTGGATCTGCGTGAAACATGTTTCGAATTCGTACTGATAGATGTCTCTAGCAGTAATTTAGAGTTGAATGAATTTAAATATTTTTTAAATTCATTCAATCTTATTTTCTTACCAACAAAGAAAGTTAGTAGATTTTTTTTGACATTTTACTTTAAAATAAGCATGACAATTTATTAATTAATTAAAATAAGGTACCGCACTACGCATAAATAATAAGGTACCACATTATAGGAAGTAGGCAACGTTTGACTTACGTCGCGTAGGTACCAAATCCAGAAACCAAATTATTATCAAAAATTCTAGCTTTACGACCGTGACAGGACTCGAACCTGCAATCTTCGGATCCGAAGTCCGACGCCTTATCCATTAGGCCACACGGTCGTGTGACGTAATATGTTAGAAAGATGTTGGAAAGATTTTTAGACTCTATAGATTTGTTTCACTTTTTTTTTTCCAAGAATTTTCCGATTTTTATGTAACTTTGCTGAAATCGACTTTGAATCAAAAATCGAATCGGCCAATTCAAGACGTATTGAAGTAGGTAAGACCAAGCTATAGCGTTGCATATTTTAAAACAAAAAACTATGATCTATCTAAGTAGCTAACGCGACTTCGTCCGCGTGAATTTAATTTTTTAAAATCCCGTAGGAACTCTTTGTTATTCCGAAATAAAAAGCCTACGGAAGCCTCTAGGTCATCAACTATACAAAAAATCACGTGGATAAAAACCTAGCTCTTTTGCAATACATAGTGTTCTTTTATCCTCAAAAAGATTTCTATCATGTCGATCAGTCGTGTTTTAAGAAGAAACCAACAAATCAATAAACGACAGTAATGTATGTACCTCCGCATATTATATAATATTCCTATATATCCTAATCCGGTCGTGTCGGATTTTCCGTCCCATCGGACTATGAGAGTGAGGGAATAGAGAGTGCACCTGTGTTTGCGCACACTTGTGCACTATAATATCTCCCGCGCAGATGGCTAATCTCTGTGGAGATTGGCCGCCGTGGCCGGATTCGGTCGGGAGGACATTATTATTTATTATTATTAGGAAGGATTAGTACCTACCTAAGGTTGTGTAGCGATAAGTTTATTTCAAAAGGATTAGTCCGGTTTTAAGAAATATTTTTATTTTAAGTTATTTATTTAAGTTTATAACAGTACTACTTTCGGGTAAAAAAGTGTAAAAATAAATTGTAACTAATAATAAAAAAATCTAAAAATCTCCGCAGCCGGTAGGATTCGAACCTACGCTCCCAGAGGGAATCTGATTTCGAGTCAGACGCCTTAACCACTCGGCCACGACTGCTTACGCAATAGTCTTGAAATACCGATCCACATTTTATCTCTTTTTAGGGTTCCGAAAAAAACTTCGGAACCCTTATAGGATCACTTCGTTGTCCGTCTGTCTGTCAGTGTGTCACCACCGTTTTTCTCGAAAACGGCTTATGATACTAAGTCGAAATTTATACTGAATATAAAGTTCAATGGTCTCGTAGTGTTTTAAGAATATCAAGCTTATAGCTTAACTCAGTGAAAAGTTACAGCTTTAAAACCACAGCTTTCTCATTATTAAAACAAATTAAGGGACATCTTCCAAAAATCGTTTTTTTCCATACCTAATTCTTAGTTTCATAGTAAGTGCCGTTATATTTTACAAACACCAGCTTTAAAGTCTTACAAATGACGAACATATTGATATCTCTAAACATAGTAAGAGTAACTTAAACAGCTAAAAACCAAATAAAAACCTACCACTTACTATGACTTTTAAAGTACTGTAACGAGAGTAAAGTACCTGAGGCTAAAACACACTATCCGTAAGCTGCGACTGAGAGCCGCGACAGATAAGGTTTCACAGTCGTTTGAGATCAGCAGGCCCAGATTTCTATCGGCCGTCCGAAGACTCAAGAATGGCCCAAGGTTACGTCCGCGACTACGTCCGGTAGTGTGCACAATTCAATGTAAATTCACTATCCAGCCGCGGTTGACGCGTCGGATAGTTTGTTCTAAGCCTAACTTTTTAACGCGTCACAACACAGAACTGTCACAACTTTTGTAGACTGACCTCTATAATTACTCTATGATTTGTAGAATAGACCAGGTATGTAATAGAATCTGCAATGGCATATACAATAAGAAAAATATTTTTTATCTATTACCTATCTCTTTAATTAATTTATGCCGTCATATTTTGTATTCTCATCACACTATCACATATCACACTAATTAAAAAGCCGAAAGTTTGTATGTGTATGTTTGTGTGTGTATGTTTATTACTCCTTCACGCCACAACGAATTAACCGATTTAGCTGAAATTTGGAATGGAGATAGCTCATACCCAGGATTAAAACATACGCTACATTTTATCCCGGAAAATTACAGAGTTCCCATGGGAATTGAAAAACCTTGATCCACGCGGCCGAAATCGCGAGCATCGTCTAGTATAATCCCTCCATTTTTTTGTAGAATAGGTAGATATGTAATAGAATCTGCTATGGCATGTACAATCCATTGTTAATCATAGATTAAAAATAGAGGTCAACGCAGTCTTATAACCCAGTTGTCAAAAGCTGTCATGTCATTATTATTAAATAGGTAACGTTAAAATATTTCGAATGTTCTCAGTTCTAAAAAAAATCAGAGATATACATATAACAAAGCATATAACGATAGGAAATGAGTTTTTGAAAGATATTGTAACAGTGTTAATGAGAGGATGCGTGAGGATATTTAAAGGTGCGAAGGGGTGGTTAGCTAAGGGAACTTTCATCAAGGGTGAAGTTGAATCTTTGGTGGAACATGCCGAAAAGACATTAATTAAGCAGGAGGTTGACCAGTGCATAGATAACTACCATCCAGTCCAAGTTAAAGCGGCACCTCAGCAGCTCAAGAGTTAAAAGATGAAGTGTCCATAGCACAGCGGCTGAGATTATTGAAGCAAGGCAATACATTCGTTAAAAAGAAAAATATCATTAGAGCAAGTAAGGAGATAAAAGAACAGTCGTACAAGAATAATTACTCAGTGGATGGAGACGTACTCTGCAAGGATCCAGGACAATCGTTGGTCATACCCAAGCAATTGGAAAAAGAAATAAACCATAGCAATGGACATTTTTCAAAGAGAAAGAAGAATTGGAAATATAAGAGGCGTGGCTCAGCTGACCATATGAAAAAATGGCCGAAGTCCAATAGTCGATAGAGATTAATAGTAGGTAAATAGTACTGTGAGGAAAGAATGAAGGTGACTGTGTTGAATGAATGTGTGTGTATTAATATAGTTAAGTAGATGTATGTAGTTAGTTTTGTCAACAGCACCGCCAAGTATATTGTTATGTGTTACACTGATAATATGTTTGTACATGATTTTGTTATTACCAACTTAAGAACAAATACTGAACTCATAGTGAACTTGTTAGAATAAACTAAGGACATTTAAATTAGATATAGAAATTAATAATAAGTAGAAGTTTAAGTTAAAGTAATATTACTTATTAGCCCACAGGCTAGATGGTAGTATAAAATAAAGCCACTGTTACATGGTGCTTTATGGTAGGAAAAAAAACCAACTTAAGTATACCTATGGTTTTTTAAATTCAATTCGAGATCAGTCAAATTTTATTTTATTTTGTAAAAGAAATATAATAATTTGTGACCATGTATACTTAATACTTACTAGTGTTTAGATTCCTTATAAGATGTCATTCTGTATTGGTTAACTTAAGATGTATTATTGTTAAGTATGTATGAAAGCTGTATTGTTTAACTTAAGGTGTGTTAGTGTTGAGAAGGTATGAAGTATGCGAGGAAATATGAATATGGTAAAGATGTACGAAAGGGGAAGGTATGTCTGGGGACAGACATAGTTGCAGGATGACCGAATGTGGGAAACGGAATGTATGTAAGTGTATGACAGGGATATATGCAATAGAGAGTGGGAAGTATTGGAGATAAAAAAGATTGGCAAGAGGGCGTATGGAGTTAAGACGTGCTAAGGAGTGCTAAAAGTAGTTTAAATAAAAGAAGTTAATATATATTTAGTGTTTTTACTTTGAGCTATTCCCACATTTATTAGAACATACAATACTATTACTGCTTGTTTAGACATGAAAAGGGTCACAAAGAAAATTCTGTCAAACATAGAGAACCTTTTGATTGACTACCTCGAATGCTTTAAAGACAGCTTAGACTTAGTTTTACAAGTTATACATTGTCTTATGGAAGTAACTCAAAAAGACAAATAATGGGATGAAATATGGAGAATGGGAATGTGAGAAAACTACACAACCCCATTGAGTTTGGGCTTGTTTGATTCATCTTGATAAGTACTCTAGTCCTAGATGATATGCAGGGTCTGATGATGAGACCGGAAGGCGTCTATAGGAACTGCAATAATACTGCGCACTTAAGCTGTCATCTAGTAGGTACCTAATTAATACATTGGTCAAGAGTTTCGGAACCCTCAGTGCGCGAGTATGACTCGCACTTGACCGGTTATTTGTTAAGGGTAAGCTATATTTTTTTCAAGAATTGTTTACGTTTCTTGTTCTGTATAATACACTTTAGATTCGTTGTTACTGTATAATACACTTTAGATGGTAAGATAACACCAAATGCATTTTAACTTTAATCAATTGCATCGATATTATCATATCAACTTTACGAAAATCTTGTTTATAAGCATAACATTTAAGCATTTATAATAGAGCTCAGCCGTACACAGATTGGTCCAGTCATTGCATGCAAGGCGACCTGTTGCTGTTAGGAGGTTGCGCGGTCATTATAGTGTTCACGTTACGACTTACGACCTTAGCCTAGGTCGTCGGCCGGCCCGCATCTGACTCATTCCACTCACTTGTCACGAACGAGAAAAGTATTTTGAATGAACGCCACTGCGGCTATTGTGTCATATGATTCCGTAATTTTCAAGCAATTTTGGTTTTTCTTTACTATCTAACTAGTCAGATTATCTTCTACTTAAATTTTTTTTTTAATTTACTCTGACTTTCTGATATTACGTGAGTTTTGATATCAATTCCTTAACGGTGAGGGAAACCATCGTGAGGAATCCGGCATGCCTGAGGGTCCTCCAAAGTTTTCTCACACTTGCTTATATTCCTAGTTTAGTATACACTAGTGGACGCCCGCGACTTCGTCCGCTTCTTCAATTTACAATCGACAGTTCCTAAATCACTTTAGGTCGGCAGTACGCCTGCACCATCAGGATTGGGAAGTTGGAACCCGTAGTTTTTATGAGACCATCTCGCAAAGTTTTTGTGCCGATTAAAATAAGATTCACACAAATCAGTTTAGAAATCATGGAGATATCAATATTCATATGTGGAAAAACACAGCTCCTTCTCCATCTTTTTCGAAACTTATGTTAATGTTAGTATGTATAACTACTACACACCTTTGGGCATTCCACATGGCGGCTTCGTTCTAGAATTATCTAGAAAGTCCAAGTCATATTTCCTCGCTGGCGGGTACGTCAGTGCGACGTGCCCACCCACACACACGAACACCGCACTAAACGCACACACAAAAGTCACACCTAGCGCCATCTTCATTTCACGTCACTTTGGTATCACAACATTTCACTTTCACGTAAATCCTCTGCGTATTTCGAGTTGCTTTTATAATCCGCTTCTTCACGACATCTTCACGTTTTTCTTACTACTGCAGCATTGGATTCTGAAACAATAAAAAAATTCGTTATACATTTATTTATTTATTTTATTTATACAACCTTATTGCATTTATTATTTTATTTATTCCTGAAAAGATAGCCTGTAACTGCGATCTCACCAGACCAGAGACAACAGTTGCACCTGACGGTAATTGAGTCGTGCGTAGATACAGCAGTTTAAGATGGTAGTGGGTTAGCTTGGAAGTGGGTATGATAATTTTTTCATACCCCATACTCTTTGTTGGTTCTACACGCCTTAATTAGCGTGCTGACAAAAAAAGACCGACACAATGATTGACTGGGTTTGTCAAGTGGATTTCAAAGCGAAAACTATACCATAATACTCACAAGTCACAATATACCTACACGACAACTATTATACTCGTAGTTCTAAGGAATAGGATATAATGAGGAAATTGGTGCAGACATAATATTTACAAAACTGCCAATTACCTCGCGCAACAAGCAACAGAATCGATCTAATTTTCTTTGTTGGCACATAATAGCCGCTTGTTTCTGCAGTCATTACAGTGCATTGGAATTACTCTTTATTATTGTCTTTTACTTTCTATAAAGATTGCCAGCTATTAAACACTTTCACGCGTCCCATTTCCTTTATTGGTATAGCGAACATTGAAGTGATCAATTTTAAAACATTGTTATCACTTTATCACATCGGAGTATAGGTAGTAGGTACGTAGTTTTCGAACCATCAAAATTTATCTTCTTTCATTGAATCACTTTCATTTTTCTAGCTAAATGTTTGATTTTGATTCATCAACTTGATTTCATTTCTCGACTTTTACTACTAAATAATAGTAATTCGAAGTCACCTTGATTTAGTACAAAGCTAGTTTCTACTTACAGTCAATTTTGCAAAGTCGTCACGTCGCTATTTTAAAAAAAACTTTTTGCCTATTTGTTTTTATTGATTCAATAAATAAGATTTTGAAATACTAAAAGAAATCTGTTAAGTAAATAACGATTTTGTTTTTGCTTCATTCAACCTTAATGATTATAATTAATTATGTTTTCTACTGGCACCTACTGTTTTTCGTGACGTAGGCACAAGAAAAGTATTACCTACCAATCCTACCATTCACTCATAAGTTCAATCATAGTTATAATCTGAATAATAATTATGAACATAATGCTTAGGTACGAGTAAATGAATTCATCATCATTCAAAATCATTACATATTCAAAGAATAAACGACAAGTGCAATATCACTTTAGATACCCAACACTCGAATTAACGGCCTTTACCAAAGCTTTAAACGAAACGAGTAATGGTAATGTTTACATTGCGCAATTACTTATTCATATGTCTGATAGCTGCGAGCAGGTAGGTATGATCACACCCAATTGCACTGCGAAATTACGAATATAATTTTTCTCAGGGTTTGCCTTTGTATTTAAAACTGAACTTTGGTAAATTTTAATTTAAAGAAGTTACGGTTAATTTTATTTTGCCATTAATAAGATACCTATATTACGGGCTTACCTTGAAAATAACTCAAAGCAAAATGTTAATGGGCACAACGTAAGCAAAAAACCGGACTATGATGTGTTAACGTCAAGGTATCTACGAATATATATACCTACCTACCTGACCAATATCCTTTAATTTGGATTCAGTTATCTTTAAAAAAAATATGATCATGCCGAACAAGAAAACAGTTGATAGACAGTTATTTATAATCGTATTTTAAGTCGATGATTTTTAGATAAAAGATCTGCAGCGCCTACTTTTAGTTTCTGAATGAGGAATTCTGGTTGGTACCACCGTTTTCTTTTCGTAGTCATAGTAGTTTAGTTTTAGTATCATAGTAGCCTTAATGTAAGTATCATAGTATCTAGTAAAGAAGGTCGTTTATCCCGCTGTCCGTCACACTCCACGGCACCGGTCACTCTCTATCTCTAGTTCACTTTCACTGAATACTTCATCTCGTGCTCATTAATATTTTTTTGCGTTTATTTATATAATATCTGTAATTAACACTTATGTAATATGTTAAATAACGTATTTCAAATTCAAAAAGTATAACAATTTAATGTGGCATGGTATAATAACACACAGAACAATACGGTTTCGTTTCTTGCTTCCTTAATGTGACTTGTACAGGTACTTGCCTTCTTACATCCATTCATCTTATCCTGTCGTGTGCCTTTTTTGGGCGCATATCTCCTCTCAGAATGAGAAGTTTCATAGTTCACCAGGCTAGTTTTAAGAACAAATTAGCAGACTTTGAATACACCTCTCTACTCTCAGGCGTGCATTTTTCTGTGATGTTTAATTCATTAAAATATACTTTATGCCGAATAAGAAGTACCTGGGATAAGAACCCCGGACCTATTGAAAAGGAGGCCAAACTCTTAACTACTGGGTTATAACCTTTATTTTGATTGGTCATAACTATAACTTATAATGCATACCTATTTCCTAATATCCGTGTGTTAATTTAAATGTTCTATTTGTAAATGTGCCTCGAGGCGATGTTGCGGGTTTAGCAATTAATTATTATAATATTTTATTAATAAAATTGTCTACATTATGGGTTTACGTTTTTTCGACTTATCTTATTTTTGATAATGGGAAAAGGACACGATGTCAGCATTTGGAAACGGGAGAATTCAATGAATAAGTATTTGTAGCACTTAATTCTCTAGCAGTTTCAAGTTTATATTACATAACTCCTTGCACTTCTTACTCCGTTACAATCAATTTTACGTTCAACGAACACGTAGAGCATAAAATTTTCTACGCTATAATTTGCCAGACAAAATAAATCAAGAGTAGCATTTAATTTTTAATTAAGCGCCACTCTACTTTCTAATTTATGTAAAAACAAACATTGCTATAGGTGTTTATTTGCCAATAATAATATATCAGTCTGTACTTAACGAATACCTGGACATGGATATTTAGGGTTGAAAAAAGGCACGTATTTAAAAATTAATAATGGGGGACTGTCAATGTATTAAAAAACAGAGTCCTGGATTGCTACTTCAGGTCCTTTTTCTCTCGCTTGAAGTCTTAGTATGTGAATGATCTTAAAGATAAGTACTTAGTTCTCTTGTTATGCAACACTCAAGCAAACTCTGCCGCCATTAGAATTGTTTGCTGAAACCTCCACATATTGACATAACTATTTTGACATTTGCAGGCATAATGTACTCCGCACACGTATCATATAATATTATCGTTAACGACGCACTGATGAAATGTGAAGATGAACACTTACCTAATGGAGTAGGTATCTTATGTCACCGAAGTATCGGAAACGTATGAAAACATAAGCATAAGCCTTTACCATACTCAGTAAAGATGTTAGGTATGTAATAGGCTTGTATTTTATAGGCTCGTCAGCACCTATTATAAAAGTGAATTTAGGTAATACCTGGCCTTAAATATGTAAAGTAATTACGCACCAAGGTTGTGAATAATATACTAATCCTAAAAAAAATTTAGTATAAGCGAGCGCCAAATTGATTTGAATAAGTAAGAACTACCAACGTTGAAGTAATGAACTTCATCAACTTTACGATGCATGATATATTAATCATCAGAATTACCAAAAGGCATAATAATTGTAAGACAACCTCTAAGAAGTTGATGGCATGCCGTCAGCTTTACTTGTGCTATGCAAGTGTGCAGTAAAGACGCTTCATGCACCTATGCAGCAACAATTATTAGGAAGACAATAGTAAAAGTTCATAATTACAATATAATTATTAAACAATTACATAAGAAACACAACAGTAATAGGCTGTGGAGGCAATTTATATGGAAACATTCCTGCACAATTCAGAGCAAGGTTGTGTTCGTTTTCCCATGTGGTCTGTGTTTTGTTTAACTCAAAATGGCGGGAAAACAATAACGAAATAGTTTCCCGCCAGTTTTTCTGATGTTGCACTTCATTGCGCGATTTTATTTTAATTCTAATTGTGAAACTTTGAGTTACCAAGGCTACCACAGTTGTGATGTTTAAGTGTGATGTGTATAAGTAAACTTAGGACTAAAAAAGCTTAATTACAAATGATTTGTCAATTAATTCAAACACATAAGATTCAATTTAAAAATAACTGCCTGTAATATAATTAAACCCATCAACTCAAACATTCGACAGAATACTACTGGGTCTTAATTCTTAGAACCAGCAAGGTTTAGGCTAATCAAGTAGGTATAATCAGTTCACATAATAAATGCAGGTTTTTTTTGGAATAAAATAAAATTGCCATATCGAACATGATTAATATTCTTCTTTCCCCTCCAAATTAAGTATGATGCTTAGTAGAATTAGGTGTCAGGAGTGAGCCCGACAAAAGTAAAACGGATAGGTTTTTAATGTCATTCCATTCACGTAGATATCTCAATAAGTACATGTAATTATTATCATAACACAGAGATACCTAGTACCTAGCTAGTGGTTTGCGGTTAACAAACAGAAATACGGAAATACTACTTCTAAAGTGACAGCACTTTTACTTTTAAGTCTTTGACAAACGAGGACGTTATTAATATTTCAATAAGCACTTATCTGTATAAAAAGTTGACTATTTTGGTAGCTAACAGTAGTAGTAGATCCACACAGGTATAGGTACCTAACTATACCTACGTGGATGTGTGTCCGTATTATTATTGAATACGTGACTACCTATAATTATGTATGTACTTTACTAATACACAAGTGGGAACTTATTTTAAATATTATATTGGTCCTAAATCAAAATTCTAAAATCATTTTGAAGATAAAGCTCGGCCTTAATTTTTGTACAGAGTTAGGTAACAATAATAATTTAAACTGTACATTGAACCAAAGTCTCGTATCCGATATGGTCTAGTGGCTAGGATACCTGGCTCTCACCCAGGAGGCTCGGGTTCGATTCCCGGTATCGGAAAACAACTTTTTTCATCTTTCTACAATAATTATTTGTTTTATTCTTTTTATAATTTTTTGAAAAAAAAAAAAATTTTACTTTTTGAATAGTCATAAAATAAAATAAACTTCACGTTACTCAACCTTATTTTTACTAATGTTCAAAGTCGTTTGTAGTGCATAAAATGTTATTGCGATATGAACAAACAACTAATTATAGCACATAGTAAGGATTATAATACTAAGCTTGATTACATAATGCCATCTGTTAGCGAGTAGCGGCAGTTAATTGCGGGGATGTTATCGGAAGCACATCGGGGTCTCTTATTATATAGGAACGCAACAAGTACCGTTTGTCGTAATATCTAGACCGAGAGATCGCTGTAACATTTAACCATGTACTACTATTCTGGTTCTGGAGCAGGCCTTGACTTAAACATTCGGGACCCATTATTGAAAAGATTTGAACCGATCTAGATTTTTAATGTGTCCCGACTGTTTAAGTCATATTATTTAAGAGAATTCTAGATTAATAGACTTACTTTTTCATTTCCAGTTTTTAAATTTAATATTTTATTTTACACTTTTTAGTTAGATTAGATATATTATAAGACTAGCATTGCCAGACGTCCCGTATTTCCCGGGACATCCTGTATTTTAGGCATAGTTTAAAATGTCCCGGCGGGACTGACTCTGTCCCGTATTTGAACCGTACTTCGTTTTTCATTATGAAATCGATCCAAGTATTCACACACGTAACGTTCGTAAAATAGCGAGTTGATGACTGTTTTTAATTATGATTATAAGAATAGATAATATGGTGGATAGTTAGGTACCTACACCATCCAACTATTTGTAAAGTTGTAACGGTCTCCTAGACTATTCGTAACGCACGTGAATTTTAAGCTGCGCAAGCGCAACCATTGTTCAAATTACTAGACCCAAACAACTAAATGAGTGTCTTTAAGTAAACTAGCGATAGCGGTAGTTCGAAACGTTACTATTTATCCTTATATTATCTAGAGCGTTCATATGTGTTTTGTAATTGATAGATATATAAAAATAAATAATAGGACAATATAAATTGGCAATAATAATGATGAAATAATTATGTTTAGAGGAAAATCTCTAGGCCGAGGGAGTTGTATCCGTCAAATATAATATCTATGTAATATCTATTTATTTTATTTTATTTCTAATATAGTATTCTATTGTTACACAATTTTGGAATGCGCCTCAAACCTAGAAATTGATCCTTTGCAAAATTCAATTATAAAATGTGTAATATGTGAAAGTTGCTGCTGATGCAGCAAGTAGGAATATACAAGTACCTACTAGCAAGTGACTTGGAAATCCCATTTTTCCACAAACATATAAATATGTTTGTGCATTTTTCATAAATTCTATGATAACTTGAATAGGTAGGTACCTACTCAAGTTATACCTACCTGGCAGGAAACATGGGAAAGCGTTCTACACCTTACGTATTTAGGTACGTAGCGGTTTGATTCAGAAAACGCGTTTCGTGCGTTTAGGTTGGATGGCCTATACATTAATTTATGAATTGTTACATATAAAGAATAATGAATCAACAAGAAGTTCAGTCAGTGAGGTGGTTCGAATCAATTAAATAAGGGATTCAAATCCAATAAGGGATAGACTTTGACATAGAACTTATAGAACTTTGAAAATGCAAGCTGATTTCACGCGAGGAACCCCTTGAGGCAATAACATCAGGCGAATGACGGAAGAATTGTTTACTTCCTCAACTTCACGATAATTACAAAACAAAATGATCTTTATAACCATGCAATAGATTATACTAAGAGCAACAGCGATTGTATTCTTTATTTCAACGGAATTGGGATTAACGAAACTGCAAAATAAAGTATGCATTCATTTAAGCGATTTAAATCGCTTTGTTACGTCTGTTACGAGCTTATTCGATTTCTCGATTCACGAATCATAATAATTTATGGCTACTGACATTAAAGTTAATAATATTAAGGACCTAACTAACAAGATTTGAAACGACCGTTTCGGATTTATAAAATCTCTGACGTAGTGATGATAATATTATGTTTTGAATTGCATACGTAAGTTAATAACTTATGTTCGATTTTATATGTATTATAGATATTTATCCGTATAAATAAAATTCAAAGTCCTGACTGACTGATTGACTTATATATCAACGCACAGCCTAAGCTAGACTGAAGCTTGAAATTTTAACAGTAGATTGCTTTTATAACGTACCTACGCATCCATTAAGAAAGGATTTTTCGAAATTTCACCCCCAATGGGATTAAATGAGAAATTTAAGCTTGTATGAACGTCTGTCATTTGTCAAGTTATATCCATTAACTTCAGTTAAAAATGGAAATTAGGTGTGTCACATATTTTGGAAATTCCACCCCTAAAGGACATAAATGGAGAATAAAATATATCTGTATGAAAATCCGTTATTTTTCAAGTTATATCCATGAAAATTAATGTGTTGCCTTTCGATTTAAAATAAAGTAGAACATGTTTCACAGTTTTTGAAAATTCCACCCTAAACCTAAGCCCCTTCTCCCATTACAATATTTGTAGGATACGATACTCGAGAAGAATACTATAGTCTGATTTTTAATTCCGTGGAATTCTGACGTATCTTAATGTTACCAGAGATTTAAAAAATCCCACAAAAAAGATAACAAATTGAAACTTATACAAATAAAAATCAATGGCCGCACATAGATATAATGACAAATGCCCTTGCAAATGCCTGACAGATAGTTTGGGGTAAAATTGAACTACAGGTGGTAATACTGTTTTTCATACAAATAACTCGCTCTATTTATAAAATGACATCTGTCAGAATTCCACCGAATTAAAAATCAGACTATAGATGGATACTTGTTTGCTACCCGACGCTCGCACCGAGGAAGTCGCGGGCGCAAAAGCTAGTCAATTATCGATCTCTGAACCCATGTCATCTAGATTAGATTTAACTAATGTAGCGGCAGTCGACACTGGGCTTTAGATTAGCTTATCTTCGATGCAATAGTTGTAACTTGTAGCCTAATCTGTCCGTATGCAGTCCGGTCCGTACCTACTGACTAAGTACCTATGTACTGATCTCAAAACAGAACAAGCTATTTGTCTGTGGTCTACAAAATAACCCTATCGCCTAGGCATCGCACCAAAAAATCGATCTAAGATACAAGGAGGTTCTGTAAGTGAACCTTTTAATGGATTGTATGTCTTGTACCTACCTACAGTAGGCGCCGCTCACAAGTAGGTTAGTACGAAATATTACCTAAAACTCAATTCTCCTCGGTAGATCGTCTTCCGCGTTGCACCATGTTTCATAACAAGCGTCCGATAGTTCCCACAGATCTTGTGTTTCTGACATTGGGGCTGCGCTAATCGTTTCGTGTTTTTAATCACCTTGCTTTTATATAAGTTCTCTTCCTTCAGACTATGAAGGCTTCATGTAAACTATAAACGTAGTGTTAGGTACTTAGTTCATGATCTAAACAAAATAATTGACAGATTCTTTACTAATGTTATAAATGCGGAAGTGTGTTTGACCTTCTATCACGCAGCAATGGAGTAACGGATCCAAGCGATTTTGCACAGGAATAAGTGAGGACATGGACAGTGACATAGGCTATGTACTTTTTATCGCGGAAAAACAGCGAGTTCCTGCGGAATTTTTAGAAACATATCCCATGCGGATGAAGTCGCATGCTATTGAGAGAATAAACTAACAGAAGATGTAGCACCAAAGTTGTGCCAAAATTGGCCTTTGCTGTCGTCCCCGAGCATTTTCATATTAAATAGGGTACTTAAATAGTCATTAAATCTTAGACTAATAACTCCTTTATGCATTAAATAATATTAGTTTGCTGTAATAAGACCCAAATATACATTTTATACTTCCATTGGCATCCCGGAGCTGCTCTCGAGGGATTTGATGGAAGCCCAAAACTAACCTTCTATTTTCTGTGGCACTCAAAACTTCTTAAATAGTCGGTAGCTGCAGGTACATACCTACCGAATTATTTTCCTCTATTCATTTCAACAACAGTTTGAGAAAAAAAAGTAACAACACACTGCTACTTTCGTGTTATGCAACGGAAGTGGCAGGTATTTTTTATCGAGTTACTATTGTCTGGCATGGTGTGAGGCGTGAGGCGTGAAGGTGGATACAATTCGGCCGCAGCAGCAGCTGTGGATAGATTTTTGTTTTGTCCGTTACTTTATTTATAACTTTTATTGTTCTTGTTGGCGTTACGTCGCCATGGTCAAGCTCCGATCTATATCTATAAACTTTAGTATACGAAACGCTTTTACGCAAAAAAATTGTAAGAATAATATTTGAACAATTTCATACAATTATACCTACAAACTGCTCTATAATGAGACGATCTCCCGCTGAATGAGTGAGCTTTCAGCTTGGAATATGACTCTTATGAGGCATACCTAGAATATGCGACCATCCCTATGTCCCCTTTCTAGTACAGAACTCGGAACTCTAAATTGAATAAGTAACACACAAATGAAGCAATGCCTAATTCATAACATTTAAAAGACTATCGGTAACGTTTTTGTAAGTGTATGGTAAGTGATTTCCTGTGCGACTATCTTTGGCTATGGATGCGTTTTGAGTCTATTGTTTTATATTTATAGAGCGGAAGATGTTTTTATAGCCAGTCATTGTTGAGTGTTTACTCACAGATGCGCCGGCCGTGACCTCACCCGCAGGTGAGTGGGCGCTCTTGCACATTGTATCAAACTTCTTTATTAGTATTAATATATTAATATACCAGCTGTGGGATTGTCTACAAATAATAGGATCAGTGTGACGATCGCAATGGCTTCACTTTATTCTGGACCTTTGAGCTTCGTGCTTTACAAAAACACTAGAGAAGACTGGATTACTACTAGCATTAAAATTATAGTTCTAGTATGCAGCTAACAGCTAATAGGTATATGTACTGAACTCGAAATATGCAATCTTCGAACTCGAAAACTTCGAAAAATGATTGCTTCAGTGTAACGATCGTATTCACGTCTGTTTTGCTGCACTATTGGTTAAAATGCATTGATGCAGCAAGAACGCCATAAATTCAGCCAATCAAAGCCATTGCGATCGTTACACTGATGCAATCATTTTTAGAGAATACCACTACTAGAAAGCAATGTACTTAAAACTCATTGCTTTTTCGTACTATTATAAGATTCCAATCGGCTTTGTTCTAAACAATAGGAAGGGAAGATGCGATATAATCGAATGTAGTAAATAATCGACTGCCGGTACCCATTGTATCGCTAATGGTTGAACGGTTAAACCTTCGAGTGTAGGATTATTTCCGCCCTTGTAATTCCTTATGCCTATAAGAACATCTTGTATCTTAAACTCTATTTAAGTTTTTCGTGATATTAATTATGGTTGTATGGCACAGTAGTACATAAATGGTTACGCAAGTTTCTTCGTTTCGTACCTATACAAAATCGAGTTTTAAATGTTAATTTCTTTTCGATGTAATTACGGCCCAAAAATCCATTACAACCATGATTATACAGTATCACTAAGTTACAAAAGATCAGGTGGACAAAGTGGTATTTGCTATTGTCAGTTTTTTTAATACAATTACCGTACCTACAATGATATGTAATGGCAGTAGTGGCAATACAAAATTCTCCACTGCGAGACAAATTAGTTGGTGAATCTATACATCCTAGAGTAGGGTCCTACCCTGCTCTATTGGAGAATTCTCCGTAATGTTCTCAAAAGTGTGCGAAGTCTGTCAATACGTACTTGGCCAACGTTTTTTTTAAAGAATATTAGCCAAACTGAACTTAACTACATAATATTCTCTTCTCCCTTTTCAAATAAGCGTAAAGATTGTATAAGGTATGGGTAGGTACAATATTAGTGCAACGGGTGGGGATCGAACCTATAGTTTCAATTTTCAGCCCGCACCTTTTACCGCTGGGCTATTGAGGCTGCAATAGTTTATTTGCCAAGTTTCTCCTTTTTAAATTCCGCCCAAACTGGAATATGTCTAACTGGTGCAAAACAAATTAGCTAATACGATGTTAGTCGTTCCCGCAGTGAAATGCCTGCGTTACGTGAAACAGCGAAAGTTTTTTTGACGTGCTCCAAGTGCTAATCACATTCCGACGAGTTTCGTTCACATTTGGTTAAGGAGTGAGCAAGTAGTGATGAGCTCATGTCGATATTCAATAATAGAGGAAATTCTGTGAACGATTTTGTAGTTGAATTTGGTGCATCCAGCAATGCGCGAAACTGGTGGTATTATTTGTAAAAAGTTAGTCTTTACAAATATAAAATAAGAGTTTTACGTCAAGTTTGGTCTCGGTACGAAAATGGTTCTAATCCTACGCAATAACATTTAAATTGAGTTTTAAAGTAAACACAGCATTTCCAAAATTTTGTTACATAATAATTTGTAAGAATGTCAGGAATATATGTAAAAAAAACTGCAAATATGCAATTCTAAGAGACTATCAACTTACAAGGAAATCAGCAAGTCAGACCCATGTATAAAACTTTATCTCATCCAGAAAAGGTAGAATGAATTTCAATAACACTTGCCTTAATTATTGCTTGAAGATCTCCTGTAATATCACGGCAATCACCGTAGGCTGTCTATGGTAACTGTGTGAGATGTGTGACACATCTCACACAGTTGACAGACACACTTGTCTGAAGCTGACAAGCTTCGTGGACAAGGTAACTATCGTCACATCACTAAAAAATGAAAGCTATAGGATGCAAAGTTCCGAGTGCCGTATTTATTTCCTACGATCCAGTATTCAGCGGGATTCTGGTACATTTCCGCATAGAACTCGATTTCACTTTACTCAATATACTCGTACATATTAAATCAGACTCAAAAACTAAAAATAACTCTCACACATACAAAGCATCTTTGAAGAATCCATAACTTGTTATCAATGTAATGGGACTAAAACTTTTGTTTCTATTTGAGTTTTGAGACTTTTGAGTTTTTGAACTTCAACTTGGTAATTTCTAAATACATTTTTAACAAGCGATTATTTTACAATAACTTCGCCACTTCGCACTTGGCACTTTAACATACCCAAAAATTGTAAGTCTGAGAACACGCAAAATAAGAAATGAAAATGAGCCCATGGGGAAAGATGCCTATTCACTTTTGCTTTAAATTAAATGTAGGTATATCTAGCTATTCCAAGTGTTTCAAAATAGTCTTGTTTACAATTTCACTATCTTTATGAAATCTTTCTTTCGAGCCACAAAAAGTGGTCTAAACCGCGAGCAGCGAGCTAACAGAATAAGAAAACAAACAAATCAATTGTCTGTTGCCAAGTTCAGCAACCTCGCTTGCCCAAACCGGAGCAAAACAAATTAAACTGTAAAGTTTGCAAAATAGAGTTCCTACCGACTCGAAGCAAAAACACTAAAAAACATCCACAAATCAGACTTTAAAGTGTAATAATCAATCGACAAAAGAAACACAGTGATGCAGCAATGTATCGGATTATTGAAGATTGATGGAGCGTGAAATGAAACGCATCTCTCAAATATATGACCGCGAAAGATCGTAAAAAATAATGGAATGGTATTTTCACTTTTAAATCGGCATGTTAGAAAATGGTTAGAAAGATAGAAAAGATAAGTTCATATCGAACAATATATTTGTACCTACTCTCTATGAGTAAAATGTTGAACACCTTTGAGTATTTACTGAAAAAAGACACTGAAGACAGAATACTTTGTCCAGTGAAGTATTCTTCGCGAATAAGCCTATGGCCTCCGAACTACTCTTACAGACAAGAAGCTTCAAAATAATGACAGAACATTATTTTTTCTATTTTGGATAGCAAGTTGCTGATTTCAAGCGTCGGCAAGAAACTCAGCACTTTCGACTTGTCATGAGAGGCTACATGAAATGGATTAGGAATTTATATTAATCTCTTCTGTAGCTACAATCTTTGTGAAGGTAAATAAGAAGAAGAAAGATATACCTAGATGGGAGAAAACTCATTCGTATATTAATTTTAAATACTTATAAAATGTACGTGAAATATAGTCACATCTTATGTTCCATTAATTATGAAAAGCTTATAAAATAAGAAACAAGACACTCATACCTTAAAAGGCTTAAACGACCATCGGAACGGAGATACTACTACTATTAATTATTTCAATGACAAAAAAGTTGCAGCAAGTGACGCAACAGAGGGCGTAATTAAAGCCGTCCAGTATTGACCAACGCGATTACACGTGTCTGTGCGAATCAAAAATCGATACTGCAATGTCGTAATCGATGTTTCTGTAACTGAGATTCATGTCAAAACATTGGGATGTTCTCAATCGATACACTTGCGTAACTCGAATTCTAAGGGTGTTATTAACATCGATATATAGTTATTAACGATTAATCGTACCTATAACGGGTCAATTCATCGTGTTTATACTTTGAGGATTGAAAAACGTGACGCGTCGACGAGTTCATGCTGTCATGAACTACCTGTGACAGGAATACAAAAACCTCACAACATTAATAATAAATAATTGGTTATTGTTCTATTCTTATATATTTACTTCTCAGCCACGTTTTTAATAGTAGATTTGACGTCGAAAAGGGTGAAGCGATTTCGTTATTTTAAGTTTAACCATGGAACCTTACTATCGGTCGGTTTTCAGTCAATTATGAAAAAAAATGATAATTTATATGCCTATGTTTTGAGTACTCACCTTGCACAATTGCGCAGTTGAAGCTATTTTAGTAATTTCATTATTTTATAATAACTAATATCTGTAATAAGTCTATTGCACAAACTATCCGTTTATGCATGTGCTTGTATGGTACAAGAAATGACTCTAGCACCACCGGTTCGGAAAATTAATTCAAACGCAAAGACAACCGCTTTAGAATAGCAATTAGCATCTGCTGTTGTGGTTCCTTGTTTTAAAAAAAACCTATGGACTGGTTATATAGCTACACATTTCCGTGTATTTTAAACTTGGTTTCAGAACAAAGCTTTATCTTCCACTAGTTGATGCTTGCGACTTCGTTCGCATGAATTTAGGTTTTTTAATTCCCACGGGAACACACTTAATTTTCGGGATACAAAGTAGCCTATGTGTTGTTCCAGACTATTAATTATCTCTGTGCCAAATTTTAGTCAAATCGGTTCAGTTGTTGTGGCGTGATTGAGTAACAAACATCCATCCATCCATCCATACATACTAACTTTCGAATTTATAAAATTAATAGGATAATTAGCTTTTATATTATATTTATAGTTATTTATATTATATAGTAGTTATTATAGTATCGTGAATAGTGATGTACATTTTGGACCTATACCACTTTCAAGAGAGGCTGGAAGAATTTTTATTTTTAGAAATAAGCTTCACCTATGTCTACTTCTTCTAATAATATTTTCTTTTAACTGTTTATAATACATAAAAAATATAAATAAATAAATATAAATAAAATAACATTGAACGTTCATAGGACTGTACTGTAGAGGTATGTTATTAAGTTGTTAAACTTAAACAATGTAATTAAACACGCTTGGTTAAAGTGGGAGGGATTATGTACACACTAAACAATAAGATGCAAGGATGCAACCTACACGAGTCGGTAGGTACAGGCTACAGCTATTAAGAAGGTATTTTAGTAGGCACCTATACTACACTTGTCAAGGTTACTGGCAAACATACACTTCATATGTCGACAGTGATTCATGGCTGAGAAGTATTCAGTGATTAGTACTATTACTTCGTACAGGATGTAAATGACACTATTATAGTTTATGTTATGAAAATCTCGAGAAGACTCTCACTGCGTCGTATTCCTCATCCAAGAGTCGTAAGCCCTTTTCATCTATATATATAAAATTCAAAGTCCTGACTGACTGACTGAGATATCAACGCACAGCCTAAACTACTGAAGTTAGAAACTTGAAATTTTTACAGTTGGTTCCTTTTATGACGTAGGCGCACACTAAGGAAGGATTTTTTGAAAATTCAACCCCTAAGGGAGTAAAATAGGGGTTTGAAAAATCGAACTTAACGTGAGCAAAGCCGCGAGCAAAAGCTAGTCTGTATATGTAAGAGGAAAAAATAAAGCAAGTAATTTACATATTGGTAGGAGTTTTCTTAAGGTCATAATGCGGTGTGTTCCCAGATCCTTCCACATCTCGAGAAGAAGTTGCCTGAAGTACCGAAAACACAACACAGAAAATGGTTTGTACCTAAATTGAAATTATTTTCGGAATTAAAGGATGATTTCGGTCCTTAGACTGAATTTAAACGACCTCGCTGGCGCAGTAATTTTCTCTCGAGTTCGATTCCCGGCGGTGTCAATTTGGGAATTTATAATTTCTGAATTGTCTCTGGTCTGGCTTTGGTCGCGGCTAGTTACTACCCTACCGACAAAGACGTCAAAAAAATTTCAGACTAAATTTACTGAAAATAAAAACTGGCACCGGACAATGGCTTGAAGTCATGGAATTTGACAGTGCTGCCTCGCTAGTTCACTTCAAAATTAACTCGAATACGCCCATGGGCACGCAGGTCATCATGTGACCATAGTTCTTGACTTACGACCTCTGAAAATGTTTTGAGGGCCTTCTACATAAAGTGAGTTAAGTACAAAATAACCTCAATTCACGTTATTAGCATATTGGGTGCAATTTTGACATTGACAGATCGTGACTGTATAGGTACCGTTTTGTTGTTGCGATAATTAATTATTATTACGTGACAATTTTCACAATTTTTTTTAAAGAATATGAGCCAAGCTGAACTTGACTTATATTCTCCTCACCCCTCCAAATAAGCGAAAAGCTTGTGCTAGGACTGGGTACGACATTAGTGCAACGGGTGGGGCTCGCACCTGTGACTTTTCAGTTTTCAATCCGCACCTTTAAAACCGTTGGGCTGTTGAGGCATCTTTTGTAGGTGTTGCTAGGTAGGTATACTTAATTTATTAAAAAATCGCAGTTTAGGAAACAGTTTCTAATGGACCAACTTGTTAGATACATACTCAAAGCATTGACAAGATATATAATTGATACAACCTTAATAATTTTCACACCCTGTTCTACAAGTAGGTGCAACGTCATAAATATAAATGAAACGGTACTAAAGTATCCCAACGCGACCTTACGCTGACCTTACGCTTACATAACTACGTTATTATACGACCGATGATATACAACAAAAACCAATGCAAATTGCACCTTATATCGCAAGCTATAAGATCAAATATTTGACCAAATGCACTATGCTTAACTACGAAACGAATTTTTGACTGCATGTTAAGCTTACAATCCTGTTTTTGTAGACGTCAAGACAAATTTACTGCAAGATTAAGTTGTATTGTTATGCAAATAAGAACTAGCTGTTTGAATATTAATGGTAAAATAAGTTGGTGGTTAGTGTAAAGTTTGTTGCCAAATTACCAAAAACATCATCCGCCTG
Source organism: Hipparchia sbordonii (assembly GCA_038048805.1). Classification (NCBI taxonomy): domain Eukaryota; kingdom Metazoa; phylum Arthropoda; class Insecta; order Lepidoptera; family Nymphalidae; genus Hipparchia; species Hipparchia sbordonii. The sequence continues at coordinate 15,515,452 of CM076103.1, forward strand.
TAAATTCGTTAAGATGGCCTATCGATAAGCTTCGGCGTGAAGTGGCGAAATTACGATTACCGAGATACTCGCAAAAAGTAGGTAGCTAGTTGATGATAAGTTAATAATAATGTCATCATCATCATCTTAACCTGTAAACGTCCACTGCCGTACAAATGTCTCTTAAAACGAACGCCACAGAAAACAATCTTGTGCCGCCAGTATCCAGCAGTCCACCCAGTGTGGGATCGAAGGTTGGATTTTCGAGTCATATGCTCTGGCACTTCAGCTTTGTGACCCGATTAGCATTATACACGCAGGAAAATAAAAATTTGAAATTTATACTTACGCCGCTTTTGGTTGCAATTTTCGATCTGTGAAAATATAAAATATTTTGTTAGTTATGTATTCAAATGTGGTCACCATACAACATATTAAATTAAATAATTTCAAATGGGAACCGTGTTTTGGTTAAGAATTACCATAATATTTATGGGATAGAGTTAACTAATCATTGGAATTTGTGGTAGGTACCTATAATATACTTTCATTCCCATTCCCATCGATTAAATTAATTGAAAATATCAATGAAAAATAGGCTTGACTTTTAGATTTTAAATATAACAGCAAGAGCATGCTACGTCGCTCATAACAGCGTACGCCACCGTACCGCGTAAGCAGAACCGTATTGAAAAGAATTCACTTTATATATGGCAGAACCCACCAATTTTTTTTTTTAATATTAAGCAGTGGTAGTAGACAATGCCTATTCGTCTGCATGAGCTACGGAGTGAACTCACTACTCATTCATAACGCCTTATAATATTCACTATGAGCAAATAGTAACATTCAGTATTCAGTTGCAATGTGGGTTGACTCTGGCATTGTTCGAGTGATTTGCATATTCAGCTTTCGTAACGAACCCGCTTTACGCATGAATTTGCTGGCGCAACTTACAAACAGGTGGCGGTTGCTGTAGGAACTGGTTTCTTGGCTTTGCTTGTAGAAAATGTCATAAATTAAAGGAAAAAATATTTAAAAAAAGATAAAAGATATGCCCCGGGTGAGGATCGAACTCACGACCTTAAGATTATGAGACTTACGCGCTGCCTACTGCGCTACCGAGGCCGGTGTTGAAATTGCGAAATGTTTCTTCTTAATAAGATAAAAATAACATTTCTTTTTATATTCATTATTTTTAATAAATAAGTTCAGGAAATATTTTTTTCTTTACATATTTTAAACTTTTTGTCTTGAAATTCTGTAAAAAATTCCGACGAAGCTACGAAACTGTTTACAATAAATAATTTGAATTTTAAACTCGGTCAAAATTACTTAGGTAATAATAAAATTCTTGGTATTTGTAAAGTATTTATAACTAGAAAAAATTATACTTATCTACACTACTATTATAAAAAGGAAAGATTTGTATTTTTGTGTGTATGTTTGTAATGAATAAACTCAAAAACTACTGGACCGATTTGGCTGAAATTTAAAATGAAGATAGATTATACCTTGGATTAAAACATAGGCTACTTTTTATCCCGAAAAAAATTATAGTTCCCGCGGGATCTTGAAAACTAATTCCACGCGAACGAAGTCGCGAGCTTCAGCTAGTTGACAATAATTTAACTAATCTATAAATAATAGTACCTATTATAGCTAGGTACCTAATAATTATTGTTGTTGCTAAAGATATACCTAGATTTAGGTTACCAGCTGTTACCACCTAGGTATATTTATTACAACAACAATTATTTAATTTTATATTACAATACGTATGATGCAATATTACGGAGAACCTGTTATAAAATTATTACCATAGTAAATTAACGCATATAAGTAATAAAATTTCAAATTATTTAAAAATATCTATAAATCATTCCGTATGGAATCTTGATCGTCTTGCAAAAGGTATAAGGAGACAGGTTCTCGGAATCCATTTAAATCTTATTAAGGCTTTAGTTAAAACATTTTTATAGGTACATTTTTCAATATGGCAAGTCGGCGGAGCGAATAACTGTAGTTCCATAATCAGCTATTTATAGGTGACCACCAAACATGGGAACCCGTAGGCTGTATATGTATGGCAAATGAATTGAATATAAATTACTTAGACCAAATAGCTGTAAATAATTGAGTGAGTTTAGTAGTTAGTTACAAATATTTGTTTTTGTATTCGCTATTCATTCCTTTCGTCTCAACATATATCTTGATTTATCTGAGATTCACTTGTGTAGATAAACAAAAAAATTAAATAACTTGATTTGCTTGATTTTAATTTTTAAAATTTCCAAACTAAGTAGGTAAATACCTACGTACGTACGTACGTAAATCTGGAATTCGATTATTTATAAAACATCGATATTATAAAGCAAACGTACCTACTAAGGTCTGTAAGATGCCTGTCAAAAAGGACTTTCATTCACATCTTGTTCTTCTCTATCAACCGACAGACGCCCACAGCTGGACAAAAGTCTCTTGCTAGGACTTCCACTTAGATACTTGTAGGTACCATGTAAGTGATAATGTACCTTTACCTTTCCAGCAATGCACGAGCGGTGAAGAGAGTCCGCTAGGCGTAGGGCGTGACGTATCACTTTCTCCTAATTATAACAACTATGTGGCCGATGTACTGCCATTGTAAGCCGCTTGTTGTCTGTTTGCTATTGGCAAATTACACCTACTTATGTCAAGACTCGTGACGTGGATATGAAAGTGCGAGCAACTTTTCGGACCATTGTGCACGGCCCGACTGACGAACCAAAGGACTGTCCTATACCCATTCGAAACGTTCGTGAAAGCTACCTATAAAATATGGTAAATAGGTACCCAATTTACGTAGCACCTACCCAGTCCTTACTAAATATTATTATGCATGTTTGTTTCTTGGTTTGTCCTTCAAACACACAGCAAGAGATTGGCGTGATTTTTTGCAAGGAGATAGATGAGGACCTGACGCGTAAGCTCTTTTATCCCGGAAAAACAGAGTTCACGCGGGATTTTGAATTAACTTAGATTAATTCCAAGCGGTCAACGTCGCGGGCAAAAGGTATTATAAACTAAAACGTCAAGTCATACGCCAGTATAAATATTTCCTATTACTATAGGTGGAAAGTTAGAGACTAAAAGCACATAAGGAAATCAAACATTCTGTTTCTGTTTTCTTGCTCTATTTACCTATTGTTATCAGGCAAGTACATACCAGCAGGTTCAAAAGACAAAACTTACCTAAGTAAGCCTTGGTATTTAAAGGTCGTTCGCAATCAAAGGGTACGGCTGATCAACTAATCTGATGTTTAAGCTCTACTTTCTGGTTAAAATTATAAAATTAGCAGTCAACTCATGTGAAGAGTTACTTTGTGAATAAAATATTAGCAAATTATAGTTTTAAACTGGATACAGGCGGCACAAGATCGAGACATGTAGAAGTCCATGCAAGAGCTTTGTCCACCGTTGCGGACGCCTACCGCGTTGTTAAAGGAGATGATTTAAAATAAAACACAGTAAAACATATAAACAAAAACACGCTATAGTCTATGAAAACACGCGATATTTTCCCGCGCTGAAAGAAAACTAAACGAGCCATAAAAAAATCAATGGACTTGCTGTTAGCCATGTAAGTGTCTCTGTGGCCTCCTCCCGCCTCTAATAAATAAATAAATAAATATTTATCTGCCAGAATGTTTGTACTCATATGTATGTTACTTTGGCATCATACTCCAAAAAAATTAAGGATACCTAGGTAGGTCCTTTCCATATATGTAATTAGCATTCCTTACAAATTAGGTTAACTACTATAACTCTATCGTGTATTCAGAACTTCTGAGGAACATCAACAAAAAATCTGTAATCGTACACATTAGAGGATAATTTGGAACTCGATTATGGCATGTAAATGATGCCTGATGGATTCGACGAAGGTTGTCGTGCCTAATACCCCTACTGCGAGTTTGTAACACACAAAGATTCATTTCGATGCAAATAAGACAGGGTGATAGATATATCTTGAAAAGATCGGAGTAAGGAGTAATGAGGAAAGTCTCGATACCCAAACCCCTTTTAACCAGGATCTAGTAAAGATAGCAACCAAATAAATAGTCAATTAAGATCTGAATTTTCCTGCTGATGTCGATCGTAGTATTCGAAGACTCGCCGCCAGTTTCACCGACCGGGACCGTCTCAAGAGAATCGTAAGAATATGGACCCAGGCGGCACAAGATTTTGACTTTTCAAGAAACCTATATCGTTTGCAATGATGACGTTGATCGCGCAAGTTTTTTTTCGGATTATCATATATTTTTGGCCAAAATTCTTATTACAGCGTGAAGTTCTGTCTGGGATGGAGGCATAGATTCGAAAAGGTCTGGGGCAAAGTTTTCCTAAAATCGCCTCATGTGAAACTCGATCCTGGGCTGGGATGTGGGGGATAGAAAAGAAAATATATAGAATAGAGCATACAAAGAATTCACGCCTTAGTTTGACGGTATAGGCAATACTCACGAAAACCATCAAAGTTTTCGAGATCAAACTCATACTTCGGGTGCATCATCATTCATCATGCTATTCGTACCAAATCACTGTACGCCCACGGCAACGCGACCGGCCCCGACTTTGACGAACGAATATAATGATGTAACCTCGTTTATCCATCTTTATCTTTGTAGATATTGATAAATTACTGCATACTTATGTTACATACCTGTATCCTTATTTGATATAGGTACCTGAAAAAATTATACCCGTTTTTTCTCTTATATCGTGCTACTTCAAATTGTTGTACCTACATATCTTGTTGAAGTGTGAGATTTAAAAAACAAAAAATACTCATCGAGTTGTGGTCATCATCTTTTTTTGCGTCGGGAGTTAAAAACTGCATAGGTAGGTTCTGTATAGTTGGAACGATAGGTACTTAAATTAGCTACCTACCTATTCCATTTTAGGGATAGAAATAATAAACCACCTGATTAAGTATTTGTTCCTTAGTATAGGTAACCTCTATATGCTTTATTTGTAGGTATGCCTTTCTCTTCCATACGGGTTTTTTTTAATTAACTATGTACCTGCTACCTATTTGCCCAGCCAACATTAATAACCAATACTATACTTAAAAGGCCAAAGCAGCAACGTACATACTTATGGTGTTAGTTAAGTCGTCAAGTAGATACCTATTACCTAACTCGGACAAGGTCGGCCTCATCAATGAGAGGCGAGTGCCTGCATACCTACTGAAATAGTTTATCAACTGGTGTGCTAAAGAAACGTGATGTAATTTCATCTTTTTGTGAACTACGAGTTTACATACATTTATGTAAGGTGTACATACAATTAGTTCATAGAATTGCAAAAATTACATCATTTAAATATATACAAGGAAAAGGTGACAGACTGACTGACTGACTGACTGATCTATCAACGCAAAGCTCAAACTACTGGACGAATCGGGCTAATGCATACAGATAGCTGTTAGGACCCAGAGAATCGCTAGAATGGATTTTTGAAAATTCAACCCTCAATGTGTTAAAATTGGTGTTTGAAAAATCGAACTTAACTGTCTTAACTTGAGCGCAGCCGCAGGCAAAAGCTAGTATAGGTATATACTTCTTATCTGCATATCGCACATAAGAAGTCAGTCACCTCAAAAAGGTCTCTGTTCCCTAGACGAAAAAATGTCTCTGCATTTTTTGTTAGTAAAGTTATGAAACTATGTCATAAATATGTTGTAAAACATTTATACGTTTCATAACTTTACTAAGAAAAGATAAAAAGATTTTTCTTTCGTCTAGGGAACAGAGACCTTTTTTGAGTTGCCTGACTTTTGATCTAGATTTGACATACTTAGAACCAAAACTTTCCCTATTTGGTAAATTATTAAAAGTTTTTGACAAAAAGGGACATCCTATCCAATATATTATGTAATATATATGTATTTTTTTGTATGTCCCCTATGGACTCCAAAACGGCGAGACCGATTTTGAAGAAATTTTTAGGCATTCTTCAGATTTGCCGGATGATCCTGTGAAGTTTGACTAGCGACTGGATCAACAGATTTTTTATTGGTTTTTGGTTTTTGTTTTTTGGCAATAGATAATAATTAGTGCTATCCATGCGAAGCAGGGCGGGTCGCCAGCGTGTTATAAGTTATAACATACATATCATACACAGGTGTATCAAGCGTGCCAACAAAAACACTACCACCTATTCGCTAACTGCGCTTTTTGCCGCGGTGAGATCATCGCGCAGCTTCACACGAGAGGGCTCCCATAACACAACCACTTGGCGTTTTTATTTCATTCTTAAAATTCAATACAGAATAACGTAGTATACATAATTATGTACGTAATGGAGAACATTACAAGTTGGCAAATCCGTACCAAGAAAATAGAGGCCAATGGAATTTTTAAACCACTCCACTTCCATTCAACCATTCGTTGGTCAATTTATAAACGATTTCTTCTAAACCACAACTACATATTCAAACGTTAAGTAATCTTCCTTGACACCTGTGTCCCAGTTGATCGCATAAGGACATTTTCCACATATCAGTCATTTGGTATGCGCCGCGCGCCGCCATCTTCGATCCGACCCGACGATCTGTGCTGCGATGGCCATGGGTTCAATTTATTGATGAGTGGTGATCACATGTGTTAGCGAAATATTGAAATAGTAAAGATATACAGATTAATGTATTGAAGGTGGTTTGATAAAACTAGTAGTAGGTAGTTTGACTTTGTTGACGACGTAGGCGCCGGTCTGCCGCCGCGCCGTTAGTATAAATACAGCGCTTTAGACGTTATTAATTCAGTCTCTTCCAGAGACTCATACGGCTATTGGATGCTCCCGCGTCTAGGTCGTTGTATTTGATTGACGGGTGGTGATAGCAATCACGCCCTAATCGAATATATATTACCCGTAGGTTTAGATGAGTGTATTTGATTAAATAATACTTTGATATGTTTGATAGTTACCCTCACGTACAGATGGTGGTTTGTCTGACGTGTTGTGGTTAAATAGGTTTAGATGTGAGGACAGGGGCCGTTATAGGGGCGGTTGGAGACGGCTTTAGGTAGGGTTTAGCGTTTTTTTTGAGTTGATACATGGCTTACTGGATACATGGCAGTGCATAAGTTACGTTCATCTTGTACATCGATGGCGAAATTACAGTAACTTCTAACTGTCGAAATTTAAGCCTCTATAGCCCAACGATTAAAGGTGCGGACTGAAAACTGAAAGGTCGCAGGTTCGAACCCCACCCGTTGCTCTATTGTCGTACCCACTCCTAGCACAAACTTTCCGCTTAGTTGGAGGGGATAGGAGAATATTAGTCAACTTCAGCTTGGCTAATATGCTTTCTTATAAAAAAAAACAATATTTCACACAGTGAAAAAACCGATCAAGCTTGAGTCATACTAGCACAGTGCGCACTGAAGGTTCCGTACCTTAGAAATACATGGGTATTATATGTTCCGTACCTTGCGAGAATAATAGCAGTTACTACATGACCAGCGTGTTGAACTATCGGTCTAGCATCTTTGGATTGTTGGGACCCAAAATTCTATAGGTTCTTCCAATTTTGTGCCCCACTTATTGCTTCAATATAACAAACAGAAGAATCACTATGTTTTAGGAACCTAGGTAGACTTTATTAAAATTATAAGAATACAGCCTGAAGCAAACTGTTTATGTAAAATCTACTAATAATCTGGTGTTTTCCGTTGCGAAATCTAAATACTGTACCTTAGTTACTACCAGGGCTGTAGTAGGTATAATAAACACTGCATGGTGAACGTGGGCCGAACAGAATATTTTTGTAAAGTAATCAATCATACATTATAATGATGTAGGTAGGTAACGCTAATAATAATTATAATACAGTTTGCAAAACATTTCGACATTTTCAATCGGTATTGTCACTCCTTATTGTCGAGTTTAATGACTTCCTTTATGCAGAGTTTGAGTAATGACTTTTTTTTAACTGTAATTATTTATAGTGATAGTGATCTAATGACTAAAATTGATAGAGTTGATCAAATATCACATGCTTCAACGGTGAAGACATCATGAGAAAATCTGTAACGTACGTAAAAAAAAATTTAATACGAGTAAGTCCTCATAATATTATAAATCCGAAAGTTTGTGAGGATGGATGCATGGATGTATGCTTGTTGCTCGTTCACGCCACAACGAATGAACCAATTTTGCTGAAATTTGGAATAGAGATAGATCTCATGTATAGGATTAGCATAAAGGCTACATTTTATTCCGAAAAATTAAAAAGATACTGAGGGAATTAAAAACCTTATTCCACGCGGATGAAGTCGCCGGCATTATGTAGTAGGTAATGTAACGAGGCTGTATAAGGGTTCCTACTTTTATTGCGGAACTTTAAAAAGGTATTTCCGTCTCAGAGATGTAAATAAAATTAACAAGTTATCACAATATTGACTTGTTAATTTACATGGACAATGGACACTAATTAAAATGTCCGATTAAAAGTGAAGTAAGTGGCTATAACCTGAATGAAGCCTGAATGTTATCTAATTATACTATTTTTAAAATATATATAGAAATAACTAATTTACCTAAAGATTGTATTTTACAGTTCATTATTTATTATATAAATAAATACTCGGTATGAATGTCTGTGCTTATAATCTGATTTAAATTCAGCACAGTTATCCTAGAAACTATATCCTAGAAACGGACAAAGGTAAACTACTTCTAAGTTCTTACTTCGGAAAAGTATTGTCGTTTTACGAAAAATAAACCTCTTTATCTCGGAATGATATGATATAGCTAAACCGTTCAAAAGGATAGGAAGACTTTGTTCAAAATAGTTTTTTTTAAGAATTGTAATGGTTGCAACATTTTCTCCACAACTTGTGATTTGATTTATTAGAAAAAGTAATATAAATCACTGGGTGAGCGAGCTAATTAAATGTTAACTAATTCGAATCGCCGGCGTTTCTGTAACTCGCCAACTGAACACAAAAACCTGCCTATTACAAGTGGATAGACGAGTTTTTTCTCCTAGCTCAAAAGCCTCGAGCATAGAGTCCGGCTGCACTCCGGTACGGCATACAAGTAGAAAGATAATGATTAAAACCGCTTAGGTTTAAGAAAAGTAGTACATACGTAGTTAAATGTATCGTCTTCCTCTAACTAGCTAAATAAAATAAAATAAATAAGTCCTCAATCAAATCAGCAAAAAGTGCGCTTTCTTTGGCTTAGCCAGTTCGTCACCGGCTCGGAAAGTTGATTTTGCTTGCGAAAAAAACCGCAGGGTGAAAATTTGCATCTGAAAATATCAAACCGCACCCGAACAGCGTGGTAAATCTCATTGTTACCCTATTATTTTCTTATGTTTTTTATTTTAAGAACAGAAAATATTATGAATAAGAAATTTTAGCTAGACACTGTACCTACCTATCTCCTTTACCTACTTAAAGTAGGCCCAAACCTCCCACAAGAGCTTAGGTTCGAAACGGATTAAGTGTAACGAAAACTATAATACATAATTAATAATACAGCTTGAATTATGGAATTATAAACGGACCGGTATGTAACCGGTGTCTGTAAACAGAGTTTGAGCAAACGGTCAAACGGTAATACTACATTCTAAGGTTTCGTCATTTTGGGCTAAAATGAGAAAAAGTGTTCTGGGAAATATGTTTATATGCGCGCGTTGATCATAAGCGACTTTTTATTATGTTTAGTTTTTTAACTTGTTTAATTGGTCTTTGGACTTAAATAATTTTGCAAACCATCGTAGTCATTTTCATTTTTTACAGGTTTCACGAAGAGCCCAAATGCATAGTGTAGCTTAATAAATTTACGTGTTATACAATGCGTAATTCGACGAGCCAACCTTTGGAAGTTTAGAAAAGCCAACGTTTCATAGGTGGAGTGGTAAATACCATTAGCATTACACAGTGTCGAGTGATTGCTGGAGACAAGAACAAATGAAAACTATGTGCTTGATATTTAAAGGGGATTTATACAGGCGGCATAATATCGAGGCACGTGGAAGTTTCTACAAAAGTCCTAAGAGAGAAGAAGAAAATATTTCAGTTTTCATGAAACCCATACCCCTTACTATTTTCTGAAACCTCCATGGAGTTGAGCTGAACAAAGGCTGAGCTAATTGACCCTGCCGGGAGTTGAAGCCATTACCTCCGCGCAATAAGACCACACAGATTCACTACCGCACCAGGAATATATAGAAAATTCGGCCAATAAACATGACAGCGCCGATCTTTGCTATGTACCTACTTGCAATTCAAATGCATCAATCAAGAAGGTATCCCACAGTTTCATAACACACGACAGCTGCGGAGACAAAGTAACTCGCGCATACACGAGTATAAGGATCGCGGCCTACAATCTAACAGCGAACTAATCAGCGCACAGCATCGAGGTATTTTCGCAGCACAATCGAACAAATCACACATTCCGCCGCCTCGCAAACCAGTTCCGCGCGCATTCCGAAATGATACGTTGCGTCATTCCGCAGCTAAAGCCTCGCGCACACTGCACGCGTTGCACGCGGACTTTCACACTGACCACGCGTGAAAACTTTTCTAACTATGGGACAAGATGATTGATATCGCTACTAATTTTATAAATGCGATACTGTCTTTCTTATTTGGTTTGGCCTTATTTATTTATTTATACAACTTTATTGCCTTAAATAACAAAGCAAGTGAGTATTTGCATGTGGATAATTACAAAAGTTTCCACTCCATGCGGACAAAGTCGCAACAAAAGCTAATATATTATGCTTATGAATATTATAAATGCAAAATGTGTTGGTTTGTTGGTATTTCTTCAGGCGTAGTTGAGGACGGAGGGTAACATAGGCTACTATGTGTTATTATTGCGGAAAAGCAGAGGGTTTGCGGATTTTTAAAAACCTAACTCCACGCGGACGAAGTCACGGGTAAAAAAGCTAGTAATATGAACAAATTACATTACCTCACATATTACAAAGATAAGATAAAGTTGCAATTACGCAGAATAACAAATAATTTCCACGCACTCATTAGATACCTACGTACAATGTGTGAAAACTTGCGTGCTCTCACGCAAACCGTACGTGATGTGAGTGCAGACACACTGTTGGCGTCAGCGCGTCGACTCGCACTCACAACACGTACTGCAATTTCTCTCGTCGTGGATGCTTCTGAATTCTGACAAATTGTCGCGTGCGCTGACAACGGCCTTCCATTGGCCCTTGGCCTATGCCCCTTGGTCTATGGCCTTTGCATATAAAAACATGGGCAGTTATGAGGACTGGCAACAGAAGTGAAAACACGTCATTCATAGCTATAGATCCATGTATTCATAGTCCCATCCCAATAGTGAAGGAAACCAAAAATCTAACGTGACTGAAGTTTACACTTCAAAAATAACGCTTGCCACTTAATAGTGGATGCAGTTTAAGGTTTCACCTCTATTTGTGTATCTACAAGAAAACTCGGTCTAATTTTAGTTTTCCAAAGTTAGAGGTCTGTTGAGGGAAAGTGTGTGTTTGTGTACTATGCAAATCTCTTGCGCAATTAGCCAGATTAGGAACAGTTAGGCAACCGCGGTAAAAAAAAATGCTTCACATTTATTATTTTTATTATTAAAAGACCGTTTTCAATAGATCTAATTAAACGATCACCAATATTATATTTTTAGCTAACTGTCAACAGTTATCAGATTTCAAAGCAAAAAGTTCTATGCAAAAAACTTTGGACAATAATTATTTTGTTTTTAAATAGCTAACTTGAAATTGCGAAGTTCCTTTATGGTTTGATATTTCATCATCATACTAATTGTTGAAGGTCATTCAGTACTTTTCCAATAAGTAGGTACATATTATAGTAACCTGCCTACAAATTAAGATTTTGGTCAAGGTCACGCAGGATGTGAATAACTAAGATATTACTGTAATATTACTCAGCTATTTCCTCAATTTGTAAGACATTAATCCTATTTTTATTAATATTATAAATGCGAAAGTTTGGAGGTATGGATGTTTGTTACTCAATCACTCTGCAACGACTGAACCTATTTGGCTGAAATTGGGCACAGGGGTAGATTATAGACTGGAATAGCACATAGACTATCCCGGAAAACAAGAGAGTTTCCGCGAGAATAAAAATAATTTCAATCCACGCGAACAACGTCGCGGGCATCAACTATTAAAGAATACAATTCTTTAATAATATTGGACTTTACCTCTTGCATGTAAACTATCTTGCTACCTACATGTTTAATAAAATTATTTCTTATATTGATAAAGCTACATAATTTTTGTGAAACTTTTTATGCCCTTTTCAAATCAAAAAGAAGAACCGGTAAGAAATTCCAGTTAAAGTGGAGGATGTTGCCGGTTCTTCAATTCTTCTCGGCAGAATCTCGTTTATAACGAACCAGCGTTAGAGTCTTGATTTTTCATTAGAGCCACAAGTAATTGCAGGTCTGCATGAACTGATGACGATGCATAAAAGTTGAATTTGAATATTTTATCGCAGAAATATGCAACTAAGGCACAATATATAGGTGCTTAAATATGTATATACAGGAATCAACATAAAGTTAATGTAAGTATAAGTATAGGCAAGCTCGTATTTGATCGTAACGACCAATTTTGTCGTTTGTTTTTAATGCCTTCCGTTCAGTCAATAGGATATTGCCATACCTAATTTACCTATTTCTTAAAAACGCCAAATGTATTATACGATATTTGCGTGATAAAAATCATTAATTTGATCAAAATGTTCAAATGCCTAATGGAACCTTGAACACAGTGTTTAATCAAGTTTTGTAATTGTGTCCATTAATACCTATAACGCTTTGAATACTACTTTATGCCATTCCATATTCCAGCTGACCAAAAATATATTATTTTAGGTCAGCTGGAATATTATGTGCTATATCTTCTGATAGAATATAAAGAGAGGAAGACACTCACTGACAAGCCGATACATCCCAAGTTATGTATATCGATGCAAAATGTCGTCTGACATGCGAAAACGCATCGAATTTTCTCACTTGGTTGCCGCTGGCCTGTAGTTCACAGGTACATCCTTACTAATATTATAAATGCGTAAGTGTGTTTGTTTGTTGGTTTGTCCTTCAATCAAGCTTCAACAGAGCTACGGATCGATGTGATTTTTTGTATGGAGTGACATAACTCTCAAAGTAAATCACTTTGATCCTTTACTCAGTGACTAAAGGATAAATCAACAAACAAACACATTTTGGCATTTATAATATCTAATAAGGAATCAGTTTCCATTAAGTATTAATGATATTTGACGCCTGTCAACGCTGCGGTTGTGCGAATCGCGACATTGTGATACTTGTTGACAGATGTTATCGACGCTACCTCAATTCACATGAACGGAACCCTTTTAACTATTTTGTAGTGGGCAGTCGAGCGAAATAAATTGTCGAATGGTTGTCAGAAAGGATCTGTGACCAGTTTAATGTCCAATCATTGTCCAGTCAATTAATAAGTCATTGGAATTAAATTATGGTATTCAACGCATTGGTTTGCAGCTATAGGTCGGTATCTGTTAAGGATAGGTTTGTATTTGCATTATATATTTCGATACCTCCTACGTAAGTTGTTGTATCCCCGTGACGCGTTAATTGTTGTGAATATGAATGAATGCAATGGTTTAGGCCGTCGTTTTAATAACGATACAACTTTATATGTATTGAGAGTATAATGTTAAAGAATGCTGTTTTTAATTTTTTTATTAAACGAACACATAAAATAGATAAAAACAAATCATATAGTGCACAAAACCTAAAATGCCAATTTTGTGGGATACCACAACTTACGTAGGAGTTATCGATTTAGATAGACAGTCTTAAGCTAACTTATCTCAGAAATTATCAATTTGGAGCTTTAAATTAAATACTCTAAGATTTGGAGGCTCTAAATAAGTGTACTTATAAGTCAGTGACTAGCATAGGAAACATGATTTAAATATGAGTTCAGCGAATCGAAATAGTTTTTCATAGCATATTTACAAGAACTCTGCCTCTAATTGCGCAACACAGCCCGCGTATCGCTGACTTTGCACTATTTACGGACTTTGGCCTTACCATCATATGCATTTCATTAATGTGCAATAATAGGTTTAAGGTTCAAAACAAAAGCCAGTTTACAGTTTAAAAGGAAATACTTGTCGGTTAAACTAGTGATTTATCATTCAACATGAGATCTTCGTATCGCACCCGCCATCTCCATTCTTTCAGCCTTTAGATATTAGATATATTATCATGTACTGTATTAGAATATCCGTACAGGATGTTTGACCATCCTTTGACGGATAGCATAAAAATTGTGACAAGTTTTTAACTGTCTAGATAAGTATTTATAAAACATGAAAAAAAAATGGTTTAGAAAAGTTTATTAATAAAATATTTTTAGGTTTTATTACCATAAAGTTCGTAAGACTTTTTGCGGGATTTTTAACCGCTGCATAGTATAAAATGGTTTAGAAATTGGAACTTGGATTGATTTACAACGGCCTAAATCATCATTTACGTATCGACAGTCGTCATAATAAATCTTAAAGACATACTATTAAAGCAAAGAGCTGTAAAAGGAACGTATCTTATTATTCGTAAACTCGTGGTATCTACAAATACAAAAATGGAGGTTCCAAGAATAAATAGGAGTCACGATCTCATGTTGGCAATTTCTGTATAGCTAATGATGCAGTTATTTTGCTGACCGTACCTACAAGCAAAATAATCTTGCATCTATGCCTAAACAATGGTGGAGTTGTACAATAGAATTCGCACATCTACCTGTTGCGAGTACCTACCGGGTCCTAGACTGTGCCAACTCTGCTCTATTGTAGTTAATATACGCACTTCTAAAATGCGATATAAATAGCCGGAGACGACTTCGTCTTCCTAAGTCATCAGCAAACCAACAACTCACTACTGAGAGCGGGTCTCTTCTCAGAGTGAGTTATAGGCCAAGCTTTTTAAAAACTCTAATGTCATTATCGATATACCTACCTACACTCACTCTTTGCAACAGTATAAAAGATTATTGTATCAATATATTGCAACCGCGTCATAGCTTCATATGCTTCTCATAGTTCAATTGTAGACATTAAATTAACCTTGTGTAATTGTTAACTGGCAAACCCGCATTCGCACTTTTGCTTATACGCATGTCGGTTTGCCTGTAATTGGGTGCACACTGCACACTCTGGAATGTTTCTATAGATGTAGTATATTTTTTTGTAATTCTTGTGTGATTTCCTGTTGGCAAATCAATAAATAAAATAAATAAATAGTCCACCACGCTGGCATGTAAATTAGCAGACCTCATACACCTATGCGAACTTTATGGTGAACTATCAGGCGTGCAGGTTTCTTTATGGTGTTTTCTTTACCCCTGAAGCATAGGATATTTAATTGCCTATACGCACATAACTCGGAAAATTCACTGGTGTGTGCATGGGATTGAACCCGGGATCCCTCTCTAAATAACAAAACTTCTAACCGATAGACTTCTAGATTGACTAAAAGTTCTGCTGCAGCTTGCAATTAGGTACTTACGCCTGATTTCATGAATGAAGGATTTTAATAATCTCCATGGCTATAATATTTATATCATTAAATTTAAATTCTCTCACTCGTTGATTTTATACAAAAACTCTTCCATTAGAAGTTAACAACCGCATGAGAAAACAAGTCTATGAATCAATGATGTTTAAAAACAATAAACTATGCAAATAATATCGATGTGAAGCTGAACAAACCTGAGAATCGTACGTATATTGTTTATGTTATATTTATCTCCTTATAAAACATTACATCTTCATACAGAAACTTGTTTTTGTTCTTCGGAACTTTCCGACGTATTCTATCTAGTATGTATTAGACTCTGAGTGTAGAAGCTAATATGGCATTTTAATAAACTTTTTTTTAATGTTTAATTTAATATGTACGGGCATATTAATGTCGCGATTTGACATCTCTTTACCAAGGGCCCAGTACGTAAAACTGTCAACAATACATAAATGTGACAATGAATATAAGGAGATGAAAAAATTCTCCGCCCTTTTCTTGTTCATTGTCAGATTTACGTAAATTAAACGTAAAAAGTTACACTAGACTCACTGAATCTGATCAGTTCATTAAACTCATTTTAGACATATACCACTCCATAATTCCACCTTACTTTCAAGGGAACATATATATTTTCATAGGTACATATATATTTACGATCCTATCTTCATGCTGTAAGCTCTTAGTATCAATAAAACTACTTTAAATTCTATAATATTATAGATAATCGTAGCAGAGTTCGTAGTCTAATTAAAAAACACTACGCCTCCTGTGTGGACCTGCCTTCTTGATAATAATTAGTTTAACTACTCGGGAATAGTCGGTCGTAAGCGCCTGCGATATAAGCTTACATTAAACTAAAATACCTATTTCGCTTTTCACATTTCTTACCCACATAGCATCCATCAGTTTTGCAATAACCTGCCCAATTATAACGACCATAAGAAAAGAAATTTCAACCTGTTATCGAGTATTTATTGCCCAAGGAGGCCGGTAACACGACAGGTATGTAATAACTATGTATAGGTATACTATATATGTGTATGTGGGTATATTGTGTCTGCAGATGAATGTTCTGTAGTCAGGCAAGGCGTGGCTCGCGCTCGTAAACGAATTTACATATAAACGCATTGCGTAAGGGAAAGTTTGGTGACAGAGTGTTATGGGAGGAATTGAAAACGTTTCGGAGTTTTTTTTTAGATTTTTACTGGGTATCGTTAACTAGTAAAAAATATTTAAAAAATACTTTTGTTTTTCTTGAGAAAATCATCGGAAAACTGGTTTAAAGTTACTTGAATTTTAATTCATTCTCTGTCTGGATGCCTATGTGCACTATAAACTGTACTTGTAGTTTTATATATAACTGGACTGGCCTGAAATTAAGTAAATAACTAATCTGGATCGGTAATTATACAAGTTACATCACACAACTTCACATTTAACTGTTTTGGCAGACTCCTTTACAATAGAGTTCAACGCGTTCAAAGCTTCACAATTTTTTGAATCAGCTACTGTAAATCTATAGAAAAACCCACACCACTCGGCTTCGCTTTTTTATTAAAACCCTCTTCGTACTATGTTATTAATTATTATTATTTGTTGCGAAACCTCTCTACCTGCTGTTGGTGTTCTAAGAAACTACTGAAGAGATTTTCATGCATTAAATCTTACATAATAGCTTCTAACCTTTTCGCAAATTCAAGCTATCCATGATATGAATTGAACAGGATGAGAATCGTTCATTCATCTCAACCCATGGCCCACAACTGGCCGGGCAGCTCTTCTTTCAAATGAGAAGGGTTTAGGTCAAAAAATATGTAGTCCACCGTACTGGCCAAGTGCGGAGGCAGACTTCACGCACCTTTGGGAGCATTCCCTATGGAGAACTCTCAAGTTTTTGTGTTCTTCAACTGTTCGAGCAAGTGAAATTTAAACGGACTAACTCCGAAAAGTCAGAGACACATGTCTGGGATCGAACCCTGGAGCCCAGAAGGTGGACATCTTAACCACAAGGCTTTAACTGCTCAGTAGGTTCGAACTTCGAGTATGAACGTATATTTTATTGAAAACGAGCGAGATGCTTTAAAGAAAATATTATTTGCGCCGTAGGATCCAAATAAGGAGTCACGATTTTCTAATGAATTTATTATAAACGTGTTTATTATAAAAACGTTATATAAACCTACTAATAGATACAAATACAAGCGATCATTACCATATATATGTAATGACGATACGTATAATTATATACTCGCTTACTTAAGTGAGTTGTATAAAATAAAATTGCAGTTAAATTAAAAGCGTATCGCAAAAGTGAATCATGTACCTAGCATAGCATACGTAATAATTTCATAACTGAAACTCATTACCCTCCTTGTGGAGCGCACAGCGAACAATGCGGTCGGTTCCACGCCAGTAAACCTGAAGCTGACCTTCGTTGCGATCCCACTGTTACTTTACTACACGATTAGAAATAGAAAGTCAACATCTGACCGATTACAGTAGACTACCTATGAAATATGAACCCCTAGTAAGTATGTATGTAATTCTTACTAATCTAATATACCTATAAAGGAAAAGGTGTCTGACTGACTGACTGACTGATCTATCAACGCACAGCTCTTATCACTGGAATTTGGCATACAGTTAACTATCATGACGTAGGCAATAGGCTAAGATAGGATTTTTGTAATTTCAACTCCTATAGGGCTTGAAAAATCAAACTTAACGTGAGCGAAGTCGCCGGCAAAAGCTAGTATTAGTAAATGCGAAAGTGTGTTTGTTTGTCCTTTAATCACGCAGCAACACAGCAACGGATCGCCTTGATTTTTGCAAAGTGGAGAGTGACATACAGACTAAAGGATTTTTAAAACTCCATGCGGATGAGCTCATTTTGAACAACATGTAATTACATCTCAATACTAGCGCAGGTCTCCTTGCAGAGAAGGGTTATAGGCCAAAGCAGGTATAAGATATTAAATTATTTTTATCAACCAATAGATGTCCACGGCTGGACAAAGATGGATTCCTCATGCGCCGGTTTTGTGCCCTGCAACTCATCTCGTGTCGTCGATCCACCACAAAATATTTCCTGACATACTCTGTCTTGGGTCTGACCAGAGGAGCAGAGTAAGAGTGCGATTTATAGAATTCAGCCTAAGATTGAAGCTAGCTAAAGGATAAGTTATATCAGTTTATGTGACACCAATATCCCTAATTGTTTTCTATATTCCATACGGCATTATATCGGAACGCTCTACAGTTTGGCAGTAAGGCTTTCCCGCTAGGTTTATAACAAGCCACATCCATTTTGAAAATTATAAATCGAACCTTGAACTTCCCAATTAAGACTATAGAGCTCACCAGTCACCACTACGCCACAGGTCGTCAAAACTGTGTAGTATCTAGGTAGGTTCGTCTTCCTTGTAAACATGCTGGATGTAATAAATAGGTATATATGTAGTATTGATTATTGAAGTTTTATAATTGGAGTATTATATAGACACAATGTCGAACATTTCTATGCTCTATTTACCAAACTTGCTCGTCGAACATGTGCGATGGAACTGGGGCAAGAATGAGACGCGAATTTATTATTTGGCATATTTCTTTTTATCTAAGAAGTTTTTTTATTCTTTTTTTAGATTTCTTTAAGTAGGCGATTATATTCTACCTTCCTACCGACGTATTTATACATATATGTACTACATATTCCTGCCTCAGTAACTAAGTATGCTAAGTATGTGGTCGGTACATTTTCGCAGCGTCGCAACTTGCAATCTCTAGATTTTAACATCGCATTAGATCATTGCTTGATGCTTGATGATGACGAAATAAGAACTATTTTTATCTAACTACATACATATATAATAATTCTTTGGCAGTTACTGTTTCTACTTATACGCCATTAAAATATTGTACCTATAAGTTACTATTAATAAAGTGATGGTGTTAATAAAAAGTGGATTTCCATAAAAAAAAACAATTACGTATACTTTCTACTATAAATATAAAAAATGACATTAGAAACACAATGAATCGACAACTCACCTTTCTAACTGGAATCCAATTAAACCGGGGACCACTCGCGGGCAATAACAGAAGATTCCAAACGACAATCTATGAATAACTTATTAAAACAATCCGCTCGGTATGGGAAACCAGAAAGCTTGTTTTAAATTCCATTCACAAAAATTCAAAAATAAAACTTAACAAAAAAGTTCTGCACACTCAACTTTTTAATCTTTTTTTATAGGCCTAAATTACTATAAATTTGTTTTAAAGCGCAGGAAAATCCATTAAAATCCGTATTTACAAACACCGTGCTTGCATGACACTACTTTACGTCTTCTTGGTTAGTAAACGACTGTGTTTCTTTAGTAAGTTGATAGACGTTACAATCTCCTAAGATAGGATGGTAACGACACCAAATTATAAAGGTAGCTATATATTGGATGCCATGCCTTTTCAATTATCACCTTCGTTTGGTAGAGCTGTCCCTCTACGTTGTTATGAAGCAAAGAGTTTTATGTCTTATGGCATAAATAAATAGGAACATTAATGCCTTCGAGATTTTTATTTCGGATTGCGAAAGAATTTTAGGTTCACAGCTCGACACGTAAAGCATGTTTTTGAAAAGCAATACATATCCAATAACTATTGTACCTATCATGGATTATTTTGTATTATTTTAACTTGAATCCCTATGTGAATTAATCAAAGTGAAATGTTTTTCTTTTTCTTCTTTAGGCTTTTCTTTGATAATTCAGCATAAGATAGGCTTTCGCTAGTGTCAAGTAGGTTGAACGAGGCACAAACGAGAATAATCGTTAAAACACCAATTATTTCTCTGTAGGAAAAGGGTTAAAAATATAATTTTTATTTGATTTGATAATACTAGGTAGGTACCTACTAGGGATCTAGTCTATGTACATACAACAGGTAGGTGTAAAGAATACAGTTCATATTAACAAAAATTACTGGACTTTGCACTAACATAACATAAACTCGACAACATTTAGGTAGGTATCTACTATCTTTGAAAGAAGATTTTGAGGCAGAAGATTAGTAGGTAGGTACATTAGATATATGGAAAATTTGATACTTTATCCAGACGTATTGCACGCAGTGTGTGATCGCGCACTCTAGGTACCTAATTATTTGACCAACTGACCTGTAGGCTGTAGGGCTAAGATACGCACCACGAGAAAATTTTGATACACGTTGAATCTTTATAGAGATTCCCGAGTAAAGGGTAGACAAAATTTTCTCGTGGCGCGCATTTTAACCCTATTGGTGACCAATTCGAAGACGACTGGCCTAATTAATGGCGAACTAATTTTTTATGAAAGAAAAACCGAGGTCGTTATGAAACATCAGGGTGGACAGAAACATATAAGTTCTCGGCTCTATTTAACAACGTAACGATACCTAATCACCACTGAGATAGAGACTTAGCCCCGAGACAGGTACTATTAAATATTCTATGTCCCATATGGTTACAGTAACTACAATCAGACAATTTACTTATTCTGACCGGAAGTACCATCTAGCGGTGAATATTATCTTTGAATAGCTTTTCTATTTATTAACAGATGGCGCTATAAGAATTTTTATTTTACTCACTACCAGATGGCGCTGACATTAATTCTACGATGTTTTTATAAGACGTATTCTAAAATTAATTATTTACTGGAATTCCGAACTAAGAATTTTGATTCTTTTCACATCTTTTTTTTTATAGTAGTAGACATAAATTATTAATAAACATAATTATAAAGCTTAAATTATATTGTACCCCCCATCTAGTGGGCAGTTCTTAAGTTATAACTTTCCTGAGGTTCAACAGATGGCATTGCACTGTACATAAATGTAGAACAAAAACTATGATGATTGTAGATAGTATTTTATAAAATAACCCTGTACATTTCTTTTGTAATGATTTGATATTGGTTGCAGATGGGGATTTCCTGACGAACTGTCAAACTCGTGATGTGAAAATAGTTAAGTTTTCTGAAATTATCCAATTTTCTTAACTTTTCTTTCCGTAAGAACTCTTCTCCTTACAATAAAAAACACAACAAAAACAAGAATTAGCGAAATTGGTTCAGCCGTTCACGCGTGATGCCGTGACCAAGGGAAATAGGGATTCATTTTTATACAATAACTAGCGGACCCGACAGACGTTGTCCTGTCTTAAGTTTTTTTACATCCTCTTTGACGAAATTGGCAGCACGCATTCTGTCAATGTTATGTCAAACGCCATAAGGTTACATCAAAAAAGTTTGAATTGTAAAAGCGGTTACATTAGAAATAATTTAATATGGTGGTTAATATTTCTTAAATTTTCTAATTTTCCGCGCAATTTTCTTAATTTTTTCTTTCATAAGAACCTTCTCCTAACAATAACAAACACAATAAAAAAAGAATTAGCGAAATCGGTCCAGCCGTTCACGCGTGATGCGCTTACCAACACATTAAGCGATTCATTTTTATATATTAGAAGTATATGGATTTTGGCGACTGAAATGAAGCCGAATTTTAAAACAATTAATTATTTATTTGACTCGCATTCCCATTTTCTGTTGAAAATAATAAAACTGCATAACTTGTACGTATCGAATTTTTATTGTTAAATATGTAGTTCATAATACACACTAAAATAAATAATAATACAAGAGTTTGAAACCTTTCGTATAAAAATATCTACAAGTACCTACACAACTTTTAACAGTCTACAGTCACACATAAATTCCACTTTTTTAAGTCTATAAGTCTATTCACTTATTTTATTTAATGTTTAATATAATTAGGAAAGATAATGGAATTACAATACATATAGTGTCATGTAGTAAAAGCTGTAGTGACATATTACATGCTGATGGACTATGATAATTGAAAAAATGTCATATGAATTATAAATTTAAAAAAATTAACCATTTCTACATTACATATATAATAAATACTGAATCTCAGATCTGTGCACTGTGAATATTTGAATTGTTTTACATTTTCAGATGTGGTAACTTAGTTAATATCGTACCCATATTGCAAAAACCGATTATCTGCACCAAAATTTGAGCGAAAAGTTTTTGAGTTATAAGCATTTGAAACTTTAACGACTTAAAAATTAGTTATAATGATGTCAATTTTTAAACAATAATAATTTTTATAAACAAGAAACTATTCAAGAAATGTTAAGTAGGTTAATAATTGAAAAAAACTTACTATTTTTTCAACAAAAAGAAGAAAATAACCGGTAAGGAGCTCACTTAGTTAGTTTTTCCTGAATGTAGAAAAACTACCAAATTTTCAAATTTACCGTTCTGGTAGCTCTAATGGCATTTTTTATTTAATCACTTGTTTTGAATAGTAATAATCATCAAGACAAAAATCGTTTTAGTTCAACTTTAGCCAGTACAGGTGTAAAATAAATATCTTTAGTTGCTTTTGGCTGAAGGTAAAGTAGATTTCATTTAACTTTGTACGTACTAACTGCAGCGCCCTATGGTTTTACCCGAGGAGTTCCCGTTCCCGTGGGAAATGGGCAAGCCTACATTATTTCTTATAATCTCAGCTATCTTTAAAAGAAAGTTTCGTTGAAATCGGTCTCATTTAAATAAAAAAACTATTTCGTTTTATTATATTAGAATAACTAGCTATGCCTTGCGGTTTCACCTACATTTGTCCCGTTCCCGTAGGAATTTAGGGAAACACTATAACTGTAAACTTTCCTCTCGAATCACTCTATCTACTGATGAAAACTGAATTAAAATCCGTTGCGTAGTTTAAAAGATCTACGCGTACATAAAGAGGGCCAGACAGCGGGAATCGATTTTGTTTTATACTATGTAAAGATAACATATACAGCAGAGCTAAGTTTGCCTGCAAGCGTTGCTATATGGGTGCCCCATTGTAGCTTTGAATCCAGAGTTAATCCCAAGAACACTGTGGAGTCCTCAGTTTTCAAAGGTTCATTATTTTTCTTTAAATTTTTACTGACAGTTCTCGGGTTAGGTAATAAAAACTCAACACACTTTGTTTTTTTAGTATTTAAAAGTAGATTATTTGCCGTAAACCATTCAGAAACTTGAGATAATGCATTATTTACATCGTCAAAATTTTCTTTCATCCTATCAACCTTAAAATTCAAAGACGTATCATCAGCAAATAGTACAATATTGCAAGTATTTTGGACAAAATGTGGTAAATCATTTATGTAGACCAAAAACATGAATGGACCTAGAATAGAACCCTGGGGTACACCCATTACTGAGGCTGATCCGGATGATTTTACATCATTGACACATACTCTTTGGAATCGTTCACTGAGATAAGACGCAATGAGACTAAGTGCAAAATCTTTAATGCCATAGTGGCTCAGTTTAAGCAAAAGTGTCTCGTGATCAACGCAGTCGAATGCCTTTGACAAATCACAGAAAATACCAACGGCACTCTGTGAGTTCTCCCATCGAATATGTGTTGTAACAGCCTTGCGGCTGCATCGGTTGTTGATCGACCCTTTGTAAAACCATACTGCTCAGTGTGTAGGAGTTTATTTGAATTAAAGTGTAAAAGCAGTTGGTTGAGCATTATTTTTTCGAATATCTTGCTGAGAGTTGGCAAAATTGAAACAGGCCTGTAGTTATTCGGGTCACTTTTGCTTCCCGATTTAAAAAGCGGTATTAGCTTACTACATTTCATAAGGTCTGGAAAAGATCCAGAATCTACTGATTTATTAAAAATTAAAGCAAGATATCAATTATATCAATAATATCAATTATGTTATGAATTGTTTTAACTGATATCCCCCATAGATCTGCTGTTTTCTTATTTTGTAAAGATTTAAATGTTTTGACTATGTCATATGGGGTAACGTGTTCAAACCTAAATAACTTATTGCACTCAGAGACATTGCTACTTAGAAGACGATAGACTTCTGCTGGCGAGGAATTCAGAGAGAGAGGTTGTAGTAATTGGAATATTTCTGAAAAAGTTCTCAAATGTATTTACAATTTCTGTATCGGAGTTAATTACATGATTATCACTTTTAAGCTCCAATTTATTATTATTATGTACCTTATGTTTACTCATTTCATCACCGATGATGTCCCAAGCTGTTTTAATTTTATTATCAGAATTGACAATTTTTTGTTTTATGTGAAGTGACTTTGCTTGTATGCACACATTTTCAAACAATTTAGAATAGTTTCTTACATATTCAATAAACGCGGGAGAATAATTATATTTTTTTCTGCATACAAGTCAAGCAGCTTATTTCTACTTTTATAGATGCCGGCAGTTGGCCAGTCACTAAACTTAAGATCTTTAGACAGTCTTTTCTCTATCACCTTAAAGATAGAGTCATATTGTGAGCTTTACAAATCAAAAAACTTTTGATTTGTGAAGATGTTCAAAAACCCTCGTAGCCCAGTTATACAGTAAAAGTGAACTTAAGTTATTTTACCTGCAATAATTTTAACAAAATATTGAGTTCATTATTCTGCAAAAAGCAACTAATGTTGTTTAGTTCATTTTACTTTTTAGATACATCAGCAATTTCTAGTATATTAATAAAAGCTGAAACCTGTTAACGCAGGTTAACATGTATTAACAGAATAATATTGACATAATGATAAATCAAGCAACTACATCTGAAAAGTATTATAATACAATACATTGTTTTTGTGGTATAGATTTATAAATCTAAATTATTTAAATGAGTTTAGTTCTTTTTTTAAGAAGGTAATTAAATCATACCTGTAGGTAGTTGCTTTTAACTCTAGCTATCTCCGTAAAAAAGCGTCGTAGCAGATAATGGGTTTGACCTACAGCTTCGCCGTGAGTTGAGGAGTCGATTGATATATTTAACCTAATTTTGGTACAAAAATGCAGATAATCGGTTTTTGCAATAAGGGTACGATATAATACTCCATAAATATTCCTATAATCTATTTAAAAAATCTAAAGTACTGTAATACTGATCACACATAACAGTTGAGCCACATTAATTGGGGAATTTTAATATAGAATCGAGCTAAATTTTTATAACTTAAATGGTTCTAAAAAATGCATTTCAACCGGAATGTGCGATTAGCATAATAGAATGTTATTTTTAACCGACTTCCAAAAAAGTAGGACGTTCTCAATTCGTCGGAATCTTTTTTTTAACTACTTATTTTCTCCGATTATTTGAAGACGCCTGGACCGATTTGGAAAATTCTTTTTTGTTTGAAAGGGTATACTTCCCAGGTGGTCCCATTGTCATCAAGTCAGGATCTGATGATGGGATCCTGGAGAAATCGAGGGTACTTTTCAAATTTTATAGGAACAATTGCTATACTTTGTATTGGCGTTTAAAGTCGGTTTTGTAAAAAGAATTTTTACGTTTATATTATTTTATAAAAATATTATTTTTATACTTAAATTAAAATTGCATTCAAGTAAAATTTTTAAAAAATTATATCGACTAGAATAATAGCATAGCACTCATAATCTAAAAAATAAGTACAATTATATTGATATTTGTAATTTGATTGATTTGATGAGCTTTGTACAGAGAATAAAACTACAATTTAGATACTAATAGTATTTTTTTTTTATATACGAAATAGGCTTGCGCTTGACGACAATCAATACTGGATAGCACTGCTGAGGTCTAGGTTGTAGCGCGCTTGAGTAGAAGATGCCTATTCACTCTTGCCTTGAAGGTACTCAAATTATAATTTAGTAATAATAAATTATAATAATTCAGTTCTCAGTGCCTAATAGTTAAATTATTTATTGGTGTTTAATAATATTGATCACATTGAATTTTAAAACCTTTAGAACCATAAACGTAAGTATTTTCAGTAGTAGGTAGGTATTACGACTTTATATTATGGAATATTTAGGATCTATTTCACAATCAGAGAATAGTGTTTAACCAACGAGTACTGGCATTTTGACGTTTTGACAGATTTGTCAAAACGTCAAAATTCGTCGCTTAGTTTACGATACCTTTGTTTTCTTTTTAATTGTATTTGCTTTTGCGTCAAGAGGCATTACTATTGTGAAATATTGGTTAAAAAGAATATCGATAAATTTCGAAAAAAGCCAACAACATAGCGGCGATCTCTCTCTTTCTCTCTCTCTCTCGGGAGGTCGTGAGTTGCCGCAGACGCTTGTCAACGTGACAGCTTCGTATGAGATGACGCGACTTTTCCGATTGGCTGAATGCGTGGCGCCACTTTAAGGTGGATGGTCCGTGAGCTAAACACAGTTGTTGTCAAGAGATGGCGCTAAAATGACTATTTTTTTAAATGTTGAAAATTGCAATATGCTTTGAATTAAATCATACACCAATACAATGATTATAAATTATCCATATTTTCAATTAGAAAACGAATTCTTTAGTCATGTTGTCGGCTGCCTTACGTTTTACGGGTTTCGGAGGTTTAAACCTCGTAGTAAAACGTGAGTGTCGGCCAATTAATGTATCAACCGTATTTAGACAGTCCCGCGTCTGTGCGTTAATGGTTTAATGGCAACAGCCCGCAGCGGGCGGCAGCGGGCAGCAGCGGGCAGCAACGGGCAGCGGCGGGCAGCAGCGGGCGGCGCTCAGCCGGGCACGAGCCACGCGTCGTACACGTGGTCCCAGTGCACGTGGCGGAAGTACGGGTGCTGCTTGATGTCGGCGACGCCGCCCGCGCCGCCGCCGAGGCGCTCCGTCGGCTCGTACGTTAGCAACTGAAATATCATTTTTTTATTGTATTACTAGTTTTTGCCCCCGCCACTTCGTCCGCGTGGAATTAGATTTCGGGGTGGAATTTTCAAAAACTGTGACACACGTACTTCTTTATTTTTAAATGAAAGCTCAAATACCAATTTTGATGGAAACAGCTTGAAAAATGACGGAGTTTCATATAAACTTCCATCCCCTATTTAAACCCCTTAGGGGTGGAATTTCCAATAATCCTTTCTTAGTGTGCGCCTACGTCATAAAAGGAACCAACTGTAAAAATTTCAAGTTTCTAACTTCAGTAGTTTAGGCTGTGCGTTGATATCTCAGTCAGTCAGTCAGTCAGTCAGTCAGTCAGTCAGTCAGTCAGTCAGTCAGTCAGTCAGTCAGGACTTTGAATTTTATATATATAGATTTTAAACCGTGCGTTGCGGCCCATCGTCGATCTGTAGCGACAGCGCCACTCACCTGCGTGAGGAGGGAGCGCGCCTCCAGCGGCAGGCCGTCGGGCAGCTGTATCGCGCTGCGGCTCCACACGTGCGGGTGCGCTGCGGACAGCGGCTGCGGACGTATTAGTGGCTATCAAAAGTTGCTAAGTTTCTTTTTTTTTTTAATTTTTATAATATTTGTCGTGATAAAGAGTAACATTTCTATAGTATTGTATTGTAGTATTCATATTGAATATATCGACATTCACAGGTAATAAAGAAAAAAAATGGTATATTGCATCGTATTACATATGGCATTGTATTTATCAAAAATATGCTAAGCAAATAATTTGAACTTACACAAATTGTTTTGTATACTTACATAACCGCAGATAAGTTCATACATTATGGCACCGAAGCTCCAGAAGTCGCACACTTTGTCTAGAGCGGCGTCCCTGTCGTCGACGCACACGCGCTCGAGCAGCTCGGGCGCCACGTACGCGCGCGCGCGGCGCCGCGCGTGCAGCCGGGCCAGGAACACGTCCCGGCCCGGGTAGCTCACGATGTACGTCAAGATGATTTGACCTTGCTCGCCCAGGAGGATGTTTGACGGGTTCAGATCTCTGAAAAAATTAAGAAAAAATGTTAAAAAGTTTCTTGCTGAAATTCTTCAAAATTATATCAACAGACAACTAAAGCTGTCAATTTATGTCGATTCGCTTGATATTTTCTAAATGACGTCATTATAACTGTCCAGGGGTCCGGTGCACGCGCGGGAACACGCCCCCTACCTGCAAATGACTCCGGCGTTGTGCAGACTCTCCAGCGCAGTGAGGATCTGCGCGCCCCACAGGCACACGCCGGACGGCGGCAGGATGTCGCGCCGGTGCACGCGCGGGGACACGCCCCCTACCTGCAAATGACTCCGGCGTTGTGCAGACTCTCCAGCGCAGTGAGGATCTGCGCGCCCCACAGGCACACGCCGGACGGCGGCAGGATGTCGCGCCGGTGCACGCGCGGGGACACGCCCCCTACCTGCAAATGACTCCGGCGTTGTGCAGACTCTCCAGCGCAGTGAGGATCTGCGCGCCCCACAGGCACACGCCGGACGGCGGCAGGATGTCGCGCCGGTGCACGCGCGGGGACACGCCCCCTACCTGCAAATGACTCCGGCGTTGTGCAGACTCTCCAGCGCAGTGAGGATCTGCGCGCCCCACAGGCACACGCCGGACGGCGGCAGGATGTCGCGCCGGTGCACGCGCGGGGACACGCCCCCTACCTGCAAATGACTCCGGCGTTGTGCAGACTCTCCAGCGCAGTGAGGATCTGCGCGCCCCACAGGCACACGCCGGACGGCGGCAGGATGTCGCGCCGGTGCACGCGCGGGGACACGCCCCCTACCTGCAAATGACTCCGGCGTTGTGCAGACTCTCCAGCGCAGTGAGGATCTGCGCGCCCCACAGGCACACGCCGGACGGCGGCAGGATGTCGCGCCGGTGCACGCGCGGGGACACGCCCCCTACCTGCAAATGACTCCGGCGTTGTGCAGACTCTCCAGCGCAGTGAGGATCTGCGCGCCCCACAGGCACACGCCGGACGGCGGCAGGATGTCGCGCCGGTGCACGCGCGGGGACACGCCCCCTACCTGCAAATGACTCCGGCGTTGTGCAGACTCTCCAGCGCAGTGAGGATCTGCGCGCCCCACAGGCACACGCCGGACGGCGGCAGGACGTCGCGCCGGTGCACGCGCGGGGACACGCCCCCTACCTGCAAATGACTCCGGCGTTGTGCAGACTCTCCAGCGCAGTGAGGATCTGCGCGCCCCACAGGCACACGCCGGACGGCGGCAGGATGTCGCGCCGGTGCACGCGCGGGGACACGCCCCCTACCTGCAAATGACTCCGGCGTTGTGCAGACTCTCCAGCGCAGTGAGGATCTGCGCGCCCCACAGGCACACGCCGGACGGCGGCAGGATGTCGCGCCGGTGCACGCGCGGGGACACGCCCCCTACCTGCAAATGACTCCGGCGTTGTGCAGACTCTCCAGCGCAGTGAGGATCTGCGCGCCCCACAGGCACACGCCGGACGGCGGCAGGATGTCGCGCCGGTGCACGCGCGGGGACACGCCCCCTACCTGCAAATGACATCAACAAGATGTAAAATCATATTATCAAGGTTCAGATTTTCATTCAGATTGTTATCAGAACATTCATATTCCCTATGTTATGCACTCCTAAACGGCGGGACCAATTTTGATGAAATTTCCAGCAATCGTCATATACGCCCAACAGGTGATTCTGTGAAGTTTAATTCCTAGTAAACGGAACAACAGAATTTTTTTTTGGCTATAGATAAAACCCGGACGAAGCCAGCGGGTCGCTAGTGAAAGTATCAAAATAAAAGATTAACCTTCGCGTTACTCGGTGTTTCAACCCTCTCATCTCTTTCTGTCTTCCTGTCAATCGCCCCTCCTTGATCCTCTTCAACCACATGTATATTGCCGTCCTCTTCCATCCGACATATTTTTGGTACATCCGTCAACGCTCTGTCGACGTTCAATAGCAACTTCTGCGAATTCATCACCAGCTGCGACACTTCCAAACTATCCAAACTATCAGTCTTCCCAACATTCTCATTTATATCCCCCGAAACATCGATATTCACTCTACAATCGATTCTATTCTCAGTAGTATTTGAATCGATTTTATATTTACCGCTATTTAATTTGGGCTCGACGTTAACATTATCATCTAAGACATCGATTTTTGGCATCGAAACGATTTTTTTTCCACTATCGGCGAGTTTGGCGGCAACTTTCGCCTCAATGTTAACGTTAGCGTCCGTAACGTCGATCGATTCGTTATCGTTTTGAATATCGATTTTGTTTTTCTTGGGTTCGGCGAAAACGTTCTCTAGATTGAGTTCCCGGGCCGGTGTGTTGGGGACGGACTTGGCGTAGTTCTTGATGTAGTCGAAGAGCCGCTCGCCCGGCGCGTAGGCCAGGATGAGGAACAGCAGGTGTTCGGTTTCGACGTAAGCGTGCAGGGGCACCATGTACGGGATGACGGTCGGCAGTATGGGCTGTCGGGTTTCGTTGCTCCTCTGTTGGAAGTAATTGTCGAACTCCGTCAGATTGTTTGGTATTTTTTGGATAACCTGGAAACGACCAAATACGGTTACGTACGGTAAATCACGGTGTTAGTATCGGCCTGTATCGATTAGCACTTTACAATAAAATTATTACATCGTACTATGAAATAAGTGAAATATCTATGATTTTACAGCTAGTTCGAAGAGCCGATGGTCTTTGGGTTACTAAAGTGACTATGACGTCCCTCATATTAATTTGTTCATGTAAAATGCAGCCTATGTCAAGCGGATAACAATAACGAATCCATTGATAACTGATTCATTGAAAGCGGCTCAGGGGCTAAGGTACCACTGTAGAATATTTGTAAATAGTCACATACATACATAGACAGCAAAATTCATAACCATTCCTTTGGGTTTTACCAAAGTCGGATAAAAACTAGTGACCAGTGCGTCCCTCGTGCCTCACCTTCATGGCGTAGCAGGCGTGGTCGTCCCGGTGCAGCACCAGCATCACGGCGGGGCCCAGCACGGCCAGCACGCGGTACAGCGCCAGCTCGTCGTGCGGCCGGCGCAGCATCGACAGCGGGATGCCGCAGTGCAGGCGCGGCGCGTCCTCCCCGCGCGAGCGCAGCAGCTGCAACACCCACGACATTGATAATCGCCATGTTCTCCTGGTGCATGTTTACTGTATAGCAGAGGTACGATAACAATAGATTTGATCAAATCCTTAAGATTTCACCCGAGATGTTAAAATAACGTTAATCTCCTTTGGTCAACGCCTGTACACTCACCACACTAATAAAAACACTGCGCATCACTTCAAAAAACTTTCATAAAGAAAAATACAAATTCACTATATAAAACGAGCACCAGTAGGAAATAGCGAGTTGCAAGGTCCTAGTGGCGCCATCTAGTGAGTGAATAGTTAAACAGTCATAAACACCGCTGCCTGGCACGCTCGCTCGACTCGTGCGTTGTATGGTAGCTGTTTCAACATAACCTAACCGACAGTGTTTGAGGATGAAAAAGTTTTCTGCGTAGACTATAAAGTCTAACTAGGAGATTAAAAAAAAACAATGATAAATAGTAAAGAATAGTAAAACTAAAACCAGTTTAAATCTAGAAGGCAGTAGTACAAGTTGTCAGTGTTGTGCGGGATGTCGTCCCTCGCAGTTGTTAGTTTAACATCATGCGTGACTTGATCTACCTTGAAGATTTGATCAAAAATGTTATCAATCCATTCATGCATCAATCAACAAGTTGAAGTGTTGACTCACGCTCTGGTCGACGTTGCTGAGATGGTTGGTGTAGATGGCCTCGGCGTACGCCAGGTATTTGTTGGTTTTCTCCTTGATCAGCGCGCGCCGCTGTTGGTCCGTGTCCGCTACGAATAATTAGAACACCATCATTTGACTCGAGTACCGCCGGACCACCGATAGTACCACGGATAAGTACCGAACTTGACATGTGCTGTTGTATGGTAATTATTCGTGACCGGGTTTAGCGAGACCCGTGCAGTCGTGCGAGACCTTCGAATCATATGGAGTCATTTAGCACAGAAACCACAAAGTAACATCGGTAACAGATGTCTGAATGGCGCCGCCGATATACCGTCAATAAACTGAAAATATCAGATGCACAAGATCGGCCTAAGTGGGCAAGAGAGTGCCGGAAGAAGAAAAATTTAGTTTGAGCCAAAATATTTAAAATTCTAAATTAAACGTACAACGAAGGTTAATTAGAGGGAATGACCATTTCCATCAGCACATAATATTATGTTTTGTAGACAGTTTAACACAGATCAGTTTTTTGAAGAATCTCAGTCAAAAACAAAATAACATTTATAATGAAATTCTTGAATTTTTTTTGAAAACGATCAAAAAAATAACTTGCAGCGTTTTGTCCAAAGCAACCTTTTTTAGACGAATGACACAACCAACATAAATATTACTATCAATTTATTAATAATGTTGTTAGATGCGTTTTACGAATTGTTTCAATCAAAGTATCGTATCAAATTGTTAATTCATTAGTGTATAATCGACACATTTTAGTAACATAATAAATAAATTGAAATTAAGTCTTGTTCCACTCACAATCACCTCGATTATATTCTTGTAGATAGCCGAACATATGCAAGAAATCCATGGCTAATGTGAACAAACACGCGACACAAGCGACTGAGGGGAGCTCTGAAGTAGAAATGTTCGAGATAAATCTTTTGATAGATTGTATATCTTATCGACGGCCATTCAGTGCTTATCGACTGGGTCAAGTACGGTAGCGACATATTTGACGTGTGACGTTGTGTGTTGAGCTTTTTTTTTATATAAAAAGCGGGCAAACGAGCAGGCGGGTCACCTGATGTTAAGTGATTACGTCGCCCATGAACACTTTGTAGTACCAGAGGCACCACCAATGCGTTGCCGGCTTTTCAGGAATTTATTGGTCCGCCCCTTGAAGCTTTAGTGTAAATGTAGCCATAGCCGAAATCAATCAAATCATACCTACATACTTTGTTTATTTTCTTCGATTCTGACTTACAAAACACACAATAAAAACTGCAAAATCTACCACATATAAAATACTTATGACAAAGGTCAAAATAAAATAATAATAACAAAAATTGAGTAAATCAAAATAGTTATGCAATGTAATTAAATATAATAAATATCATTAAAATTAAATAGGTACTCAAGTTCCTAGGTAGTTAATTTTTATGTCATAAAACAAAGTAAAGATAGATACACAATTTGATATTTTCCCAATCTTGTGCAATGTTAGATTTTCCAGTCGTTTTTATCTTCTGTGAAGTCTAAATTTTATTAAATACCATAGCATATTAAATACAAGCGGGCGTAATAAGAAACGGCAAACTTATTTTGCTATAATCTACCAAACTAGGGGAGAATCAAGGGAGCGAATTACATAATGTAAGTACTTAGTTAATTTCGAAATCTTCTTCGAATATCAAGGAAAACTCCTTTTTTCCTTGTACATACATTCTAAAAAGGAATTCACAGAGAAAACAAACACACTTTAGCATTTATAATACAAAGAAGTAAGAATATAATAATTATATATTATGGCAGAATTTTGACTCATCATAAGACGGGCTTGGTAGAGCAACGCAAAAAGCATCTGGGTTATAATATACCATGTTCTGGACAATAAATAAATAAATAAATAAATAGATCCCCAGCCTCACTTCGAGAAGTTCTCAGCAACCTGGGTGGCCTGCTACGCTTCTGGAGTGAGTGACAACCAGGAGTGGTGTATCACAGACAACAGACCATAGTGGTTCATGTCAGAAGATCAGCCCAGCAAGAAAAACAAATCAACAAATAAATAATTTTAAATTTGAATCTTTGCTAATATTATAAATGCGAAAGTGTGTTTGTTTATTGGTTTAAGAGTGACATATTCTACTTTTTATCCCGGAAAATCAAAGAGCTCCCGCGGGGTTTTAAAAACTAAATCCACGCGAGCGAAGCCGCGGGCATCGACTAGTTTAATATAAACAGTAAAGCTTCAATAGCCCAACGATTAAAGGTTGCGGACTGAAAACTGAATGGTCGCAGGTTCGAATCTCACCCGTTGCACTATCGTCGTACGCACTCCTAGCAGAAGCTTTTCGCTTATTGGGAGGGGATAAGAGGATATTAATCAACTTCAGCTTAATAATATTCTTTTTTTAAAAAAGAAAAAAAACTCACTCTGAACACCAATCAGCATCTTCTCGATGCCGGACTTGTAGCACTCGAAGGCCCTGTGGTAGTCGCCCGCGTCCTCGCAGCGCGCCGCCAGGTTCAGCAGGTAGCCCGCCTCGAAGATGTAGCTGTCCTCCGTCCTCGTCCCGCTCCCCGCGTTAGACAGGGACAGCGCACTGCGCCTGCTGTACAGCGACACCCGGGAACCGCCCCCGCGAGACTCCTCGCACGTGGAACTCGAGGGGTCGACCGAGGAGTCCAGGGACGCGGTGTCGGTATCCATGTTCCGCATCGTATGATAGTCCTCAAATTTAGAAGTCGAGGGCGCGTCGAAGTTGATCAAATCCGGCAGCACGTTCCTCTTGACGAATGTCTTTTTACTATCTATGGTGACTTTGTTTAATTCGTCGAATAGATCACTCCCCAAGCTCTCTAGGGAATTCAGAGATTCTAAGCTGTTGCTGTTGGACAACTGTTCCGTTGTCTTCGGGGATTCCCGGATTTCAACATCGGCCGCCTCGTATATTGGTATTTGGGATACGTCTATGTTCTCTATGGCCGGTTGGCTGTCTGCAGGGCGGTGGGGAGATTGCGGCATTTGCGCTGTAAACAGGGTGCGTAAACTTAGTATGTACTAAAAATATGGAAATGTACTGCATTAATTGGAATAGAGATAGTTCATACCCATTAACACATAGGTAACATTTTATACTGAAAAATTAAAGAATTCCCGCATGAAATAAAAAAACCTTAATCACATGGATGAAGTCGCGGGCATCGTCTTGTACTGCAATAAATTCCTGTTTGGTAGTAATGTAGTAGTCATGGAAAATAGTGCCTTTAAATCGAAAGGCCAAATATTCGGTTTCACTATTCGGTATTCGGTCGAATATTGCGAACTACCCGGCCGAACACCTAACACTAAATCATGAACAAAATGCATACTATTACTCACAAATAGGTGAAGGTGATTTTATTAAATGTGTCATTTCGTAAAGCTTTTCGCGAATTAACGTTGCAATGCAATAAATTATGTATCACATTAAAAGTAATTACAGAAACAATACCAACGATCAACAAATAAAGCGTGTTTGACACGACCCAATCACGAATGAAATCAAAACGCCCACGACACGTCGCCACCACACGTACTTTAAAACTGTCACCCGCGAAAGGTACTACGCGCCAAGAGCCCGACGAATATTCGGTATTCGGTATTCGGCCAAATCACTATTCGTGGCATCTCTAGTTATTTTAAGGCAATCCCACAGCTGTGGTTTCGTTAGCGACGATATACGGTCGCGGACAGAAAATGTTTCCCACCTTAAGATTCATATTTACATGCACACGTCTATGCTTGACTGTCGATATGCTTTCGATATTCTATGGCGTTATAGACCTTACTGCACGCAATGTGATATAGAATCTACTTTGAAAACTGAAAAACATTTTCTGTCCGCGACCATACATCGGAAGTGAAATAACGAAAGCCGGCAACGTATCGGCGGTGCCTCTGGTACTACAAGTGTTCATGGGCGGCGGTAATCACTTAACATCAGGTGACCCGCCAGCTCTTTTGCCCGCTATTTATATTTAAAAAAAAGTGTACAGACCGCTAGGCGTGCGGGGCTCGTCGTCTTCGGTCTGGTACTCGAGCGGCGGCGCGTCCTCGATGGGCAGGTGCAGCGACGAGCGGATCGCGTTGATGAGCCCGCCCGCCGCGCCCGCCGGACACGGGTAGCCCGTCTGAAACATTATAGAATAGAATAGAAATATATTTTTTTTATTCAAAACTTTTACAAGCGCTTTTGAATCGTCAATGAATCTACCACTGGTTCGGAATGCCTTTCCTGCCGAGAAGAGCGGCATAAACTCGGCGGTTGCTCTTTTCAAAAAAAAAATAAAAAAAATTTTAGAATGGGTAATGAAACTATGCTATATACATATACAGTGCTTCCACGATGAAGTTTCCTAAGTCCAATACAATACAAATACAATCCAATGCATGTTAAGACGAGTAGACAGAAAGTAGACCCATTCCCGAGCATGGTGCATGATCCAGCCGTTGCTTCACTCAACCATATACCATTAACTATACATGTAAAGTTTGAAACCTCAAAAGCCCAATGGTTAAAGGTGTGGACTGAAAATGGAAAGATTCGAGGTTCGAGCCCCACCTGTTGCACTAGTGTCGTACCCACTCCTGACACAAGCTTTTCGCTTGTTTGGAGAGGAGAATATAAGTCAAGTTCAGCTTGGCTGATATTCTTTAAAAAAAAAAACACTTTTAATTCACTTTGATATGCATATCCCGTTTTTTTTATTTCTCATTAAATTAAACATGGACTTCCCTTCTTCGCGCCCTATAAAGTTTTGTTTAACACTGACCTGTAGAAAATTAACGAAATCTGTGCTTGTGAACAACAGTCTGTGCTCGGCCACAAACTCCAACAAAGCTTTGATTGTCTTTGCCCTTTCTTCTATTACCTACAACAAGTAAAACCATAGTTGAATAGGTATTTGGTATCAGTAGTACTATTCTTTAAAATTGATTGCATCAGTGAAACAATCGCAATGACTGAATCAAATGAATTTGCTGATACTCTCCCACTATTGGCTAAAATTCATTTGATGCAGCAAAAATGCAATAAATTCATCCAATTAGAGGTCATTGTGATCAGTGAATTGATGCAATGTGTGACAGAAGTGACTGTGCAACTCATACAAATTGTATGGGTAAATAATGCTATGGGTAAACTGACGACTTTTAGTGTCTAGTTGCTTGTACCAAATAAATTTTACAATGGAATCAAGTGGACACAAAAAGTGTTTACATCGGGGCTGTTGTTTGTTGATTGAAAGTTAAATAATCAATTATGGCTTGTATCCAACACCAGATACAGTGTCTAGCGTGTATGTGGATAGTGCCTTATAGAACAGGGCAGATCAACGACCTCCGGGTTGAACCTCTTGAAGTAGCTGGTCTTGGGCAGCGGCGGGCAGGCGCCGCGCAGCTGCAGGCCGGCGTGCAGCGCGCGCATGGCGCGGTGCAGGCGCTGCGCGTCGCTGTAGCGCTTCCACACCGACACCACCGTCACCGCCTCCGGGCTGCCCAGCGGGAACAGCTACAACACCAACCACAACTTTAGTTTTTTTGGCTTTAAAAGCTTTTTTTTTATATTAGTAGTAAAATCTAAGCGCTAATTTGCCTTTCACTTCTCAAAAGTTGCAATTGTTTGTTACAAAAAGTGCAATTTTTTAAATTAATTAACCAAATGGTAGAACAATGGCCAATTATGTATTGTATTGTACCATTACCATACCAACAACTAAATTTTATAATATTGTGCAATGTAGCTATCTAATGATACAACATTAATAAGCTAAACTAGCAGCAAAAATTTTGATTTAAAACTAAAAACCAAATAAAGAAAAAATTTGAGATAATCATTAATTGGCACATTAATCTATCACCAACTGATATTATGTTATTGTTATTTGTAATTTGTAATAGTGGTCTTAATTTATAAAAGGCAGACTTAATACTAAAGCAATTACTCCCAGTCCACCTTTACATGTGTAGGTGTGCAAGAGAAGTGTGCGAGAAGAGAAGTGTGTAAAAAGAGTTTAGAAGAATCATATACATATTAATAATAAAAATCATTCCATAAATTTAAAATCCATCAGGAAATTGGAGATAACTTAGATCATCACAATTCAAATTAAATTGTAAGTTATAGTTGAGCATCTTAATACAATATAGTGGTTGCGAGCTGACCATGTGATGTTAACTATCTACTTATCCATTTTCCGGCCAAGCATTGTACTCAGCTACATTTAGATCTAGGTAAGTACAATTTCTTTATTTAGAGATAATTTATTATGTGTTATTATTCTATTACTGTTGTATATGAATTCACTCATAATTTTATTTTCATTCTTAAAAGTTAAATGTGAACAACTGTCTATATCATATTGTGTTTAGCTTAATTGCATTTAATACACAAAAAAAGTTGCTAAACTTCTATGCAATGGATTGTCGCCAGGTCACTTAGGATTTCTTATTTTAGAAGACTTATCGGGACATCGCTAGGTAATGAGAATATCGTTTTTAATTAAATACTTACAACGGACGTGATCTTGTACAGAGTGAAGCCATTTTTGTGTTTTGCAGTTTCGTCAACAGAAAACCGGCGTACCCACTTATCCCTGACCGACATATTTATTGAATTTAACCGATAAGAAGGCAAGATAACGATTTTGGTCTCTCACATTATTCCGGCATAAGTCAGCAAATATTACTACAAAAAATTAGAACAAGGAAAATAATTAAGTAATGAAATTATTATGATTTTGCATTTTGTACACATCACATCACACACAACCGCAAGCAAAAATTGCAAAACGTCAATTTGTCAATGTCAGCGGCTGGTCAATTGCGGAAAAGATCGATCTTTGCTACTGTCTCTATTAAGGTGATTGGCTGAATTGTAGCAATCTTGCTGCAACAATCCATTTTAGCCAATAGACAAAGAGCCTTGGCCAGTCAGAAGTGATTGCGATCGTCACATTCAGCAATTAGTTTTAGGCAATCCTTTTACGATATTGCTCTTGTCAAGAAAGCGATGACATTGTCATTCCTACTTACGTTTTTTTATACGCATAAATCTTTTCTACACTAAAACTTTTAGACGAATCAGAGAAATCAGTACCTAAATTAATATTTTTCAGTAAAAATAAAACAACAATAGTGCTTAGCTGTTGTTTTATTTTTCAGTGCATTTGATGGTTAATGGGTTTGTCCCACAGAGTACATGTACACAATGTACATTAGAATAGGTAGGTACCTAGGTAAGTATAGGTTTGTCCTTCAATCACGCCGCTACAGAACCACGAGATTTTTATAAAATATTATGGTAGGTAGCAATATATTTATATAATATCTTCATGTAGCTGTATAGTCCACAGAGTAATTTGAAGACCCGAAGAGTGCCATAGCACAGAGTAAAGAAAGACCTATAATAGCCAATATCTTAGTGTTCGTGGCCTAGCCATAAATAATATGAACCTACTTTAACTGCTTTACTTCATATTTTTAAATCGAGAATGTTGCGAACAAAAGCTAGTCTCCAATAATCCTAAAAATATACAGTTAAATAACCACTTAAAATTCTTTAATTTACGATCTCCTGATCTCCTGACAGGTAAGTAATACTAATAAACGAGCTTTAGTTAAGTAAGTACTTATCCCCACTTAGCTCACTCAGTCGAATGGCGCACAGCGAGAGGATGTGCGGCGGTGCTTTGTTGCTTTCAGTGATGTGTTACTCGTGTCTTGTAGTAGTTCATTGATAGGTTTGTGCGTAAAGTGTTCCACAAAAAATACTAGCCAGTTTTTATTATTCATAAAAATGTGTCAATAGTTAACTTTACGTGTGTTCAACCAAAATGGGTTCAAAAATCGAATACGTGGACTCCTCACATTTATACGCTACGAACTACGTCCGTAATTCGAAAGCGATTGGTGTGCTTTGGGCTATATTCACGATTTGCTACGCGATTATAAGCGTTGTGGCCTTTGTGACTCCGGAATGGATCGGAGACCTGGAGACGGAGTACCCGAGGAAGTTCGGTTTGTGGCAGGTCTGCCAGGCGGACGAGGCCGTGGAGGAGTGTAAAGGCAAACTGGACGAATTCATGTCGATAAACGGCTTTGTGTTCAAAGTGGCGACGGTGCTGGTGGGTGCCGCCGTCGCGCTGGCCTTGTTTACTATTTGTGCCATGCTGTTGTTTTTCTTCTGTCAATCGACGACAGTGTTCCACATCTGCGGATGGTTGCAGCTCCTTTCTGGTAAGTTGATATGGTGGAGGCGCTTGTTATGGATAATGTAAACGAAACGTACCTTCTTAAATCTCTTCAAGCAAAATTTTCATGAATCGAAATATATTGGAAGGAGATTTTCTTGTTTTTGGTAATTTCCAGTCTCTAGCATAACATGATGACCTTACTTACTAGGTTGACGACAAAAACTAAGTAGGTACATACTTTAAACGGTATATTCTCCAAAATGAACTACCTACTTCATTATGGAATCAGTATCAATCAATAAAAATCAATATGATATTGCAGATATTGGTTTGCTTTTTTGTCCAGTTATCAGTTTGACACAAAAGTGAAAGTTATAGTCTGTCGGAACTTGGAACTGACCTTGCATTTGCATTGTCGATCCTGAATCGAGACAATCGAAAAATATACAACTCTAATGAATTTTATAATTTAACACACGCCGACAGTCAAATGATGCCTTTATCCCAAGAAGCCTTCATAGGAAGGTCAATACCTTCCTGATCTCCCAGTAGGTACATTACTGCACAATTATCTACCCAGCGGGTGTACTTTCGGAGCTGGAATCAAAAAGTTCGCATCAAGTACAGGAGCAATAATATATTCTCATTCTGTAAGAAATTTCTAGATATTTAGATTAAAATCTAAATTAAAATACAGAAATATCATATAAACTTGGTACGATTTTCCCACAAGAACCTATAGTTGCCATCTTAGGTCTTAAATCTTAATTCTAGCAAATACGAAAAAGGAATTCCTTGAGCGTAACATTTGACCTATTGACGCCAATTTAATCACGCTTATAAATAGCGTGTAAACTGTTAACACTCGAGAACGCATACCAACTACCAAGCCTTAAATTGTTCCGCCTTTGATAATGTCTAATATTAAACAGACAGGACTCGTCGAAAAAAGAATCATAACAGTTCTATTTGTTAACTAATAATTAAGTACCTACGAAATAATCTAACCACCACCATATTCACTAGACCACATTAGTAAACGGAAATTTCCAAATGACTCTAGTCGTTATGGTAATGTTCTTGATTCTTGCTAGAGTTTCGATTTGTCATAAGAGCCACAGTTTGGCCTTCGAATGACGTGAAATTTGAATTTTGAATTTCTTATTTCTTTATTTGATTTTCAACCATATCAGCTTCTAGTGCTTCTACATGAAGACTCACAGAGTATACCTAGATGCACCTATAATCCCACATTTCCAAAATATAGTTATTGTTTCGTCAAATATCTGCATTACGGAACTGTTGATTGATGTATTTTGATATGCAATGTCCATCATATTACAATTTAGGGTCGAATTTGCCGTAAGCATGTTAAAATTGAAGATTATTGGTATGTAGTTCGCGAACAGCTGTCGTGTCACCTTCATGGATTGGTTGGATTACAAGGAACCTTTCGATTGCAATCTGTTAAATTCAAAGTAAATATCATCGTTTGATGATTCACCAAATCATATTCTAGTTGTAATGCTAGTATGTTGTGTCGTCGCTAGTTTCTGTGAGCTACGAGTTGATCGGACTACGCTATAATTTAATCGGCTTCGTCCTGAAAGTGCAGAAATGAGGCAATAGCGGTGGCCGCTAGTTATTCCTGCGCTAGACAGGTGTTGCCTTATGCATCCGGCGTGAGCAGGGCTAACAAAATGCAAGCCAACAAAAATAGCGGAGCTTATCATCGTAGCCTTCAAACTTGCATGTAACGATTTCGCATAATTATCGAGCACCCTACAACTCTAATGGTTAATAATACAGATGAACTTTCAAACTCATTTCTATCTAACATTTTAGTATACAATTTTTTAGGTAGATTCAGTTCTTCAGGTTTAATTTTGAATTTTCAAAACATAAAAAATTGCGATGTTGGTAATTAATTTGTTAAAGAATTTGCATTTAGTTTAGCATTTCCTATGTCCTATATATATTTAAGTTTAGAAACGTCAGATTTTTGATAGGTCCAACTAAAGCTTTGATATTTCAATATTCTCTTAAATTCTCGTTTCTCAATCGAACAGCCCTAGTTACGGGCAGGTGTGTTCTATTCTACCTTGCGAAAGAATTCCGACTCTTTAAGTTCAAGAAATACACTTATGTATTATGAAAATGTTTAATTTGCATTCTTTGAATAAAGAAGTTTCTAAGTATCTCATCACGCATTCAAAAAGAAATAATATAAGCATTAAATTTTAAGAAAGCATTTCACGATGATTGTAAGGTCTTTTACCTTGTTTTACTTACGCCAATCTTTCTCAACTACTTTTACTAGATATGGTCTAAGGGCCTATGTCACAATCGGCAAGTAAACGATAATTTCGACGTTGCACAGATTTTCAATACAAAAGCTATCAGAAGTCAGAACGTTTTCCTTGGAAATAGACTCGTATGGCAGACACTCTCGACCCTTCCTTTGAAATCATATAGAAAATTAAAATTATGTTAGTTATAATTGACTATAGCCACCAGGCACCAGCCGCTAATACCTATGACCTAAATACTCGTTAATTGTTTAATCCTATTTTTCCAACATGTCGCTAAGTTGATTCGATAAATAAAAGATAAAACCAATTAACATTCCCTTAGCACTTCGAATATTTAAATGTTTCATGATGTCTGTTCGTGCCGAGTTTTTTAACGAACTGAGCTGCTAACTGTCAGTTATAGTGCAGCAACAGTTACTTACTGTAAAACTGACGATCGTGGGAAATCGATTTGCCGGGTCATAAGTCATTGCTACCGTTGATGAAAAGCATGGCATCACGTAATGGCCTGTCGGTGTCTTTGTTAAGTATTGTACTCATTGAATTTGTTTAAGTTCCTCACTGCCAGTAAAACGTTCCAGTAACTGCAACATACAAACCTGATAATATAGGTTCTGATGAAAAATTTCATAGTTGCGACCAGCTAAATAGACGGGAGTAGTGTAAAATTGGGCTATCTGGATCACCACTATTCGAATAGATCACTATTCAGCTATAGCAGTTTTTCATATTGAAAACTGCTCAGTATGAATAGTAGTCTATTCGAACGGTGCTCCAGATAGCCCATTTTTCACTACTTGATATCATAATGAACAAGCTTCATACAGACAGGACGTGTGCTACGCTTTAGGTTACATCAACGTTTTCTATTAGATGTGATTTGAAGTTGAGCGTAAGCCTTACACTATTCGAAAAGATCACTGTTCAGGTACAGCAGTTTTTCAGTAAATAGTAATAAAAACTGCTCAGCATGAATAGTAGTATATTTGAATAGTGCTTCTAATAGCCCATTTTTCACTACTTTTCACGAGATCATAATTAACAGGCTTCGTATTATAAGGAGACGAGCTCCTCTAGGATCATTATAATACATGTCCTATAATATACTGAATTTATTTTCATAATGTCTGTTATACATCTGTCTTTAGATAAAAATCTGATATTTTTCAATGAGTATATAATATTTATATCATAATTAAAGGATGTTAAGAAATAA
The DNA here is from genome assembly GCA_038048805.1 of Hipparchia sbordonii. NCBI lineage: Eukaryota > Metazoa > Arthropoda > Insecta > Lepidoptera > Nymphalidae > Hipparchia > Hipparchia sbordonii. The sequence continues at coordinate 15,559,310 of CM076103.1, forward strand.
AAGAGAATAATATTATAACAGTTTATTTTCTTTACACCATTCATTTAAGCATAAGACATTTTTTAAAGCACATATTTTTGAATGATAAATACAACTGTATATACTATCTAACTTACTATATTTATTATATAAACTTAATAAATTAGGACAGCCATGATCTTCTAAATTTATAACTTGATTAATATTAAATATTTTTTTGATCCAAGAAACTTTTTCAAGACCTTTAGTAAAAATTATTTTATTAGCCAAGACCTGTGCAATATGGTCTACATGTTTTGAATAAGGTATAGTGCCTTCTTTCCAGAAAATTCCTCGATTCCTTTCTATCCAGCTTACTTGCTTTCGTTCTGTTGTTGTCAATTCACAAAATGGGTAGGGTTGCTTAAATAAGAAAACTTGAATCTTGTTATCATATGCAACGGCAAATTCTTTTAAAATAAACTTATTTTCATCAGTTTTAAATCCTTGAACGTCTACTATTGCATTCATGATATTTTGCGGACAATATTACTTAGGGGCTTGTATTCAATAAGACGATCGTTTATGATGAGACAATATGCTGACGTGTTGCCTGGAATATCTTCAATACTTTCAATTTCTAATCTTACGTCGACTGGTCCAGTTTTCAATGTTTCGTTCTGTCTTGAACAATCAATAATGAACAATGGAGCTTTTTCTTTAAATTTGTAGAGATCTAATAACGGATCAGCTCGGTGACTGTTATAATAAGACTGCTGAAATTTTGCGTACATTTCATATAATATACCGTATTTATCCTGATCAAATTTCAAATTCAATGATTCATACGGATAGTACGTAGAGTTTAAAAATAATGTAACATTACTTATTTTGCAATGATCAAATATAGAGCAGTCTTTAGCTTTATTATTCTTTCTATCGGTTTGCAAGCCAAAGATAACAAATCGTGGCTTTTCGATTTGTGAAGTTGTTTTTATTGACCAAGAATGTTTTGTCGTTTGGGGTAATAATGGATATTCATATAAATCCCAATTTCTAAAAGCTATTTGAATAGGTCTATCTTTTTCTAAAATTTTAAGTAACGAAAGTTTGTCGCAATCTGATACTTTTATATGAGGCATTCGCCATTGCACTCTTTGTATGTCAATCTTTGCATAAGCAATATCATCCGAAACTTTAACGCTGTTTAAATTAGTGTTACTCCTATTCAGTATAAGTTCATGTTTACAATTCAAAATTATTTTGTTATAATCTTCTGCAAAACCTAATATTTTGTTTAAAGGTATAACAAAATTGAAATGACCATCGCTTGAAAATCCGTTTAAGTTCCATCCCCATAAAGCTGCAACTTTACAATCACCAGTACTCATAGACGCATAAGATTTCATGGTAGTCGTTATCCCTACATTTTTTATACGATCTATTTCGATACCATTAATTTCGTATCTAATGTCTTGAAACAGGAACATAATAGGGTTATTAGTGAATTCCACATGTTTCTTAAGAGGCTTGTGGTCTTTTCCAATGTAGGTTGCGTATCCCTCGATATAGATGGAACTTCCTGATGGCAATAGGTACAAGTCTTGCTGATGGATGGGGATTCGGATTTCATCATTTTCTGCGAAACTGTTGTTATAGGGATTATAGATGTGTATTTCATAACTTTCAATGGAATTATCGAACTGTGGTAAATCTGTTATTTGAAGTATATTCATATTTTTAATCCAAGAGCTCTAAGAAAGGCTTTGTTCTTCTTAGTTATTAATTTACTAGTAGCACCTTTAATACGTCTATGCTGTTTAGGAATGCAAGATTTAATGCTTGTTGCATTATTATTAGGAGGCTTATAATAAACAATCATTTTATTTTTCTTAAATGAAGACGTAGTTGAATAGTTTCACCTCTAAAATCAATATATTTACCGTTTTCGTCCACAATTTTTATAGTTATAGATGTTATGTTGCTATTGTTAATTGGTAAATAAATTATATTTTGGGGTACTTCTATGTAACGAAAACCGGGAGGAATGTCAGGCACAAATTCGTATAGTACATGCGATGGTAAGCCGTTAATGAATGAATCCTTAACAAGATCACACTCGATTCTTATAAGAGACGGGGATAGAATATTGACTGCATTTTCAGATTCATGCCATTTATTTGGTTCTAATTTTATACTATTAAATCCGAGCAGAGATCCTATACTATTTTTTACACTGAAATTTACTGTTTCGGAGCAAAATATTGAACATTTTAAGGTGTTATTATTAGGCTGAATTTTTATTTCACAATCTTTTAAATTTTTTTCTAAATATGTAACTATGTCATACAAATCGTAATTACCGTATGGTATATATAATAATTTACCATCATTACCATAGGAAAATATATTATTGTTCTCGTTTACATTTCTTACAGCATTAAGCACAGAAAAATATAATAATCCGCACTCATATTTGTCATCTATACTCAACGATGGATGAAAATATGTTTGTAGCAATGGCTCATTACCGCTGATGGTTAAAGTGATAGACATGATTGTAAACTAAAGGTAAGTTGAAATTCGAGTACTATTTATCCTTTTTTTTATTAAACCAAAAATTCTCGAGAAATTTTATACATAAATGACCACAATTATAAGGATGATCTTTTTGAATGTTTTCATAATTATATTGCACTTCTTTCCCTAAATATTCGATTATTTCTTCCGGTGGTTTAAGATTTCCATAACTATCAAAATATTCTACATAATCATTATATTTAACATAAGCTACCCAATGAGTTCCAGAATTTTCTGAATGATCTAAATTAACAATACCACATTCTTTTTTAAAAGGATGAATTGGTAATTCATTTCTCATAAAAACTCCTCGAAAATGTGGGATGTTTGCTGCATACTTTAAAATATCTAGGTTAGTTAGAGCTCTATTGGGTAGCCGAGCTAGTTTTTTTTATTTTTGCCTGTAGTATAGATCCCAAGACCACCTTTGTGGGGTTTAATTTGTAATCCACTCCCAATGGTAAGAGCTTCCATTTTTTCGTTATGCCTTTTTTGTTCAATTAAACGTTTCATAGCCACTTTATAGTCATTTATAGCTTTAGCTATTGCGGCAGCTCCACCTGCCAAGCTTCCTGTTGCTGACAGCCCCGCAAAAATAGGTATTAATGGAAGTACACCACCAGTTTTTGGTATAGGTATAATGCGAGGCTGTTTTATAATAGAATTGGTAACAAAGTTCTTTGCAGCTGCCATTGCGAAATTGATTGCTCTTTTTTCATTTTTAGGTTTGACTTTTCGTAAGCATTTTTTAGTATGAGAGACGATATGGTGAAACTTCTTTTTTAAACCCGAGCTTTGTTTTATTTTTAATGGTTTTTTATATTTATTTGCCTTTAAGCCTGCTCCAATGCGAACCTTAGCTAACATAGCTTTTTTGACTAAATTTGCTGCAAATTTTTCACCAGGAGATGCATCCGAGGCAGAAGCACGGTTTTCTGCCATTTTCATTAGTTTAATATCTGCTTTTCGACGATCGCTTAGATTAGCAGATTTGTTGTAAGCAATATCGTGTTCTTTGCAATATTCGTCCAGTTGGTTAATACCTTTATCTCCTCTATTAAGCCTTTGAATTAATCTTGTTCCAGGACCACAATAATTATATCCAGGTAAATGAAGTTCAAATGGTAAATGATTGATTAACCAATTTAGAATACTACTTTTACTCATTCCAAGACCCATACTAAATTTTAAACAAGAGACATTACTTTAAGTAGTATATTTGCAGTAACCATATCCCGATACATGATATTATTTTACAAAACATTTGATTTGTGTATCCAACTATTTTCTGTTGATGGTAGTCCTAACCATTTTACAAAAATATTATTACGATTTCTTTTTAAAACTTTTTCTACTAGATATATGTTTGGATGTTTAGTTTTCTGTAGCTCGTAACTGTAAAATGCACCCATAATCGGTTGTCCTTTTGCATCTTCAATCAAGTATGTCAACGGCTTTGTACGTTGTATTTTAACAATCTTGAATATTTCTGTTGACCAATTTGGAGTATATCCTTTTTCAAATATTCCTTTGTATTTGCTTACACGTACAAAGTCTCCAATTTTCATTTGTTGAGTCCTTACATTTTGTTTTTGTTGATTATTTTTTATGTATCTTTGTTTAACATTGTTCATATTATTTTTATTGACTTCTATAGGCTTTAAGCCAATTGTTCTATGTCTGGTATGATTATATGTATGTATTACTTTATCTAGGGTACCGTCTATCCATTTGTAATTTCCTTTAAAACTGAATTCTTTGTACATCTTAGATTTTAAAGTTCTAATAAATCTTTCGGCGATTGAAGCTTTCTTCGAAGAGTAAGTGGAATAGTGATTTATTGTATAAGTTTCCATCAATTTTTGAAATTTTTTATTATAAAACTCTGTTCCTAAATCAGTTTGTAGGTTTTTAGGAATACGACCGTTGTCTAATAATTGTTTGAAAACATCACAAACTTCATCTTTACTTTTAGACTTAAGAGGATAGGCCCAAGCAAATTTTGAAAATGTGTCAATCACGACCACAATATACCGAAAGCCACGATTTTCTTTACACACTGATTGCATATCAATCAAATCAGCTTGCCATAAATCATCTATACCTTTAGTAATGACACTTCTTCGCGGAAAATTTTTCCGCACATCTTTATGTATTTCGTTTACTATATCTCTTTTGCTCATTTTCGGAGAATTTCAAGTTAATTTTTGTTTCTAAGTTTCTTATCTTACTATGTATTTCAGCAATCAACTGTTCGTTTTCATTTTTAACAATTCTTAAAAATTCTGATATTGATTTATCAACATACTCTTTTGAAGCACAATCGGTAGCGTCTACTGGATTTTTCAGGTGTTTTATTAATCTGTTTTGCGCATCAAAATTATCATCGTCAGTACATTTTAAAATAAACTGCAATGGAACTAAGGTATTAGTTACTCTTTTTTTCTTAAAAATGTGATGTCCAAATTTATCTACATTCATGTTGGAACTGATACTTTATACTGATTTATATTCAAGATACTTTTCTTTTTATTCTTTGATTATACCCGCTTCTTTCAATTCTTCTATTATAGAAATTATTTCATTATCATGGCTAGTATTGCCAGCGTCTTTAGATGCGATTAATAATTGAAGTCTTTCAATCAACTCATTTGGATCGTCCCAATAAACAAAATCAGTATTAGAAACATATTTTTTTAAATTTGGGATACCATTACCAAATTTTTGATTATTTGCATTTATTGTGTATTCAGAAAATAATGGTTTTATGATATCGCGATATTTTATACTTTTGTCGCCTCGTATTTGCCCTTTTGGATTGTAGTCCCGTTTATGCGCATTAGTGTGATACAACATATCCTTATATATTAATTGATCTTTATCTGTGACTAATGGTAGGTTAGGTTTCTTGCAAAACAATAATTCTCTCAAACCTGATGTCAATTCATATTGCTTATTGCCAATATTGATCAAAAATGTTTTGTCATTATTTGTAGGATTGTCCAATGTAGATAATGTAACATTCGAATTTCCCATGAATAAATCTCTACCTACGCTGCGAATTCCAAATGGCACATTTAAGTTATCATAAATATCAGTAATGTCATCCTTTTTTAGCGACCTCTCTAAAACTTTTTCTATCTTAAACGGACTTTTGTTATCTTCATCTGGTTTAGAAAATTTAGGCACATTTAATGCATCTATTTCATTAAAATTATTTGAACTATCGTACGAATCTTCTGCTTCTTGATCTGAACTTGAATTTAAATATTTTTGGACATCGTCTCTTTGCGTTATTGATTTTTGAATATTTTTATCAATATTAAGTAATGAATTCAACGGATCAACAACCGGTTTTAGTATTTTGTTAATTGTAACATTATTTTGCTCTTCATTTTTTTTCATGTTTTTAATTTTCTTTTTTATCGAGTGCACTGATTCAACCAAACGTGCTTTAAGATCTTTTTCCATTTTAAAAAGAAGAACAAATGAAATTTCAATATTACACGACTACTGTATGCAAATTTGAAAATTATACTAATGTTGGGAACTATATTTGATATTTTTATAACTATCATTTACTAACCATAATATTATATTTAAAAATAAAAAAATATGTCAAATCCCTTTCTGTACCTTCCTTTATCTATTGCACAGTCTTTATTAATTATAACAAAATCATAAGGTTGTGCCCACACACTTGAGCAAAGATTTTTAAATTGCAACCAAGTTACATCAGTATTCACATGCTCGTCATAAATATGTTTTAAATTTACATAATCTTGTTTAAATATTATCAATAAATTAGCGTTATCTCGAACGAGTTGTTTTGGAATTTTTGAATATGTTTGAGACAAATAAAAGCAATCTAATTGTTTATGTCTACCCATAGCGAAAAAATTGCGAATATTGCTTTGGTTGTCACAGACTATGTCATCAAAAATCATAACAGAATTATTTAAAACATCACAAGGATCTATAACATCCTCATGGTTATTGAATATAAAAAAATTTATTTCGGGAATCATTTTAAAAACATGACTCAGAAAGCGATACTTTGGCTGAAATGCAGTTTTAGAGTATAAGTATACATTTTTGAATTTTAATCCATTTTCATGCAGCAATAAGCTTAGTATTACATTCGTTTTACCACAGTTGGATGGTCCGCATATTAAACATCGTATAGAATTAGGAAGTAATGCACTATGTTTAACGATATAATTTTTTTCTGATATCTGTATATCTGATATCTCTAGTGATAGTGGGTGTTTTATTAACTTCATTTTAAACAATGTTCGCTTTTCATTAGTCATTGTGCTTTTATAGCTTCATATTCAATATCATAAAACATAGGTATGGTAGGGTAATAGGATAAAATGAAAACAAACAAAATTTGAAATTTTCTTTTATTAAAAATTAATATTACAACTAGATTAGAATCATCCAATGACTTCATATACCTGACACCTATAACGAAATTATATTAATACATAGTAAAAATATTAAATAATTTTTAATTTACATTTTTGTTGGTGACACAATAATATAGTCTTAATATAATATGCAATCGCAATGTCCCCAGGGCAATGTATTAATACGATTCGGAAGTATTTTCCTTTTATCATCATTACTGTTTAAAATAATTTTATTGATTTCTTGCGTATATAGGACATGTTTAATGGATTTTATTATTCTCATCTTAGATTTATAACTTATTGTATTGTATAAGGCTTTTAAGTAATCAGCAGAACTCAACCTTTTAGTTACTGATCGAGTGACTCCTTTAGCTTTTTTTATCTGCACCTTAACGCTGTTTATGCAATAAAGTTTTGCTCTGAGACCTATAAATTCAGTGATCACATCACCACCCATTTCATCTTTAAACAATCCTGGTACTTTTGCATTAACTTTAAGAATATTATAAGCATTTTCATCGTGATAATTACTAGTATCAAACATTTCAATATTCTGATTGATATCATGATAAATGTCACTGGTTTCTACTAAGTAAAGTAAACTGTCAGTATCTGTGTAACAAAGTTTTGCATTATTAGAATACTTGTCTTTAATAAAATTGTAGTGAAACTTGTACATATGTTGTTTAGCATACTCTAATACAGTAAAACCAATATATATAGGTCGATCCAATAAAACTTTTTCTTTTTTTAATTGAATACCTACAAAATCTTCATCAAAGATACAAACACTTTTTAAATTCGGTTTCGATAATAATTTTTTAGCACCAATTTTTTTATTTGTTGTATTATCATTATCTTTCCAATGTGAAACTAGTCTGACATCTATTTGCTTGCGACGATTTTCAATTGTTTTCCCAAAAATTGCATTATTCATCAATTTAAATAAATCTTTTTCGAAATTTGATGTAGATGCCTGGCGCAGTTGAGTATTTAAGTTAATATACCCTCTTAAGAAATACTCTTGTCTAAAGCAAATAATTCTATGAATTTTTTGTAAAGTTAAACCATGTTCTAAGCATTGTTTTAAATGCATGTAATGAATAACATAATTGTGTTTATCATTTAAATTAGCTATTAATTTGGGAGATTTTCCTCCTGGAGGAATAATTTTCTCTGCTGCAAAGGGTAAGTCAGAATGAAGAGTATGAAGGTGATCAGGGTAACCTAGATCAACTTCTAAAATATAACCATATTCTGACTCATCATCTTTATTCAATATATCAAATTTTTCAATTTCCTTTTGTGACAAGAAACGAAATTCTGAAATAGGTAACTTTCTTGTCATAGCATGACCATATAAATTGTTAGCGTCGAGGTATATCAGATACGTGGATGGTTTTGTATCATCATAGTCTGGTAAATATATATTATTTGCTTTAGCATGTCTAAGAGAACATTGCGCAAGACCGCCTCTAATTCCTCGTTCTATCATTTGGTACATTTCTAAATTACTTATTAAATCTAATTCGATGCCAGTGTATAACAGCATAGCATCCCAACTTAAGCTGGGTGACGATACATAGTGTGCAGGATCTAGTTTGTAGTACTGTAAACATGTACGTCTAAAATGTTCAAAAATGTCACAAAGCAATAACACATCCGTTTTTAAATATAAATCTGAATAATCGCCGAGTGTTTGAATATTAAAAGAATTCCAAATTTTTTGCACTCTTTGGTAATCGCTATCACATATATGTTCAGAATTCAAACTGTTATAAAAATATTCCTTTGATGGAAGTTCCTTATCATCGTACTTAGACCAGCTGTCAACATATTCATATGGAAAGATTCCTTTATTTTTTAGTAACATAAATTTCTCGTTATTAGCAAATTCTTTACAGAGATGAATGCTTTCTTCTTTGGTTAAATTTTTACTTAATACATCTAAACTAGAACTCAAAAACTGAAATGAATCAATAAATTTAATTTGAACATCGTGAGCAGGATCCTTACTCTGAATCGTCTTAGTAATTGATATATATTTTTCTTTTGTTTTGGGTATGACTTTTAATAGTCCATCATATTTCGATAATTCTTTTATAAAAAGGTGGCTGTCATACCCGGATAAGTTGTGAAATATAACGGGAATAAATTTAGGCATTTTGTACATCAGGTTACAATGAGAATGTGCTGCACCTCGAAATTCAGATGTCATATGATCATGATCGCGAACTTTATCTCCGAGCAGAGGTTGATTACATATATGACAAACAGTTGCATTTTTATAAGTTAATCTTTGCTCATTTGTTAATAAACGCATAGTCTTTTTTTCGCGTAACTTTTTATTGATATTTTGTACGTCCACAATCAATTGCTCTATAAAAAATTGTATACAATCAGGACCTCTGTAAGTTCTATATTTATTTAATGTAGAGTCATAGTCGCAACATATATAATAGCCAAAACTTGATGGTATATGTACACTTAAATTACTCGTGTTATTGCTAGATTTTTGTTGATCGCATTTTGATAAAATACATTCAAAATCTGCGTATATAACATAGTTTATTTTTAACTTTCTTTCAAAATGTTCAAACTTTAACTTGCTATTTTCTTTTGGCAATATAGACAATATTTCAGAGCATTTGTGGGAAAAATATTTAGGTTTACTGCTAAAAAACTGTAAACATGAATCACAAAACCATAGTTTATCATGATGTTTAGTAATTTGTCGCCTTACTAATCGAGGAAGATCTTTTATCAAACAATAGTGACCAATTTCTTTTTTCTCGAAATATAATAAATTCACATGATTAACTTTTTTTGAGTTTGTTAAATATAATGGACCAGTAACGTTACATTTTTTATCAAGACCGTAAATATTAACACTTATATCGGGATTTCTCTTTTCAAAAATCTTTATGTCATGACAATCGGGAGGAAAGTTTATTCCTTTTACGTCAAGAACATTTTTATAGTGCGGATAATTACTAACTCTGCTTACATTGTTTTTCTGAGGATATAGCGCAGCGACTATACTCCATACAAAACAATGATTGTCATTATTTTTAATATTTATACAACTTTTCGTATTTTTTATCGCAGGTGGTAGATCTATATAACTACCTCCTTTCATTGGTGAATATTTATTTATATTTACTTCTAAATGACTCACAGTGAGAAATGACCAACCAGACTCACAATGTTCAAATTCTGAAATCTTTTGTTTTAAAGCATTGACTGCTGTGCAGAACATTTCACCCAAATCAGTGTTACTACATATTGTTCTATATTTTGTAGTGAATGATTTCAATTGTTCTTTATTGGTATGTGGTAAAATAAAATTTGCATAAAATTCAAAATTCACTTTGATACACTTATGCTTCGTTATTGAATCCTTTATTAAAATATTGATGTCTTTTTCGCAACTACATAGAAAAGCCTCTGGTAGGAGGTGCTTGTTTTCCTGCGAAGGATTTAATCTATAAGTAATTATTCTATTTTTAAAAGCAGTGGCAATAATTTTTATATTTTTAAACTGTGTACTAATCAAACTATTTGATTTATGTAAATGTGTTCTTTTATGAAATGGAAAGTTGGATTGTGTTAGTTTCACTTTACATTTATCACATTCTATAGTCTGTTTTTCTAATTTATCATTTTCTATAATTTCTTTTTCTATTTTATTTTTATCATTTTCTATAATTTCTTTTTCTATTTTATTTTTATTAGCTTGTAGTGGTGGTGGTGATGCTGTAAAGAAAATTATTATAATTTATAACCCTTTTATTATAAAAGTAAATTGATTACAATAATAGTAGTGCGAAATTATATTTATAATGCCCATTTCATATAATTAAGAATATTAATAATAATTCATTATTAATAACTAATTATTGGAATTTATAATAATAGGCGGACAGTCACTGAATTCCTTCCGAACAGCGCCTAAAAATTCCGATAAGCGCTGCCATGCTACTGTATCAGAATCAGTACGACTCTTCAATGATATCACTGCATGTCGCCATCTATTTATGGCAGGCTCCTTTTCTACTTCATCCGCCTTATATATTTTAAGGTCTATGTAATGGCTACCTGTTTTGTTTGTAAATATTTGTTTCGAAATACCGTCCGGCAGTCTCTTTGTAAAATATGATGTTAGTGAGTATTTACCAGTATTCGGTTTAGAAACACTTTCAAAATCAGCTCCAAAAAGTTCTTCTGCGGTGCACTGTCTTGTTTTAGACGACTCTGCAGATGAAGATTGCTTGACCTGCGCTTTCTTAGATTTCTTCGACTTCTTTTCAACAATCTCTTGCATATCATCTTCTGAAGACGATTCTTGCTTAGACCTGAAATAATAAAAATAATTTAATTTAAATATTTTATTTCTATTTATTGTAGGTATCTACTATAGAGTTATTAATATTAAATACATCAAATCTGTGCGAGTTAATGTTAATAATAAATAATTATCTATTAGTATATAATAATAATAATTATATAATAATAATAATTAAGTATAATAATTTTAATAACCTTTTTTTGGACGTCGATGGTTTGGTCAGTCTAGGCGTTGTGCTCATCGTCGCTATTTTCTTCACTCTTTTTTTTGCAATCTTGCGAGGGTATTCCTCTTCTGAACAGTTAGATCTGCAAATATAAAATGAATTATTATAAACTGCCTGCTATAATTATATAATGCTGGAATAATAATAATACTTATGTATAGTTACGTATATATTATTACATATATATTATGAATTATTTAGTACAATCATAATATAATTATGCATTATATCATAATAACTTGATATACTATAATTACCTTTCTGGTGACAGTTCTTGAATAGTCGCACGTTTCTTGAGCATTTTTGGTTTTTTTTCAACCACTTCTACTAATTCTTCATCAGAAGAATATTCATTTTCTTGTTGAGACCTGTAAATACAAAAAAATATTATGGATATTATTCATAATTATAAATAAACATAAATAAATATTATTATTTTTACATAAAAAATATAATAAATCTTTTTAAAATTAGTCATATTATGCTTTGAACTCTACGAATAACTTGTATAATGTAAATGAATTGTGAGTTATGAATTTATTAAAAAAACATATGAATAATAATAATAATTATTATTTTTTACTTACATGATTAATTGATTCAATTATAGGTGTCACGTATACGAAGTCACTGGATAAATTGATCTTCAAACGTAAAAACTATCCATTAAAATGTCAAGCGTGTTTTTTCTAATTGAAGTGAGTTCCGTCCAATTATTTATCACTGATGTACAAATTATAATTGTCAAACAAGTATGCAGATAAGGTTCTGGTTACGAGGGATCTCTAATGATATTGATAACGTATGCATCTCATGCGCATCATATTTAAGTACTCAAGTGACCAGTTATTGTGAATTCATAGGATACTTCAAACAATGTAATGTTTAATTCTGTTTTACGCTATTAATATTGTAACCAATTACAAACTCGGTGAATAAAAAATTATTTGTTTAGATTTATAATATTTACCATCTACTAATATTATAAAGAGGAATGATTTGTATGTTTGTAATTGATAAACTCTCAAATTATATACTATGTATTTTAAGTTTCAGAGTTAGCTTAAAGTTTGACATTATAATAGGTATATTAAATTCTATTCGTTTATAAGTCCTGAATAGTGCAGAGTATAAGTCCTGTCCAAATCATAGTCATCCGTAATTTCATCAAAACAAACCAGCATCAAGCGCCTTAATGTCGCGATTTGACACCACTTTGACCATTTTTGGAGTGAATGCATCTCAAATAAAACCATAGAGTTTATAATATAATAGATGTGGTATCTGCGGTCTTTAATATTATAGCGTGTATGGTGACAAATTTTTAAAAGCATATAACTATAGTTTTTAAGAACTGAAAATGGAACTGTAACGCTATGCAAATACGTATGGAAAAAGGATATCGAGAACGTCTAATGATGTTTCGATTTAGACAACCTGCATGATGACCATCTCACGCTCTTTTACCACCTCTATACCTATTCTGAGCTCTATGGTTTAAAAAAGTTGAAACTTGGTTCATTATTTTGTTTCTATTTGCATCAATCATCGCATGATGAAAACACGCATCACAATGTCGGTAAGTGAAATCGGTTTATTTAATTTAAGTACAAAAATTAACATAGTAAAATGTTCTTAATGATTTTATATCTTTTACTATAACGTTTTATCAATTAGAAACAAATCTTTCCTCTTTATAATATTAATATAGACTAGCTGCAGTTGCCTCCCAACTTTGCCCATTCCCCGTCAAATTCATGTAAAAATTATGCTATAAAAATATTCTATATAAATGCTCCCCTATAAAAATGCTCTAAAGTATCGTCATTATGGAATTGTTGACTACAGTACTATTTTTTTTTTTCAGGATTCAGAAGATTTATTATGTTTCAACAACAGAGCTGCTCCATCCAAGAGATCAAAAAATGAAAACGTTGTTTATTCTTACGTAAAGAAACCGAAGTGGAATGGTAGCAAGGTCATAAAACTCGAAATCTATGATTATAATGAAATGAAAAATAATAATAATTTGACAGAGTGTAAATGCAATGCTGAAGTGTGCGCGCAACAAATTATAGTAAATAAAATATTAGACGATACATATTTTCTTGCAAAACAACTATTAAAGAAAATGGAAGAAAATGTAATGACAGAAAACTGTGATTATAGTGCAGTTTATTAAAAATGATTAAAATAAATATTATAACTACAGTGACTTCAGTTTTATTTAACGTCTACTCTTTAAAGTACTTAGTAGGTAGATACTAAGCTTATTTAATATAACTATCACATTTTGTTTTATAAAATAATTTATTGAGAGTGAATTAACTTTGATTAAAGTTAGCTTAATTTAACATAAGTCTTTTAGCACAAAATGTATTTGAAAGTTGATGATGTAGTTGAGGTAATTATTACAAAAAAAAGCTTATTGGGTTGGTCTGTGTCAATAATTGGTTACGAAAATTACCAGGCAATTTTGCTGCCACGTAGTGCATCAATTTCAAAAAATAAATACCTGCATCGAGAGGGACTACAATTACGAGCTCAGGTCTTGCGAATTGACAAACAGTTCGTAGATTTATTAGAAATGGTCTAAAAGTTAAAATTCAGTTATTAGGAAGCTATTTAATAATCCAGGCGTATTTTTGAAGTACCTATTTACTAAATTTATTATTGTTATATTATTTAGTTTAAGCTAAATTAAATCATTAATTATAGTGTTAAATTTTAAATGCTTACAAGCTACTAAACTACTGTTCGTTTACTTTAGTACTTATTAGAATACCTATTTTGAACAATCAGTATGGACAACAAGAAATTGCTAAATCCGAAATATGCTAGTTATGCTGCTCAAAGCGTACGATTACAAAGTTTTGACACCTGGCCTCAAGGTTTGAGTCAAAACCCTGAAGAAATGGCGAATGCTGGTTTTTTTTACACGGGCAAAAGTGATGAAGTTATTTGTTACTTCTGTGGTGGCAAGTTCAGGGACTGGGGTAGCGAAAATTCTCCGTGGATGGAACATGCTCGCTGGTTCCAGTTCTGCCCCTATGTTTTACTTATGAAAGGTGAAAACTATATAAAAAGCATTATTGACGAGCCAAGTGGAATATTAGAAAATTGCGAAAAAAATGATAATGAAACTGATGACAGTAAATCAATTCTTAAATATATTAAAGAAACATCAACGCTGCTTTGTAAAATTTGTCTGATGGAAGAAGTAAGTGTATGTTATAGACCCTGTGGTCATGCAGTAACGTGTACCAAATGCGCTCTATCATTGAATAAATTGTTATGTCCAATTTGCAGAAGAACAATCGATAGTGTAATTCGAATTTATTTATCATGACTAAAATATTTAAGTTAATTGATATAAAGGAAATAAATGTATATGAATAATAAATAACAATTATTACAATCAAAATATTTTGTTTCATTACATCATAACCTAAATGACCTACTTTGAAAAATCATTATCAATGTCAGTTTTTGAATAGAATAGATATTCAATTTTAGTATCAGCTATCAATAAAGATTTTATAGAAATCGATCAGTATTGAATAGATCCGATTGTATAAAATAGTATGTAGTTTGGGATATCTGAGGCAAAATTTTAACAGGTACTTATATTATAACTGATCAGTTTTATATGATCTATAAAAAACTAGTTTATTTGAAAATTGTCGTTTCGAAGAACAAATTAAACAACAATGATGTAGCCAAAAGCGTAGCGCGCCTTTCTATATAAAGCCTGCTCTTTATGATCTCGTTCGATGTACTATAATGATATAAGGCTTACGCTTAGTTGCAATCACATCTAATAGAATACGTTGATGTAACCTAAAGCGCAGCACACGTCCTGTCTGTATGAAGCTTGTTCATTGTTATATCAAGTAGTGAAAAATGGGCTATCTGGAGCACCGTTCGAATAGACTACTATTCATACTGAGCAGTTTTCAATATGAAAAACTGCTATAGCTGAATAGTGATCTATTCGAATAGTGGTGATCCAGATAGCCCAATTTTACACTACTGACGGGTCAGCTCTTGCTCATGAAGTCTTATTTATGGAAATCTGCAACACCAGAGCAAGTTCTTGTAAATCAGAAAATCAAAATCATAAAAATTGGCTTTTGATGTGCAAAGACATTTGGTTATTTATATAATCTGTGACCACACACCAGTCCGTAGTTTTGAAATATCAGACCAAAGATTTGCTGAGAATTTTCAAAATGAATAATCGTGTTATTTAAATTCGAAATATTTCATGTCATATGAATTTACAGAGTAAATCTAGTAGTTTACATGTGCCGCTGGACATCCACTTTTGGACAAAGTACATTCCCTCATGAGCGCCACCGCACCCGGTCCTCAGCCAACTCAGTTCTAGCGGCTATCACTCCTAAGTCCTACGTCAAGCATGTTCTGCCCATTTCTACTTCAGTTTTAGGCTGTGTAAGTCTCGTAGGTTCTCTTGAGTCAGATCTTATCCTTCTGATTTCTTTGTGGATCAGGCTTCACGCCGCTCTTTAGTGTCCACGTTTTAGCGCCATTGGTCAGAAACATATAGATCAATTAGCGTCATAAGTCAATTAAGCTTAGGTCCAAACGGAATTAGTACTGATTACTGCCGTTATTCACCTACTTATATTTTGGAAATGCTCTTTTTAGTAAACAACTACCTCTTTGTGCTGCTATTAACTCGATTATCACACGTATAGGTTTGTAGGTTATAAGTAACGCGTACGCATTTTTCCGGTCGTCTAGCGGTCTCTGAGCAATGAGGTCACCACTGACATGTGGCTTTTACTTTTTAGTATCATTTGTAGAAGTTTGTAGCAGTTTGAAGTTGTACCCAATGCTTTCTTGTATTCCTTGGATGGTATTTGAAACCTAATTGCGGAGCATGTCAAAATACCCAACACGTTTACGTACAAGTAATTGATATAAGATTGTAGTCGTAAATATGTAGTAAATAGTAATGTTATGGCATGGTTAAAGCCCTTCTGCGGTAAGTTGCAAACACATTTTTTTAAATAGATTAGCGCTTGACTGCAATCTTACCTGATGGTAAGTGAAGATGCAACCTAAGATGGAGCAAGCTTGCCTAGAAGATGCCTATTTGTAGTTACATGGAAAAACGGAAGCCGAGGGGCCCAAATTCCAGTCGTTAGTATTACAGGCCTACATACTTATTCGGGTGTGCAGCAGATATAAAAGATTAAATCAAAGGTACGAATTCATATCTTTATGGTTAATACGATCTCCAAAACAACACTCTATCATAGTGACCCACTGCGCTACAAGTTAGGCATAATCTCATCATCACTGTTACATTTGTTTCGGTTTGGCAAATTGATGTTGCAGCAATATCCCTTTCCCATCCGCGGCAATAAGTACAAATTCATTAGCTGTTGCTGTAGTTACGCAAGTTACTGGGTACTTTCATTTTTAACATCAATTTTGCTATGAAGCCGTAACTCGACAACTATTGCTAGACATAAAATTTTATTCGTCATTGTCATTATTCGTAACTTACCAACCAACAATTAATGAGCCTATCAGACAATATGACGCTTCAGCCAATTTTTATACGTACTTTGTATGCAAACCTTTGCAATTAGGGGGAGGTAACTCACAATTATGCCGATTCAAACGTTTATTAGGTACTTGCTAGACGATTCCCGCGACTTCGTTCGCGTGGATTAAGGTTTTTAATTCCCGCAGGAATTCTCATATTTTCCAGGATAAAAAGTAGCTTATGTGTTATTCCAGACTGTAATCTATTTCTGTGCCTGTAAAATTTCAGCCAAATCGGTTCAGTCGTTGTGGCGTAATTGAGTAACAAACATACATCCAAACTTTCGCATATATAATAATATTATAAATAAATAGGATAGGATTCAGTAGATAATATGTAGGTATAACTCGGAGCAAATGAATTATGTATTTTGTGTGAGTACAGGCGGTACTGTAAGTAACTACAGGCGGTAGTGGTTAGTACAACTCTGGATTGAGAGAACGGTTCCAGGATGAAGATAAAAAAACCTTAAAAGTATTCATGTATATTTAGAGAATTTAGACATAAATAAAAAGTATAAAAGCAAAACAACTTCGCGTGCGAGAAATCAAGTTCTAGTGTAAGTCCACACCAAAATTACTTAGAAAGTGGTCAGCAAGCGGGCAGCTATCGCGAAACAGTGCGACTCATACTCAGTTAGTTGGCTTTAGAAATCAACGGATATTCTAAATTGCAAGTTTTCGCAGTCCACGCCACCGGAAAGAGAATAATAATGAGAGTGATAACTTACTCACTGATAAGTACGAGTATAATTACTTATAACCTAGCCTTTTGCGTTTGTGTTGTTTTATTACGGGACAATTTTATAATACTTCATTACTTAGTTTATTTTTACAGAGATTTGTAATTAAGGTCTCGTACAAAGTCGACTGTACGCATCTGTTCTCGGTAGAGAGTAGTATATTCCTTGCCCATCTGCATGCAGAACCAAGAGTATTATCTCGAAAACTGCATCAAAACTGCAATTTGACACTTAGTTTGCAGACCAAATGGAACCCAGGGGCGCGCTATATCTACGCGTACAAAACGCTGAAGAGGTCACCTCCAATAACTATGGTTATCAATGCTTATTGATCGGAATAGGTACTCAATTCTTAATTTTGGGTAAGTCCTAAATCTTAGGACGCATAATAAATCTTTGTATATACTCTATGGTGTTACCAAAATGAGTTTAAATCAGGGAGGTTGTATATTGGTTTAATCCTCCCTGACCGTGCCCTGACCCTAAGTTTAACACGTGGAAGTTTAGTTATTAGTCCTACTATAAGGTTCTTAGTGGTTTGAAACGTAAATCGTAAGTCTATGGTTTGACAATAAGTATTTTTAAACTGACAATTTTTGGCTTATTTTTAAATTCCATTTATTGGTATCTCTTGTATTCTGAGATTGGAATTTTTGTTGTGTTGATTTCGTAGTGATTGTATTCATTTTGTTAGTTTCCTAGTTATTTAATTTATTATTTTAGACAGTATTTTATTTGAAAAAAGTACTTCGTAAACGCGATGAGTTCCTTTCCTGAAGACGACAAATGTCCCAAAGTTTGCACAGACATAGGTGCTTTCAAAAAAGCTACAAAAACTCCAGAGAAAGCCCAAGAAGAAATAAAAGCTGCTGAGCAATCAGCAATCTCTCCGACGGCTGAATCAACTGCTCCTCGTGCTCCTGAAGATGCATCCGAATCGGCTAGGCCTCAGCCATCGGGTGAGGAATATCTTCCTAACTTGAAGCCTGGGCCAGATGGAAAAGTAGATTGGACGCCTCTCGGAGGAATGACGGGAACCAGACCTGCTGTCAACAAATACAGTATAAGTAGATATTCCCTGAGTGAATGGAGAAAACATAACGAAGATGTTCTGGATCCTGAAGTTATTAATGAATCAAATATCTTAGAGTATAACGCGAAGACGAGTATGATGCAGGCTTTTGGCAATGTTGATAAACAACAAGGTGAAAACTTTAAAAGATTGAGGCAAAAAGCCAGAGATATTTTTAGATGGAAAGTTGAAGTTGAGCGAGCCTGCAAAGCCATTACTGAAGAAGTAGAGTTGCTTGAAATAGAGAGGCAACGTTTAAAAGGAGCTTCTAGAGTACTAATGTTACCCGAATCGATATCTAAGGAATGTCTAGACCTTCGCTCAAATAGATTTCAACCGGACCTAGTAGCAGACTTAGCCGAGCAAGAACTCATTAAAGAAATGAACTTAGTGAGTGAAGTTAGGGCGACATTAAAGAATACTCTTAATGAAATCGAACAACAAATGGCAATAAATAAAGCAGCAAAACATAGAATAGAATATGATTGGTGTGATAAAACTATGGCGTATAACACGGAGGCTACTAACTTAAGTCTGGACACAAAATCAAATACAATTATGTTTAGACCCGGTTCGACTCGATTCAGTGAATATTCGGCTCCTTTAGAATACTGGGAGTTCTTTTGTAGAGAGAATGTACAAAATTGTGAAGCTGCTCGTCAAAAGTCTGCCGATTTGCGTGGCAGCCTTAATGCTATCTTGGTAAACGGTGGCAGAAAGTTGCGTAATCAGGCAGACAAGACTGACATGGCTTTGGCAGAAACTGTAGCACTCACTCAAGAACTTTGCACGAAGTTAGAAGAGACACTTAGGACTACTTTGCAAAGGATTGCAGATTTAGAAGGGTTGATTTCCAATTTGCAGGATTCTATTAGAAAAATGGACGCTGCAATGAAACTGGCCCAAACTAGACTAGACAACAGGAACAACTGGAGACCTCACGGAGAAGCTGTGAGAGATCAGCCCCATCTGGGTTTGATAGAGGAAGTGAAGAAGATACATGAGACTGTTACGTCTCTACTAGGGCAATTGAAAAATGCAGAGCGAGTAAGGAATGATTTGCTTAAAAAGAGAATTGCCTTGGAAAGGGACATCGCGTCGAAAAGAAAGACTTTAAATATAGATCGCGATAGATGTGGCATGGTGCGGTCCCACTATCCATCAGCTTCAGAATTGGCTGGATATTAATCATATTATGTATGTGTCATTTGCATTTGCTACTTCAAATTGAGATTTCTTACATATTCTGTAATTTGGATTTAAATATGTGTTAGTTCCGCTTTTTAACTCTTTGAATTAATGGTGCATGATGTTTGTTAAGTTTCATTGTAGTTGATTGAGCATCAAATTGTTGGTTTTTTGCTGATAATTACTAAATTATTATTATAGTAAATTTATTATTCATTAATAAATATTAATACCGAATTCCGTCTCTGGCATGTAACGTGCCAATATCATTGTATTACCAATAACCACTCCTTTCACTGTTTATTGTCTCGAACGCTGCAAGTGTTGGTTGCGCAACCCCGATGCGAATTGAATGTGAGGATGACATTTGATCAGTTTAATACAAACCGTGAATACCTTGCTAAATTCCTTTGAGGATTTTGATGTGATTTCACAAATTATAATACTTTGTCGCTATTCTAGAAATACCTACTTACACGTTGTAAACATTTTAAATGTTATAATTATATTGAAGTTCATACAGAAGAATCTCTAGGGTATATAAGGCATAGAGGAATCAAATTTTTTGTTTGATAAGGTAATAGCGTAGGTAACGTTCTCATTTGGAGAGCATAGGGCTTATATCCGGAGTCCGGACCCTGATGTATAATGTTTACATAACACAATTGCGATTTCAACCCCTGTCTACCTGGATAGCAAAACTGCAGCAAAGCTAATAAAAATAATTTAAGTAGAAAAAATTGTGAAAATAGGAGTGCACATCAAAAAGAATTGATCACTAAACAACAACGCGTGAAACTCACAACCGCCGATCGGCTACCTGCGTGGGTTAGATTCCCGCACTCCCTGGGCAGTTGGGCACCCTTGACTCTACCCTGTGGCTCTATCGCTTGCAGTTGCACTACCACAACTAAAATTAATACAACTAATCCATAGTCTGAGGAGCGGCGATACCGTCACAGAACAATGAAAAAGAAAAATTGTAACCCCGCCGTCCGGTCGAGATGGCATATATCTCAGGAAAAATATTTATTTTGCCTAAAAATGCACTCCAAATCTAGTGCGTAGGAAGAATATAACTATCAACCAATCCATGCTCTCAGCTTATATTATTTTAAGTAATAAGTATTTAAAGCATAATCTAGATCAGTTTAAATAACAAAACTGTGATAGAATCTTCGAGCATTTAATAGAACCCATCGTATAAAAACAAATGAATAGTTGATTAGTTAGAACACGGAATCTAGATCCAAGTACAGCAAAAATTGCTCTCAACAAAAAACAATAACATTACATTACCATCCCACGAGAGTGGGAAACAATCGAAATGGTGCTGCCACAGCTATGGGATCTAACAAACCGTAAGTATAATAACTATAGATACCAATTAACTCCGACTTTACCGATCCCACAGTTAATTCTTGCATGCGTGATAACTGATAAATTGAAAAAAGCTTTTTGATAAAAAAGCTCTCTGATAAACTGAATAAAGATTTCTGTGGATTTTCACTTGAAAGAAGCAATCTAGCTCTAGTAAGATTATTAGCTATCTAAGGCTATCTCTAGAACTCTAACCACGTATAACATCTCTCCCAATCTTCCCTTCATCGGTGCCTCAGAGTGTCCTGCGATAAGACTGCGATATTGTGATATCATAATACATTTTATATTAGGGCGCCTTATAATCCTTCGTAATTATGTGACGCAGTACTGCGATGATAATAATTAGAGACCGGATTATATGCAACATAAAAAGCTTGTTATATGCATGCAAATATGCATGAAAAATGCTTGAAATATGCACGAAAACTGGCAGAATATGCCAGAATATGCAGAAATTAAATGATAAATTTTAGGAATCCCTAAAAAAATAGAAAAGTAAGTATTTATTTTTCTTATTTCAAAATCAGCATACAATTAGTAAATTATATAATGTAGTAAGCAATCAAATATTTTTCTAAATTTTCAGTGGTAAGATTGTGTCTACGATCATTTAGAATATTTTTGTAAGTAGAAAAGGTTCGCTCCATATCCATTGAGGTAACTGGGCAGAATTTGAACTTGGGTGCTATGGCACTTATAGTTTCCGGCAAAATTTCTGCCGTCCCATTAATGAAACTATCAATTTGACACAAGCTTTAAAAACCTGGGTTATTGCTCAATATGTTTTCAAACTTTTCTTTAAGTTTATGGGGCAATGCGGCGGCGGCGGCGGAACGCAGAGTGAGTGAAAAATATTGTAAATGTACCGATAATATGCATCATAACTAGATCTTAGGTAAAATATGCTATTACCGCTGAGAATGGCTAAAATATGCAAATGCATATGCGAATATGCAAATGCATATAATCCGGTCTCTAATAATAATGAATGACGTGATAAAATAGAAGTATTAAAACTAGCTATCTCAATATGTAACGCTATTGTATAGACCGAAAAATCTTTCGAAAAACGCAACTGAATTGTATAGGGGAGGTTTGATAAAGTCGCCTTGCTGTTCTCGTAAACACGAAGTGATTATATTCTCCTCGTAAATTAAAACCTTGAATTAAAACGCAAGTAATGTCTATAAGTTTGACATTTAGATGTCACTTTAGTATCACCAAATAATTTTAATACCATGAATTGACTTTTTTTTATTACTTTATTTTTCTTTTAATATATTAGTATAACGATAGTTATATTTAAAGTTTAGGACAATATGGCGACAAATAATGGTAAATATTCGTGCCCACATATCTGTCCTACAACGCGTGGACATGACGAAGAAACAAAACAAGAAACTACGGCCTTAGTTGCGCCCGAAAATATTAATGCCTCACCGTATGTACCTGGAAGGATTGTACCACCAGAACCCAAGGTGTACCCCCCTGGAGCGCCTCCTAAGTATCTTCCCCAACCCACGGACAGTACCAGTGGAGACATTCTTGGAATGGGACCAATTGGACCTTGGGCTGCAGGTCATTTGGATTGGTCTCCACAAGCTGGCATGACGGGCGTAAGACCAGTTGTCGATAAATATTCAATAACCAGATATTCTACCGGAGAATGGCGAAAGAATAATCAGTTTACCCTCACTCCGCGAGCGACCGATAAAGCGAGAAACTTGGAAGAGCAGACTAAGCTTGATATTGAAAATACTTTTAAAAATATGGATAAAAAACACGATGATTCTAATAAAAGCTTAAATGGTAGAATTAAAGACTTGTCATATTGGAAAGAACAGGCTCAGTTAACAATAGACAGAATCACTGAGGAACTCGCCACATTAGATGAAAACAGGGCGCGATTAAAAGGCGCTTGTAGAATATTAATGTTGCCAGAAGCAATATCTAGGGAATGCTTAGAGCTTCGTACAGGTCGGTATGAACCAGATTTAGTGAGGGACGATGCAGAGCAGGAATTAATTAAAGAAGTAGCCATTGTGGGAGAAATAAGAAGAGTTTTTAATAATACTTTAGCTAAAGTTGAAACGCAAATGGAAATGAATAAAGCGGCAAAGGCCGCCATCGAGCTTGATTGGAGTGACAAGGTTGTATCTTTAAAGCTCGACAAGCTGAATGCTTCGTTGACTCCACAGTCTAATTTAATCTTGGCTCACCCTGGAGTTGCAAGATGGCCAGAGAATGGTACCACGCTAGAATATTGGGAACACTTTTGCTCAGAAAGCATTAGAAATTGTGAAGAGATTAGGAAAAAGTCTGCAAGACTTCGTGCAGATTTGATGACAGCCATAGTTAAGGGAAGTCAAGACATGAAAATTCAAGCAGACAGAACAAACGCTGCACTAGCGGAAACGATAGACGCGACTGAACAGATGTGTGAAAAACTAGAAGAAAATTTAAAAGAAAATTTGCAGAAGACAGCTGATATAGAAAATCTAATAGATCAACTTAAAGAGGCATTAAGGAACGTACAGGAAAGGAATAAATGTGTTATGACCAGACTTCACGGTCGCAATTATGAACGGCCTAATGTTGAAAACTGTCGGGATGAGGCCCAGTACGCTTTAATGGCAGAGGCGAAATTTATAAAAGAATCTTCAGAGTCCCTGCAGAACAAGCTGAGGCAAGCAGAAGCGGTTAGGTCAGAGCTAATGAAGTATCGAGGTGAACTAGAGAAAGACATCGCTTGTAAACGCAAGAGTCTCAACATTGACCAGGACAGATGCGCCAGGGTTCGCGCTCATATGCCGACTCCGGAAGAATTCGCAGCAGGATAAATGACAGTATACAAAAATTTTATATATTTACTGTCAATTAAAAAAATATATATTTCACATACTTATTTCTTTCGTTTCTTTATTGTTACTTAACAATTCATAAACTTCACAAAAAAAATATTTACGTTGAAACTTCAAATCTAGTCAAAACACTGGAACCTTTATTTCGTAAAATATAAGAATATAATACTTTTCACTGGAATAATACAATTATTGTTTTAGTGAAAACCATAATAGCAATCTATTACAAAATAACAAAAAGTGGGCCACAGCTACTCGTAGAATCTAATGTGTCTAGAACTATACAGTTCAGATTTAATAGTAACACTACTCACTTCAGTAATAGCTTAATGAGGAAGGAACCCCTTTGAATGACCATTCACTTAAAATATATGTATTTTCACAGCATACGATACGATCACAGAACGACCACAGCTTTTGTTTGTTTGAGAAATTCTCCAGTTCATCACTTGGCATTTCTGTGGTTATGGTATGCGTGCTTCAAGTGGCGCTGGCAAAAAACATAGAGAATTCCTGAAAGACTGATTTATTCTTAGGTTTTTGTTTTGAGGAGCGGCAGCCACAAAAACCTAAAGTTGGAGTAAAAAATGTCGCAAACACATCGTCGAGATAAACGGCATGTCTGTCGAACAAATATCTAATGTATCATAGAAGACCAAGAGAATGTTACTTATATAACACTGAATCACTGTAATGAACGTTATGAGCCGCGACCACCTACTTATTGTTAGTCGCAAGTACCCATTACCAAGTGCCAAGACACTTGCCGGATATAACATTTATGTTTTACGCTTTTATAGCATGATTCCGTAATAATTTTTAGTTGGTCATTTCACGGATTTGAAAAATGTGTCGATAAAGCCGAACTCAACTTTTGATGATAAAATTGCAAAACGAGATAATACTCGTATACCTACAGCCATATTACGGCATATGCTGTAATAGTTGGGTTTAAAAAGAGCAACTGCTGAGTTTTTTGTTAGCTCTTAGCAGAATCTGGATTCTGAACCGGTGGCAGGTTTTGACTTACGAACCATAAGTTACATAAACATCTTCTTCATCTTCTTTATTAACCGATAGACATCCACTGCTAGACAAAGGTCTCGTGCATGGACTTCTATATAATAAGTATCGGTCTTGCGCCGCCTATATCTAGCAATCCAGGCAGTTGTCAATTTATTATGGCAGGCAATATAAATTATGTGCACAGCCCAAAGATATTATGTAAACAGTAGTTAAGTATTCTGTGGTAGTGTAAAGAAGCTGCATTATAATATTACCGTTGCTCATAAATCATGATCATCATACCTGGCCGCATATGTCGCCTTTGTAACCTAAAGACACAGATTGCGACTTGCGAGTAATTTCATATGTTGTGTTGCACAACACGTTAACGATCACCATTTATCTACATTTGGCACGAACCTATGTACGTGACAACGTGTTATTATCTCCCCATAGCATGGTATCTATCTAACCTCCATGTTGAACATGTTTCGCGCTTTGCGTGTTCTTGCAGAGTATTACTCCAAGCCAAGTCTACTATCACATACTTGGCTTTCCTAACTGGAGTGCAGAAAATGTACATAATAAGTTTTCAGCTACATTTTGCGATACAATTTTGTAAAACTAGACTAGACTAGATATGACTAAAGTTAGTTACTTTAGTCATATCTAGTCTAGTGTATTATTATCTCGTATCAACCCACCGCCGGCCTACTAGGCACAGAATCACATCTCCTCTCGGAATCTCAAGGGTTTATTTAGGTCATGGTCTATCAAAGCCAAGGCCAAGTACGGGTTCCATCTTTGAGACCAATTTATTATAGGGAACTCTCAGGCTATATAGGACATATATATTATGTATGCTACATCGATTTCACAGGCAGAATTCCTCACGCGATGCTACGGTTTTCGAAGAGTTAGATAGCTACAGACGATAGTTCTTAAAACATTACCTAAAGGTACGTCCTGTTGAGCAACAGAATTACCTAATAATACTAATTTTAAATACCGTTGTAGTCAGCGGCAATATGTAAGGTACTCGTAACATTACCCAAAGTAGGTAATTAAGACGAGAATCTGATAAGCTACGAGTAAATTTTAACTTTATTGCTGTTATTAAATTCAAATTACAAGCAAATGAAAGTTACATAGAAGTAGGCAATACTAAATCTTAACTAAATCGACTTATACATCAGGCCTTATCAGACAATCAAAAAATAATATTCTCATTAACGATTATACACGCACAGACTTTACGTAGACTAACTATTCTTAGAATAAAGATAGTGAAATTACATCTCCTGGATAGTAAGAACATATGGAACATTATTAGAGCGGCTTATAATACATAATAATTTATGCAAATTGAACAATTTGAACAAATTGCCCTAGTCTTAAGGAAGGAAGGAGGTATCTTAAGGAATTAAATGGAGAAGAGTTCTTGCTAATTTGTGCTGGTATCCAAAAGTCACTAATTAATACTTCAACAGATTGTGAATGCTACACTCTGTTAAGTTTCGATTTAACAGACTTAAGGCGAAAATCCTCATCAGCTTTTATATTTTAAGTTTTTGTCAACTTTGTGTCGAAATCAGTGTCTGAAAATTGCAAAATTCCAGATATTTTTGATGCACATAATTCAAGATTTCGGAAACCGGCTAAGTAACTTGCATTATCTTTCCCTATAATACTCGCACGAATTTTCTACTCTATAATGTAATAAGTCTTTTTATAAGCACTTATTGTTAAATCAACATTTCACATTTGTCATTCTTAAATATTCTCCCACAGAAATACCTAGACCGTAAATAAAGAATGTAATGACTTCATTTTTTCACATGTTTGCTAATATGCTCATCTATTTAAATACATTCAACTCTAATGACTTGAACCTAGTGTGAACATTAGTTCGCTCTGGTTTCTGTCGGATTACATTCTTTGAGGATTACATTTGAAGTGTTTCAATATCTGCGAAATGAGAATATTGATTTTCAATTTCGGATTATCCTCCTCCTTGCATCGTCATCCTCATTACTGAGGGTCGCGATCCTTGGCACGGATCACCTTTTCCCTCACGATGTTCTTCCACTTTGTCCTATTTTCCGCGTTATGTAGAGCGGCGTGGAAAGATGTTCCGAGTGCAGTGCTGATCTGGTCAGACCAATGCATAGGGCTACGTCCTCTTGGCCTTTTTCCTTCTACCTTGCCCGTTACCAGTAACTTTTCAAGATTTCCAGGGCTATTTTAGGCCATAGGATCAGGATTATAGGCAGTGGCGTAACTATAATGTTTGAGGCCCGTGGCAAATTCATCGTATGGGGCCCTCCCTCCCCCAATATAAAGAAGCTCAACCAATGAGATACCTGACCGGGGGCCCCTTCAGGCTGGGGCCCGTGGCATTTTGCCGTCTTGCCACCCTATAGTTACGCCACTGATTATAGGCCAAAACTTTTTTATAATATTTCTCCGAGGAGGTAGGTATACATAGCACTAATCTGTCTTATTCTTGAAATTGTTGATGTAAAGAACATAATTACTTACAAAATATGTACCTAAATCTACTGCTCAAACCGAAAATATGTTAAAGTTTGTGATACCTACAATTGGAAAAAAAGTTTTTAAACAGGGCACAAAACTATTTTTGCTTTATATTACTCACAAATTTCAATTTGAGAGACTAGTTAGGTATCAAAGTCGCCGCTTGTAGCGCTGCACTTGAGGTACCTACCTACCCTTAAATGGTTAATTTCATTTTTAACATCTACAACTCATCAAGCTTTTATTACTTTTGCCCGACACTAGGTGTAATTCTATTTCGTGTTCCAGGAGATACTTAAACTTACACTTCTACGTATTGCGCACTTATCTCGGTCGTTAGGCAACCTTACAGAAATCAACAAGCTTCAAGCCTCATACTCGTAGTGTAATCGTGCTTCTGCTGTCTGTGGTGTAATCAGACATAAATTAAAAAGCCTCCAGCAAAAAGCGACGCAAGGCAAATAAAAACTCATGAGATCTTCATTGTGCTCGTACAGTTCCCACGTAGCTGTTGTAGCATCGTTAGTAGCTGGTATTGTGTTGAAGCCTCAAGGGTGATCAACTCGCAGATGATTGATAAGAGGATCTTTGCTAACTTGCCATAGAATACACGAAATGAAATACAGGATATAAAATATGGCCTCGCAATACTCTTAATTCCTTGAAAAGTTTCCAAGCTTTGCTTTCAAATTGTGTATAGGTAAGGTTCTTTTTTTGACAACATTGTGAGAATCCTGCATTTAATTACATTTATAGTACCTACTATACTCTACACAACACACTTCTCTACTTGCACACCTACACGTGATACCTCAGCACTACCAACTTGAAGAAAATCTTTAGCATAAAGTCTCCCTTTTGTACCTACTACATTGCTAAATTATGCAACAAAGTGAAAAAATCTTTTTGGGACAAATGGAATGTAGATACCAACTCGCACGAGAACACATAGAATAAAGGCCTTAATATTATACCCAAATGAGACAGAAGGTAATTGCAATGCTGTAGAACATAACAATTTTCTTCCTTGCGTAACTTTTTAAAACAATGGTAATAACACTTGCACTTTTACCCAAATTAACGGCCACTTGCGCACTTTCAGTGCTAAATTGACTTTAGAAATCAGTCTGGTAATGTTAACCCTTTCCCTCCGCAACGGTTTCTCGGCAAGGTCCGGCGGAGCGTGGATGAAATGATCACGGCGTATCGCTTTCGTTCGAAATCACCGTAAAATATCATCTCATTGCCTTTTCACGTAATCGCAGCTGTTGCTGTTTGTGAGTTTCACTTTTTACGTCTAATTTATAGCCATTACACCGGGCACCAGCTCCGCTTAAAGTTTTCTAAAGTCTTACCCAGTTGTCAAGTACTACTTGTATATAAAACAATATATACTTACTTTCCCACTTCCCATTGTTATTTAAAGTTTCTAACTTTTAGTAGGAGCATCGTGCCAGCTTTTTGTGCTTTACTACTATACTATGCCTCTGATTAGCTATATTTATGGCGTTCTTGCTGCATCAATAACAAATACCAGCCAATCTAAGGTGATTGCGATCGTTACACTGATGAATGATGCAGTAATTTTGTGATAGCTGTGGGATACAGCTGTTCCGTACAGTATTTAAGTCTCAAGCCAAACGGCTACTGAGACTTAAATATGACTCCAACTTAAAGACATCAGTGTATCGCCATACGCCTGGCGACAACTTGGATGAAGGCAACGAAGGTGCCTCATGTAAATGTGATCCTCTATGTTGTTTCAGCGGCGTGCATGGTGGCGGGCGTGGCGGTGTACCCCGCGGGCTGGAGCGAGACCGCCGTGCAGGAGACCTGCGGACCCACCGCGGACCAGTACAATATAGGTAACTCAGCAGTACTACAGCCATTCGTGGAGTGGCTGAGGAGTACCGTCTAGCTGCATTAGATTCCGTGGACCAACGCGCCAGAAAACTCATCGGCGAAGAAGCGCTGGTTGTCTCCAGACCTCAAAATTTGGAGCATCATGATGGACCTTTCTGATTACGGCAAAGTCAAAAGGATGAGTTACGATTTTAGCAGTCTATGTGACTTAACTACCTAGCCGATTTTGATAAATGAGGTGTCAATCGATTCATCATTCTGGTCCCGGTGACGTAGGCTGCATTTTATACGAACCAAATCAACATGACGGATGTTACATTCAGTTTTCCGCAGTCGGGTGACAGTTTTTAAACCTTTATCGTGTTCCTGCTCAGGCCGCTGCCACGTCCGGTGGGCGTACCTGCTGGCAGTGATCGGCTGCCTGGACGGGATAGTGCTGGCGGCGCTGGCCTTCATCCTGGCGACGCGCCACGTGCGCCTGCAGCCCGACACTGCCTACCCCTCGCCTTCGTTGTACAAAGGTAACTTGACTAAATATACTTTTTTGACTACCTTCAAGGCAAGAGTGAATAGGCATTTTCTAGGCAAGCGCGCTCCAACCTAGACCTCATCAGTGCTATCCAGTATTGATTGTCGTCAAGCGCAAGCCTATATCGGTTAAAAAAAAATTTTTTTTAGTTATAAGCGATCTGGTCTTACGGTTATAGCTAGCTTACCTACAGGTAAACCGATAAACCTACGGTATCTGTATATAGGCTTTTCGAGAGACTATGAGGATGCAATGATATCAATTAGGTAAAATTAGGTTAGACTTAGATACTTAGGCCTTCGTGTCTGACCATTTCCTAAGCTAAAGTTTCTTCAAGCGACTATAAACTGAGAAATAATTTTTGCTTTTATTCTAAGTATGTATTCTTATTATTTATGCCTTGAATTCATTCTCAATCCATGTGACGGACGCCTTGTTATTTCACATTTAGTTTTTTATCGATTTGTATTACTGTGATTTTGCCTCCAATTATTCAAGGATTATTTCTGATACCATCCAGCCCAAGCAACCATAGTCAAAATCTGTGGTAGAGCTTAGAGCTGTCTAATTAAATCTAAAATCTAAAGACTTGATATACAAGGTGTTAGTTAATGTCCCTATCCTACCGAAACCCATAAGTTGGGGTCGGTGTATAGATACATGAAAAAATATCATGAGACGTGTAGCTCATATCCTGGCCAAGTTATGAGGACTTCAAAAATTCACCATAAATGTATAGGTGGCAGCCCTTTAAAACAGCTGATTCAATGGCGATGAACTGCCAACGATAAAACTATGAATGAATGTGTGTAGGCCTACAACGTACTACTTGTTATGCTATAACGTTGCGATAAAATATTCCAGATGCGATACCTAACCATTAATCGGCATGCAATTAAACCTGTAACCTGTAGTATTGTTCAGTAGAGTGGAAACCGATTAGAAATCTTGTATTTTTGCAAGAATATTCCAGACTACTTTCGGACTCCGTAAGTTAAAGTCCGTACCTACGTAGTCCATAAAGTGACTGCCGCCTCTTTCTTTGCAGGTAAGTAATATCTCGTTAATTTGTGTTGTGGTTTTGATTAACAATTACTGTATGTGAATGAACGAATGAATGTGTGTGATATTTTTAATAATAAATCAATTTCAAAACGATACAATAATTATTATTATCGCTTGCAGTACAGTGCTAGTTTTAGTTCCTTTACCGATGCCGCGTACGTGGGCGTGGTTTGAATATTAAATACGTCGAAACACCGTAAGGGCGCGCCTTCACTGAGGACATTGTAAAAATCATAGACGTCGCGACCACAACGCACCGTGTAAATGTCCTCTGTGCACCATAAAACCTGCGATGCGACGATGTACTAACATTCTAGCGGTATCCACACTTCCCAGCGTGTGCATGTCAAGGTGATTAATTACGATATCGATTATCTGATTTCCTTGATTCAGGAACCTCCTGTCCTTTGGGAGAAACCAGTGGAAGAATACAAAGATAAATTTCCAAAAACAAGCGTGGAAGGAAGTATGTAAATGTTTACATCTCAATTTTGAGGAGATGAATACGCAGTAGGTACTTTCTTTTGTGTTTTTTCTTGATGCATCTTAACGCAAGCAGAAGTAGTATTTAGTGCGGTCCATGTCTCACTAGAAAGTAAAATAATGGTAAGAGTTTACTCGTACGATGTCCTATGCGATGAAATTTTTCGTTGCGTAAACGCAACCGCAAATCTTGTGTGTAGCCTCGCCTTTACTCGCGGGGCGGAGTCAAAGAATTCTTGGAAATAGTGTAGGGGACCAAAGTGTTTACGTCTTTAGGAATTTTGCCTTTACCTGGGGAAAAACAACACAAAATACTTGTATTATACAAGATTTTTGCTTAACTATTTTTAAAGGAATTGATGATAATTGCGAGTGCATTTAATAATTTTGGAATCTAACAGTAACTACCAAATGTAAGGTAAATTCTTGAGATAAAAATGTGGCTTTTCAAATGTAACACTTTTGTTAATAAGTATTTTTTAAATTGCTACCTAAAGCAGTATTCAGTTTTTCATTTTACAAGTTATTTGCCAAAAGAAAGTCAAAATCTTTTTTCTTCTTCTTCAAGGACTTCTAGGGAATTTTTTTTTGAGGGAAAACGGGTAAAATCAAAAGCATGAGTGGTAACACTCGTTTTGAACTTGTTGTTATGTCTCCAGTTAGGGTTTCCAAAATGTTTTTTTCTTAATTAATTAATTAATTTTGTATGAAAGTTTTTGATAATTAATTTTCACTTTTTACCACCGCCATTGTGTTTATAGGGTCAAAGTGCATGGGTGGTTGCTGGTAAGTTATACACATTAACAAACACCTTGTATATGTATTTATTGAGATTGTCTGTGTTACTAGTTCCTATTACCTCAGCTCGTGTTTATAGTCACGCATCGTGTTATGAACTCGTTTTCATCGTCACGCACCGTGTCGCGGTGTATGTGTGTCTGTGCCTATACTGTGTACTGATTACCTCCAGGGCTGGATCTCTAAGGGTTGGACACACACATACGTAACGCAACAGTGTCCAAAAAGACTGGCTAAAAGCCACTTAGACTGATATCACATACATACAATATGTCACAGCAATATGTGCGCATCGATTCGGATTTTTGCGTATGATTCCAATCACACTTGTACGCATCGCGCGTTGAAAGGATCCTTACAGAGAGTTACACTTAGGGATTTGAGGTAGGTACAAAACATGCGAAAGCCGATCGATGTGATATGTCGAATCGAGGCGTACACGACTCCATACAAAATAGCACTTTTATATGGACAAATTAAGGCGAATCGATGTGCACAGATGTGATTACAGCCTCAAGATTCCTTGCTACAGTGAGGTATGTGTTCACTCTGAACGTAGTCACTTGAAGAGTCATTGAATGACACGGAG
Organism: Hipparchia sbordonii; assembly: GCA_038048805.1. Taxonomy (NCBI): domain Eukaryota; kingdom Metazoa; phylum Arthropoda; class Insecta; order Lepidoptera; family Nymphalidae; genus Hipparchia; species Hipparchia sbordonii. The sequence goes on from CM076103.1 coordinate 15,592,534, forward strand.
TGGCACAGTTACAAGAATTTGTGTCACGTGCACTCGCGGTGTCGCACGGCGCGGATACCTGTCCGACCCTAAGGGGATTACTGACTTGTTTGCTCTTTTAGGGTTCCGTACCCAAACGGTGCCATCGGAACCCTATTTATTTATTCATTTATTAGTGCGGATACCTCCAATTACACTAATTAATACATTTAAAAACAGACATAGCCCAAAAATAATCTCAAAAATTAAACAAAAGTCAAAAACTTAATTTTGTAAGTCAGGTGCATGGTTTGCGCCTATTACTAAGCCTCCGCTGCCCGTCAGTTCATATGTCTGGCTGTATCTCATGAACCGTAATAGGTAATGTGTATTTCTATTGCCGTTATAACAGCAAATAAAAAAATAATGTTGAAAATTGAAGTGGATTTCCATACGATGATTTTTGTGTGTGTGGAAGTCGAACCCTTCGTGTTTAGGACCGACTTGCACTTGGCCAATTTTTTTACATAGTATCGCCTACTAGTATAAGGGCTTGGTATAGTAAAGACTTGGAATCTTGGAGGTAATAATAATATTGTAACGGTAGTATTTGAACCTACAATCTTTTTCCTTGGAATCTTATTGGTAGGTACTCATGGGTGTATCTTCTTCTTCTTTAATCTATAATTATATAAAAAGGCTTGTCCTGACTGACTGACTGACGATCAACGCACAGCCTAAACCACTGAAGTTAGAAACTTGAAATTTTGACAATAGGTTCCTTTTATGACGTAGGCGAGCACTAAGAAAGGATTTTTCGAAATTCGCCCCCCAAGGGGGTAAAAAGGGGGGTTAAAGTTTGTATGAAACTCCGTCATTTTTCGAGTTATACTCATGAAATTCGGTATTTAGGCTTTAAATTGAAAACAAAAAAGTACGTGTTTCACAGTTTTTAAAAATTCTACCCCCTAAGGGGTTAAATAGGGGTTGAATGTTTGTATAATAGTCCTTCGTTCTTCAAGTTATTTTTCAAGTTACGTTTATGAAACTTGATATTTTGGCTCTTGATTAAAAATAAAGAATTACGTATTTTACATTTTTTTTAAATTCTCCCCCCAAGGGGGTAAAAAGGGGGGTTAAAGTTTGTATGAAACTCCGTCATTTTTCAAGCTATACCCATAAAATTCGGTATTTAGGCTTTAAATTGAAAACAAAAAAGTAAGTGTTTCACACTTTTAAAAAATTCTACCCCCTAAGGGGTTAAATAGGGGTTGAATGTTTGTATGATAGTCCTTCGTTCTTCAAGTTATTTTTCAAGTTATGTTTATGAAACTTGATATTTTGGCTCTTGATCAAAAATAAAGAATTACGTATTTTACATATTTCGAAAATTCTCCCCCCAAGGGGGTAAAAAGGGGGGTTAAAGTTTGTATGAAACTCCGTTATTTTTCAAGCTATACCCATAAAATTCGGTACTTAGGCTTTAAATTGAAAACAAAAAAGTAGGTGTTTCACAGTTTTTAAAAATTCTACCCCCTAAGGGATTAAATAGGGGTTGAATGTTTGTATGATAGTCCTTCGTTCTTCAAGTTATTTTTCAAGTTATGTTTATGAAACTTGATATTTTGGCTCTTGATCAAAAATAAAGAATTACGTATTTTACATTTTTTGAAAATTCTCTCCCCAAGGGGGTAAAAAGGGGAGTTTCAATATTCATAGTTAAGACAGGACAACGTCTGTCGGGTCCGCTAGTATATATATATATATAAAAGGAAAAGGTGACTGATTGACTGAGTGATTGATCTATCAACGCACAGCTCAAACCACTGGATGGATCGGACTGTTTGGCCTACAGATAGCTATTAGAATGTAAGCATTCGCTATGAAAGGATTTTTGAAAATTCAGCCCCTAAGGGAACTTGAAAAATTGAACTTAACTTGAGCGAAGCTGCGAGCAGAAGCTAGTCACTGTATATTTATTTCTTGCTTAGTAGGACGTTTGCGTGAGTAAATGGCGATTAAACATTCTTATCTTTTTTTAATCCCCGTGGAAAAAGAGGATGTTATAACTTATAAGTTTAAAGTGTGACGTGTATCTGTATAACTATCTATGAAATGGACCGATCTGATGCGATTTTTTTTCTCTCTGGATCTTAGCTATAATTTTTGAAGAACTGCTCAGGCGTTTGAAGATCATTAGCTTATTTTCAACTTGATTAAAGAAATTTCCAAGGCATGGTGACCTTGAGCTGATGCTACAGGCTACAGCATCACGTAGTCTGCGCGATACCCAACTTCTAAACAACTTACAGCAGATAGATATACCTAGTGTATCTGAGCTCGTTAGAATGCTCTCAATAAGTAGGTGTTAGATAGATGATGATCGAGGATCCAGGATCTGATGATGGACCAGAAACTGGGTGACAGGATGTCAGGTACATAGTCCGGCCATATTCACATGATGGGGATGTTTTCAATTTTTAAATTTAAAACATCCCCATCATGTGTGTGTTAAATGTTTTAAATTGATTTTAGCAAAGTTATTATACCAGCGAGAATTAGTAAAGAAACGAGATTTCGCGATTCGTGATGTTACTTTGAAAATTTTTGAACGATGAATCATTTTAAAGGTTTACGTTAGCAATATGCAAGTAGGTAGGTCCGAACCGGTTAAATGTTAACACCTTAGGAATTTATTTTTAAATCATAAATTGCAAATAGGTATTACCTACTATAGGATATTTATTGGGGTGTTTGTTTTTGAGGTAGGTAGGTACAACCACAGAGTTGAACATCTATATCGATGTTTAGGTACTATACCCAAAAAGGTTTGGTTTTTAGGATTTCGTACCCAAAGGGTGCCAACGAGACTCTATTACTAAGCCTCCGCTATCCGGCCATCCGTCTGTCCATACATCTGTCTGTTAGCGGGCTGTATCTCATGAACCTTAATAGGTAGATAGGTACATGAAATTGTCACAAAATGTGTATTTCTATTGCTGCTGTAGCAACAAATAATAAAACAAAAGGTTTTTTTGCTTGAACTTAACAATCGCTATAATGGTACGGAACCCTTCGTGCGGGAGCCCTACTCGCACTGGACGCGTTTTTTTTTGATTTTATAAAAATTGAGTAGGGTGGTGTAGGTCCTTATATTTTACTAATTGTTAATCGTTGCTAATGGTCGTTGCCTAGAATCATAAAGTAAATAGTGTCGACAGTCGACATGTACGTAGAGTACAACGATCATAATAATCCGCGTTAAAAAAAGTTAAGGAAAAGTAAAAAAGTTAGTGTCAAGTCGACTCAAGATTCATGTATGACGAACGCGCGAACGTCGCTCGTTGACTTTGATTCAAATTTTATCCTTATAGATATGGTAATAAAGACCATTTCAGATCGTTATTGTATAGAAGGTGTATTTGCAAGGTTGGCTGGCTTCAGTATCAAATTCCTCGCAGATCAATTTACATCCTGTCCAAGAATCTTTGCCATTAACACGGCAATAATATTATTGTGTAATTGTAATTCTTATTATAAGGTATACCGTTCCATGCACAAGGACAGGGTGTGATATCTATAAATAGGTAGGTAGTTAGGTACTTACCTATTTCGTAAAGGAGGTACATAAGGTATTCGTCGTATTTACAATTTGCCCTGATCCAGCTAGGCTTACCTGGATTCTAGGCTAAGGTTTAAGTAGCCTACTTCTTCTAAATCCTCTACTTGTCTGTGAAGATACCACTAAAATCAGTTCGGCCATTTCTAAAATTTGCAATTATCAAGTATCAATAGAGAGACAAAAATAAAACATGGGGCCTAATAAGAGCCAATTAATTCGTAATCATAAGCATACACTAATTTAATGATTTTTCAATATGTCTACTTATTTAATTGCTTATTTAAAAAAATTAGTGTGGCTACCTACTTATTAAAAAATTTGTTTGTAATTATTGGCAAAATGTATAAGGCTCGATTTTCCATTGATAGCTTGTATTCAAGATTCCGTGGAAAACAGAAATTCTTTTAATACCTACTTACTTAATTATGTTTTACAACAACTTGTGTTTTGTTCTCCAGGTGAAGTAAACAACGCCTACGTGACGGACGGGACATCAGTGTCAGGATCTCGCAAGTCTCTCGCGCTGCAGCCGGTGCTTCTTATGCATCCGCATCCTCATGCACCTCACGACTTGGATACCTATTCACACTACTCTGGAAGAACTGCTCGCTCCAAGCACGGCATCTATGCGAACACCATGCACAACTACCAATTATAAATCACGACATAGTTCACGACCACGTCGATAGATGGCGGTGTCACATATCAGCGTAGTTATTAACTACATCGATAGATGGCGCTGTTACATTTCAGCGTAGCTCAAAACTATGTTCATAGATGGCGTTGTCATCTGTTACAACGTAGTTTTAGGCTACATTGATAGATGGCGGTGTCACATGTCAAAGTAGTTTTTAACTACATTGATAGATGGCGCTTTTAAATGATGCAACTTAATTCCAAAGGCATTGTTATAAATTTTAAATAGATGGCCTTGCATGTATTTACTGCATAGTGCTAATTTTTGTTAATTAGGTACCGCGTCAGTCGATTCCACTGAACTACCAAAATAATTTACGAATTTTCTTCTTAGTATTAAATTATAAATATTGAAAAGTAAATAGTGGTAGATAAGAACGTAACACTAATTTTATCAAAGAAACTTTATTTTTCTTATAAAATATTATATTTTACGTTTGGAAGTACAATCAATCCTTAATTTACCTGTTTTATTGATAAATAAATGTTAGTAATAATTATCTATAGATTTAATTATTGAGGTCATCGTTAATTTGTAGAGTTTGTAAATAGATACGATAATTTTAATTAGATAGTTAACATAATAATATACCTATGTACAACGACGTTACTTTGTGCCTTGAATATGAATTTAATAATTGGATATTAGTATTAAGTACATATATATTTAGTAAGAATAAAATTAGTTTTTATAAAAATTTTGTTTTATTTCAACGTTTTGATCATTAAAAAAAATCCATATTTGTGGAATATCCACAAATTGTTACTTTACAAAAGGTAACTAGTGGTCCCGAGTGCACTTACTTACCTTTTTAAAGATGAGGCTAATAAGTTATATTTCTCTGAGGGTTCCCAAACCAAGTACCTAAATAGTTCTATTTATATGTAAAACGATTTCGTACCCAAACCCGCTTGCTAAGCCTTCGCTGTTCGTCCATCTTTCAGCGTCCAACGGGCTGTTGGTATCTATCTATGTATATTATAAAACCGTAATAAAGGTAGACATTTTAAATTTTCTATTGTCGCTATAATAACATCAAAATTCAGTTTTTTTAAAGAGGATCGCATTATTGTCAATAAGTATAGCTACTAGGCCTGAAACAAGACATAGAAATGAAAAATTCCCATAAAAAAATAAGTGTAACTGTACGGTCTATGTCGAAACCGTACAATTCGCCCAGTCATCATTCACGCTTTATTATAAATACGCTTTACATTTAATCATACAATCAGTGCAAATAACATCGCATCGCGCTCACCACACTGCTATTAGGTTATAATTAGCCTAAGTAGAGTAGTAGTAATAAACTTAGGACTTCTACTCAGCAGTTTTATTTCTGTGCGGTCCTGAACCGTACAGTAACAATATGGATAAAATGATGAATGAATGAAATACTATGAAATATTCTTTATTGTACACTAAAGAAAAAAAATGTGCTAATATTTCTCAAAAATAAAACTTTGTTATTGGACAAAATGTTCCCATCACAATGGAGTCATCCGCCACAGCGTCGCGTGAGTGAAGCCGTTGTTTTGGTGGCGGGTGTCGGCCGTCAGCTCGTAGCGAGCTAGCGCGGTCAGCTGGCGCCGCCTGCCCGCCGACAAGCCGTGCCTACCGGGATCTCCGATTAATACCTAAAAAAAATACAACGAAAGTGTGTTTCTGCTTTATTAGTTTATTAGTTTGTCCTTCAATCCCGCATCCAGTTAATATGCAATATTTCTATATAAGTGGGTACTTATATGCCATTATTTCTCTTACCAATTTATTATCACCAGTTAATTTATGGAGCCATTCAAACAAAATACTGGCGAACTCCTCATCATAGAACATGTCTCCAATCAAAATGACATCGAAATCTTTACAATCTCTCCCAATAAAGTTATTGGTATCGATTTCGACTTTTGTGTTATTTAATTTCGCGTTGATTTTTGTTGCCAAAACAGCATCTGAAATTAATTCACAATTTCAATAAGTAAGTTCATCGGGGATGTAGCTCAGTGGTAGAGCGTTCGCTTTGCATGTGAAAGGCCCCGGGTTCGATCCCCGGCATCTCCAACTTTTTTACTTTTTCCTATTAATATTTTTATTAATTGACTAACATAATTTATATTTTTAATTAGGTACTTTAGATTTTCGAACTCTTACAAGGATCAATATCGTTCGCGACAACGCGTCGAGCGCCGCTCACAGCTGCCGCAATGGCGCTGGCGCCGCAGCCGCAGCCCACGTCCAAAACACGACGGTCTTTAACGATCTCCGTATTATCCAATATATATCTGTAATAATATAATGCTGTAATATAATACTTGATAATACTTGATTTATTTCTGAAGTTTATTGAACGAGCGAAGCGAGTTCTCTGAGTCAACTAGGGCGCTTGCCTACTAGACAGAGAAGTGTGTCCGTCTAAATGTCTGTCAGAGCCAGAGAACTTCTGAATTACTGAATATTAGAACGTGAAACTTGGTTGAAAATTCAGTTATATCCTGTACTTGAACAACAAATACTAAAATTAGATAAATGTTATAAAGAAACGAAATTATTTAATTTTAATGCGCCATCTATTAGCATTATTGTGAAGCTAATAGCTTCACTATAATGCTAATAGATGGCGCTGTGTCAGTAAAACAGTTTTATGTCAACTATTATTTTTTTTATTGCGTCTAATGTTAAAAGTTAATTATTACAATATATAATTAAAACTTTTGGGAATTATGGGATATCGCGAGGTCTCAGTTCGGGGCGAACCACTAGTTTTATTTCAGCACCCAGTTGCTGCGCTGGTTGTCGCTGGTCAGAGTCCATTCCAAGCCGGAGCCGCGTACGTCAGTCTTGAGCGGACATACGCTCCACGGGCTCCATACTGTGAGGAGCTTGGTCTTCGGCGATATGCTTGTGGTGAAGACTTGGTGGAGCATCGACAGTGCCGCCGCCACCTGATTCACGATCACGACATGCAATAATTCAACACCCGACTCCCGACGCTACCTTAAGAGAAGGTTTATTCATCGTGCTTACTAGATGGCGCTAGAATACAATTTATGAAAACGTCGGGGCCCAGGGGCACATTGTCTATATACGACCTATGAGTTCAGAAGCAAAGTACTATCATAAAATAAATAATTATTACTTAATTTTAAGTGTATAATTCACAATTTACAATTTATAAATGGGTACTAACTACTATCTAATTATAAAATTTGTAATTTATATAGCCAACGTCCATACCACGTTGAATACACCGGTTCTCGTCCGATCACCGAAGTTAAGCAACATCGGGCGCGGTCAGTACTTGGATGGGTGACCGCCTGGGAACACCGCGTGATGTTGGCTTTTTGCTTACATATTTATTTTTATTTGGCTAATCTAAATGTATCAATAGTTCAATAATTATAATTATTTTGATTAGAATAGCAAAGAAATATTAGGAAATTAGGACAAATTATTTTTTATGAATGTGATATCTAGATCTACCGTTGATACACAGTCATATTATAAACGAATAGCTATCTACTAGTCTACTTGGATGATAATATAATAAAATATGCTCATGAAGCTATAGAAAAGCGGCAAAAAAATTTTTCATGGAACCGAGTTTTCACTGTTCATTACCTGTACACAGGATTATATAGGCAAGGCAATAATCCTCGGCTACTCCCAGTTTTGTAATTTTTTGGTTTTGTTTTCGTATCTGTCCTAAATGTTTATACTTATCAATTTTCTCGGAAACGATATGATACCAAAACAGATATAAGGCCTTGATATCAGTTTTGAGAAAAAAAAAATTCCCCTCGGAAAAAAGTAGTGTGCAAACATTTATGTCGTCTTCATAAACCTAAATAGGTCGCTTTATTTCTTCCATCCTAGGCTCTATAGTCTATGTCAAGACGTAACAAACGACCTTATAACTTTAAAAGTTACCCGTACAATTTGTATGTACTTCCAACTTTCCAAGCCAATCTTATCAAAGTGTCAGTTAGGTAGCCTTATTACCTTATTATGTTTTACGAATCATCAATACTGAAAAATGTTGGGAATACCTAATTAAATATTGACGCAAAAAGTTACAATAAATTCATGAACGAACTATATGGGTAAATGCTTTCCATATTTTTAAATCGAAGTTTCCACAACATCAGATGAACATTTGGAAAATCCCATGTGATGAACTAAAAAACTCAATGTGATTTGGAGATTCAATAGATTTTTTTTATTCGAGGACAAGATAGTCCTTGACTGCAATCTCACCTGATGGTAAGTGACGATGCAGTCTAAGATGGTAGCGGGCTTACTTGGAAGGGGTACGGCATTGTAAATTCAACCCATTCCTACCCCAAATCGGTTTCTACTCGCCATCGTGTCGGAACGCCAAAATCACTTGGCGGTAGGGTGGAAACTAGCCACGGCCGAAGCCTCCAGACAAGTATTTATATTATTATTATTCTAATTATAGATTATTCTGAAAGAAATAGGTTCTTTCAATAAACCTTAGCTTGCGCAACAATATTCGCGTCGCGCCGGACGCAACATCGTGAAATAGTTGTTTTCCGCGTGTTAACAATAGTTGCATCATTGCAGTCGAGTACCAACATTGTAAATTGTAAACAATCGTCTCGCGCCACGTCTCTCAGCGCATCGCCCGACCACGTGTAAATATAGGTACTATGTACTCCATAGGCCCATAGGTCCATAGGTCGGTCAACATACGATCTTTTGTAGGTTTACCACATGATATTATGAAAATACTTTCAGGGCGTTTGTATTGAATAGGCACAAAAATTAATTATTCAGTTCCCTACATACCACATAATTTAAATGATTTTCAGGTATGACGCATAGTTTTTAACTGTAATTATAAATTCATTTAAGTAGGATATTACAATGTAAGTAGGTATTGATATCCTTAGATACTACATTTGCTGTAGCTATACTACTAGGCAAAGATATCACGTTCTTTTAATCTTTTTCACTTTTAACTTTTATTTTGGTCCGAGCAGGAACTATACTTTTCCCCGTTTACAATAAATATGGTAAGAACGTTGTTTGAATATTATAGCCATGTTGGTATTGATCAAGAAATATAAAAATGTCACTGTGGCCCAATAAAGTGGAAAAGTAGGTAAACAAAGTCTCTGTTCTGCGAATTGCACATTATCCTGAAAGAATACGTGGACAGATAAGTTGTACCAAATATTTTATGTAAGAGGGGATGATTCTTGGAAACGGGATTCCCGCTACAGGGATGAAACTTGGGATGAGTCAGAGTTGGCGGCTGGCGGCAGCGGCCCCGGGGGAGTTATTATAATGTTTGTACGTAGGAGTGGTAGGGGCAAGTTCTTGCCTATTTAGTTTATGTTGAACGGTTTAAGTTGTAGATAGTTCACATAAATATACTGAAAAACAATTATTTAAATTTCATTACACTAATATTATAAAAATAAAAGGCGATAATAAATATATATGTGTATTGTGTACGTATGTGTGTGTTTGTTACTCCTTCACGCCACCACAAACTGGCTTTTTGGCTGAAATTTGGAATAGAGATAGGTCACACCCAGAATTTGGAATTACATTTACATTTAGAATTAATAGGCTACATTTTATCGCGGAAAATTAAAGAGCATTTCGGGCATCATCTAATTTATAATAATTTATTAAAATCGTAAGTATTGATTTCGCATGGCACGCATTTCATAAAAGTACTTATACAAAAGCATTGCGCAACCGTATGAAAACCAATCGCTTCTGTTTAGAAATGAGAAGATATGATATAGCCTATAAAGTCGCTCAGCGTAATCAGCTGTCAGTGTAACAACGTGATCAGCTCAGCCTCAGCTGCATGGCTGATGAGGACAGGAATGGTTTTGACACGAGTCATACGAGAACGATATGACTACATGACACTTTCTGTACAGGTTCAAAACTCTCCTTTATTATAAGTCCTACCTAGATAATCCGAAACATGAAAGTAGACCTTAAAGAAGCTGTAGACAAAATACAGAAGAAGGTAAGTGTAGTGATACAACCCAACTCCGAAACAAAACAACGTTGAATCATCGGCGAGACGTCAACGGCCCCTGCGCCACGCGCTCGGGTGTAGCGTGGCGAAGTTGACGTGGACATTTTTTGTAACAAATATTGTGGGTTTATAAAATCAAACAATGACGAGCTGTAAGGATCGGTTTTGGAGACCCACATATTGTTTGTTCTAAGCACGTGGAATACCTAACGTCTTGTAAATCGTGTGCCGATTATGACGTAGATACAGGCACGGTTCCACGTCAGCCATCTAGAGTGAAGTTATCGTAACTAAGCAAAGTTGGGTTGGTTATAGTCAAGTAGGGTAAAAATTTGGTAAAAAGAATCTTCCTCACCCATGTAACCTAAAAAAATTAGCTTTATTATAGTAAAATTAATTTAACTTCTTACGTAACGTGTATCGTAAGTGGTCCTTGACTCCTTGCCAATTAAATAAAAAATACCTACAGTTTGTAGGTATTTACTATTGACATTATAAATACATTAAAGTCTAAGCGATGCACGTGCTTTATCGCTAAATGATAACATTGACACACGTTCTTCTTATCAAACACATTCCGCTTATCTCACTGCGAATTGTCTCTAGCGCAATGCGCTAACTTTCATGTTAATCATCAAAAAACATTGATTGCAAAGAGAGTGAAGACAAAAAATCGTAAATGCATGAAACAGGGTCCAGCCTGCTGAATCTGTAACTCCAGCGCCTATCAAAAAATGAAAACCTGACATATATTTTTTATCCATTGAAGGTTTACTATAAAATAGTAAACGATATGTCTCTTCAAACCTTCAATGGATAAAAAATGCCTATCGTCGTTGATAAGCACTGAATTACAGAATCAGCTGCCAGGACAATCCCGTAAATTCTATACAAAATATGGTAACCCTCGCTGTCGCACTTCATAGTTCACAGCTGACGGGGTCGCAAGGCCGGGGTCAAGGTCGCTGTTCGCTGTCAGCGGCGTCAGTCACACTTGTGACATTTCGTGTGACCCTTCCGTTAGAGAACCTACCTACATGAAATGATTTCACGAGTTTTTCCCTTTAAACCAATGGTCCATTTTCCCCGTAGAACTTTAAGCTTGTGAGAATCTTATTTATTTATTTTAAGCTTCATCAAGAGATGAGATTTGAGGGGGAAAACAAAAAGACAAAGATACAATTCGTATTTACGATATTGGTATGGATTTTCCTTTAAAATGAAAGGCGCCGACAGAATTTCCATATTCCACGCCTGTTTGAAATAAACAACAAGTGTGAATTTCCAAAATTTGGATAAAAACTAAAAGGCGATAATATAATGATAATATACCAAACAAATGTGACTCACGCGTACTAAATTCCTGAAGCATTCCAACATGACTCACAATCTTGCATCTCTTTCCTGAAAATGAAAATTCATCGCTCTATCCTCCCTACATTCTGTCATCTCTTTCTGGCTTAATAAAATCGGTCATTTGTCCCTTTCTAATGCTTTTCGCAGAATACGGAATTACCATTCTTTCTTTCCCTTGAGTGGGTTGGTATGCATAGTCGTGAACTACTTTTTATCAACTTTAGAACGTAAGTAGGTGTTTTACTTATCTTGTAGGGCAAAGGGTGAATATAATGTCTTCAATTTAAAATTGCATAAATCTTTTTTAAGAACTTAATTTGTCAGGTAGGAAAATAATTGTTTTCTATGCTTCCTAATTTCTGCTATCATTTTCGTAGAAATCGGGAAAACAACATAAAGTAGGTAGATACCTAATGCTGAACGTTCAGGAAACTAGTTCAAAATAACATTGATATCTGTTTACAATATAACTGCTTATTATTCTCGGGAATTATTTATTAGGTTATCATTTTAATTGGTTATTATAATTTGGATTTCCCTAAGTATTTACATTATTCATTTACTTCATTATTTATTAAGTAATTATAAATTATCTCGCCGCCAGCACACATCTGATCACGGGCTCCTCTCAGAATGAGAAGGGTTTAGACTACCACTTATATGACTTCACAGTTCACACACCTTAACGGAACTCTCAGTGTAGTTAAAACAATAGAAAGAAGTCGGTTAAAAATATGGAATGCCCTTCTAGCTTTTGTTTTTCCAACTAACTATACTGTGGGTGTCTTAAAATCAAGAGTGAATAGGCATCTTCTAGACAAACGCGCACCATCTTAGGCTGAATCTTCATTTACCATCAGGTGATTATATAAGTACTGCAGGTAATTATAATATACATTATTTTAATAAAGTAAAATAAAGCAAATATTAATTATAATTAATTATGGTTCAATGTGCTTTAACTATTTATTTTAGAAGTTACTTAGTGAAAATATCGATAAAAGTATGAACACTAACAATATCATAATCAACAAGACACACACATTACAACTGAGGAGTCTACTATGAATGAGTCTGTAAAACCCGCGAAAAGAATGACTCATGCCTGCGTGAAACGTTTCATTATCGCCCTTATCTCTTTCACGTTAAGATTGTCTTTCCAATGAAAACTTATATTTGACACAACTCTCAACAGAAGTTTTAATAATGAATGAATAGATGTGATAGTAACGTAAACACGATCTTATGTTGGGAGTGCGAAAGAAGATTTTTAATTGACTTAAAAAATTCTTACGACTTTTCGGTGTGCAGGCTATTTCATTGATAAAGACAAAACAATCGAAAACTATGGCTGAAAACCGCACTCTCACTCTACTCAAACTCCAGATAGAGTCAAAACGAGAAAGATTTATGTCAGAGCATTTATGCAATACTAGACGATGCCCGCGACTTCGTCTGCGTGGATAAAGGCTTTTCAATTCCCATGGGAACTCTGTAATTTTCCGGGATAAAATGTAGCCTATGTTTTAATCCTGGGTATGAGCTATCTCCATTCCAAATTTCAGCCAAATCGGTTCATTCGTTGTGGCGCGAAGGAGTAACAAACATACACACACACATACAAACTTTCGCCTTTATAATATTAGTGTGAAGTGTGATGTGATGTGATGTGATAGTGTGATGTGATACATCAGTGATCACTTTTGGCAACATTTGTATTTGATTGCACATACCTAGTATTATTTTGATGCTTGGTAAAATGATAAGTATTAAAGATGGGTTTTTATAAAGACCTTGATAGCTGATGCCTTCGAAGATAGCGGTTTAGCATTTTGCAAGATAGGTTTTTATTGACATTGGCATTAAGCAGGTGCTCACCCATCGATGTTAGCAATACAATCGAGATAAAGAGAAAGATGTGAGTTGAAAAAAAATATAAGCAGTTTATGAGACATCATAAAGTACTTACTTAAAGAAAAAGAAGTGAAAAACTATTTCACAGATTAAATTCGGTGAATACAAAGTGTAAATTGAATAACACCCTCGATATGTACGACTTATTTGCCGGTCTATGTCGATATTATGCCTGAATTTCCTGATTTCCTGGTACCCACTTTTTGCCCCATCACCACCCTCCTCCTCGACCCTCAATCTATCTAACACTCATTGAGACCATTCTAATGAGCCTAAACACACAAATTTTTTTTTCTGGTTTAAGTTGTTGAGGAGTATTTGGATAGCTACTGCAGATTACTTGATGCTGCAGCAGCAAGGTTGCCATGCCTTGGACATAATCCGATGTAAGAGTACATCAAATCAATCGCGCCAGTGAAAGATTGTGAGACCTTATATCTTTTTAAATTATAGCTAAGAATAAAAACCACCCCAATCTTGTAAGCTTTTAAACAGAAAAGACCGCATCAAAATCGGTCCATACACTACGAGACATACACTGATACACAGATATACGTCGATACAGATTTTATGTCAGGGGTTAAAAAATGTAAACAAACGACAATACCAGCAGAAACTTATCGTTCGGAAACAGCTCGGAAAACCTTCCTAACTATAACAACATTAATTAATTCCACTCGCGTGCCGGGTATTTCTAGTTATTATTAACATTATTTTCCTCCTCAACTGCAATACGCGTTGGCCAGTAGTTCCCAAACTTTATCGCTTCGACTGCGCATACCCATACTGCAATCCCTATGTCGCAGATGATAAGATGATGATGATAAGATGGTTGTCTAGTAAGATAGTTACGGGATGCTTTCATATAACTATCTTACGGTATATAACTATATCCCTAGACATAATACTATGTATATTACGGCTACAACCATCCTACTGTGACATATATATCAAGTTTAGAGCATTTAAACAACAGTGCTCAGAAATAAGTAGCGCAGTAAGTCTCCTTTTTACGTTTGTTACTCAATCAAACCGCAACGACTGAACCTATTTGGCTGATAGAGATAGATTATAGTCATTAGACTATAATCTATCTCTATCAGCCAAATAGGTTCAGATAATACATAGATTACTTTTCATACCGAAAAATAAGGGAGTTCCCGCGGGAATTCAAAACTTCAATCCACGCGAACAAAGTCGCGGACATCAGCTAGTAATACATATTATAGTAAGGATAATAATTAGATATTATGTATAGACGACTGCGGTACATGTAACATTGACCTATATTATAGACGACTACGGTACATGCGATATTGATCATATTACTGGTAAAATGTAGCGATATGCCACACTTTAGGAGCCTACGACAAGCATTTAATATTCATGAACAATGTGCGTAGATTGCGATTCGCGGGTAAGCGCAAACCAGTATGTTTGCACACATGTGCCGGCGACGCGGGCCCAGGGAAAAACTGCGTTCGGCGGATACTGCACTAACCAGTAGCCAGTAGCAGACAGAACGATAGCGGTTTGTGACGTCAGTGCGCAGACCAAGGGGTGGCAATGAAACGAGAGAGGGTTATTTGAGGTCATTGCTAGTACCGGGTAAATTGTATGCGTCTTACTTACTGTTGGTTTAATACTCAAAGAACTTACAATAACCATGGTATCCTTAAAAATACTTATGTTATTATAAATGCGAGTGTGTTTATTTATTCTACGTAGGACTGATATAAGTTACCCTTTATCCTGGAAAAACAGAGGTTTACCGCGGAATTTAATTTAGATAGAATTATATCTGCCTCGTTGCTGCATCATTGAAGGACAAACCAACGACTAACAAACACACCCTTTCTCATATTTATAATATTAAAATGTTCTAATAATAAAATACATGCCCTCACCTAGCAGTAGCTTGGCCCCCTGGCCAATAAAACCCCCAGAAGGGGTCAGTGAATGGGGAGTCCTCGGCGCGCGCGGACCACAGGGGGCAGGCGGGGGTCACGAGCCGGAGCACCAGCTCAGGGGTCAGGTGGCGGCGGCAGGGCGCCGTGTGCTTGAGGAACTGACACGTGAACTCCTTCAGCAACATCTGAAATTAACAGAACCTAAGGCCTTTTGCACATTATAAGAAAATTTCTTGTGTCTTATGAGAAATTTCTTATGACAAATACAGGCTATATATCGATGATACAGGCACATTGGCATAAGAGATTGTATGGTTTTTCTTATAAGACATTTCTCATAAGACACAAGAGATTTTCTTATAATGTGCAAAAGGCCCAAAAATCAAGAATTCGCTTTATACCCATGATTAAGTTAAACTTTGATGCTATAGTTTTCTTTGCAATGAAAATATCTTTTGCTGGTGCTTTCTAGAGATTAGAAGTTAGCATTGCTAAATGTAGATAGTGCTCAAAATATAAAATTATTTATTACATCTAAACTTATACTATATGTGGCTCTTACGACACGTCAAGATTCTATCACCGGTTTGAAAAGCAGATTTTGCTAAGAAGAGTCGGTAATAACAGTTTCTTTCTCGATCTTTTGGTCACGGTAGGAAACTTATTTTTCAATTTCAAAGCATTTTTACATTTATGTAGTAATTTATATTGTACACAAAATATCTAGTATACTTTTAACATTTTCACTAAGGCTTGTTTGATTGTGGATATATCTATTTATATGATAATAATTTTATTTAGATTTATTTTAGCGAGTAATATATTTTCCGCGACGCTATTTCTACGTCACACATACGCGTGTGACCTAGAATAGAATACCTTCTACGTAGTCATTTACATACCTAGTTCACAGCATCCTTGTATACCTAACTGGGTATTAATTGAAGATTATGTTAATTAAGTATACCTACTTATAAACGAGCGCCTAGACCTACTTAATTATATTTTTAGGTACATATATTGAAAATATACTAGATTTTTTTATAAATATAGATAATATTAGGTATTATGTTTATTTTTTTCCTACCCTTCCATTTTGCAGATTTTAAGTCGCATTTTCCTTGGTCTAATACTTTCTACAGAATAGTAAGCCTTCGCAATTAATTCCTGTAGTAGTTAGATACGTAGGTATTTACTTATATTGAAAAGGCTAACTGAATAATCATCTCTTTATTTTCCTATAAGTATTTCCTTATTGTGAAAGCGAAAATTTCTAGACTATTATTATACCTAATATCTTTCCACGTTATCTTACCTACCTACTTAACTAGGTATGAAATATAAATAGTCACATAATTAGTATAGAGGAAATCATAGTAAATATTATATCATACATGCTACGATTACTATGCCTATTACTACTACTATTGCCTACGTACTTGTAAAACTTCTTAATTGACGTCACAGGCGGAAAACATCAATAATAATTATTATTTATGTTTATTATTTGCCACTTTATAATGTTATACTTATTTGCTAGTTTTCAGGTCGTCCGCTAACTTAAAATTTTTAAGGAAACTAAAACAATAAACTAAAAGTAGGAAAAAACTTTTTTAAATAAAATGTGAAACGAATGGGATAAATGCGTATTTTCCCAAATGTTATTGGCATCCACGTGACGTAGATTGTAGGGCGTCAACTCGTGCGTCGCATCCATTGATTGATATCGAATATCAAAACAATTGTAATAATCTCTTTTCTGCGTATTTTGTCAAATGGAGTATTGCTGATTGATAATAACATGATCAGTTGCAGCAGATGAAACCTAACTCGTAAAAAGCAAATAACCCTTAATTACAACTTTAAAGACCATCCACAAAAAAGGTCACTAAAATTGGACTAAGTATAATCAACCCTCATCAACTTCATCCGATCGAATGACAGCTTGAGTTGCATCGGAGCTCTGATTAGAAGAATTAAGAACTCGTAACTGCTGCTCTAGTCCAAAGTTTTTATTTGTACCTACAGGTAGAGTTGTATAATGTCCTCTGTGCCATTTGCATAACACATCTCACAAATGCGTACACATCAACCCAGATGTTCTCGACCGCGGAAAGCGACATCGGCGCGTGGCACTGCGGGGCGTCGCTCAGTGACGTCACTACCCTTATCAGTGCTATCTCCCTGACCAGTACCATGCAGTGCTCCGTGCTGACCGACGGGAACCAAAACATTATTATCAGCTCGCCGATTTTTATTGAACGCAGTTCTTAAGTTGCAAGTCATTATCATCTACACCTCGACGTTGAAACATATAGTTGATACTACTAACATAACATATAGTTGATAGTACTAACATAAGCGCCACGAGAAAATTTTGTCTACCCATTTACTCGTTAAATTTCATACAAATTTACTAGTACATGGGTAGACAAAACTTTCTCGTGGCACGCACAGGACTAAATTTGATCCTAACAAGGAATCTATTTGAGATCAAAATCGTCTAACTTTGATCTTGAGTTTTGGACAACTGATAACGATACAGTCTATTATGAGAGAGTGAGTTTATTTTTAGCAGCTTCTATGAAAACTTGTAAGTTGTTTTAGTGCGGTGAATCATTACCGAAGATAACATTATCTCTTATCTTGCATCATGAACAGAACGTTCCAAGTTTAGCTACATTATGCTCTACATTTTGTGAGAGGAAGACGGCTCAAACTCGCACTTTTTTGAGATTCACTTCCTGGCTTTTAATTCTATAATTAGGAATCTTTAGACTTTAGGTGGACCGATGACGAGTTGACGGGAACCGCTGGATGCAGGCGGCGCATGTCCGACTCCATTGCAAAAGATCTTTGTACAACAGTGAATTTCTATTGGTATGAATAAAGAAGAGAAGAAAAAGAAGGTTTACGAATCGTGTAATAAAGCATTATCACGAGGTTTTTTTTGAAAACTGTTGCACTCATGTTGCACTATTTTGCAAACTGTTAGCACGCGTACCCCACCCACTTTCCCGTTCTACCTTGATATATTATATTTCTGCGAGTAAAACAGTAGGTAATTTGAAGTCTACTACCGTATCTTTCGACGCTTCCACGCCTATCAGGGCGGCCAATCGGCGGGCTTCGCGAATTTGACTCCGCGACGTCGCGTGTCTTGTGACGATGTGACGACTGGCCTGACCTTGTTCCTTGTTTGTATTCTCTCATATTATACGACTTGCGTTGCCAGTTGCGACATTCCTCATAGAGAAAATTACACGTTGCGCCAATGGATTGGCAATTGCGTGATTCGACGAGTCCTTCTTCAAGAAGACTGAGGTAGACTTTTCGTTGATTGCATAATATCGATGATTGCTTATGATGAAACCTGGATTGCTGACAAAATTGGTTTAGAATCATTTTAAGATACCCCGTACCGTGTGCGTGTACCCGATGGCGCAAAAAATGAGCATGTAATTAAGCGAATTGTCAAAGACGTAAGGAGCCTATGGCCGGTCATTGTCTATGTTCTAATCTATACCCACGCAAACAATCACGTCGATCTGTAGCTCTGTTGCGGTGTGATTGAAGGGCAAACCAACAAACACACTTTCGCATCTATAATAAGGAATATGGATGGATGGAGGTTTACCTGTAAAGATTTTCTTACAAATTATTACATACTAATTTTATTCAGGATAAGAATTAATTCAAGCGTAGACTTCCTCACAAAGTGAGAGGTGCTGTGGTGTGTCTGTATTGTCCTCGCTGTCACACTGACGTCGTATGTTACACAACATGATTGGATTTCATATGCAAGCAGTTACATTAAACTGCGCACTACTTCGATGTTTCCACACACGGATCCGACAGCTGTAGCCGGGTCGATACCGATACTCGATTCACAAGGATATGTGAACTCCGCTAGTTCTACATATTTCAGTGGGTTACACAGTTCGAACTTTGAAACCATTGCTCACCGAGGTTTTCATTTCAGATGTGCTTAATCTTGCTTCATTATCAACGGTGCTACTGCACTTTGTAGTTCCGGGCTTGCTACAGAAAATTCCTCATCTTCAGCAAGGTGTTCTGCATAGTCGCACCGTTTCATTCAACCATTCAACATCTCACCATTCTCACCCATCTCACCCCATCGCCGGCGCACTACTAGACACAGATCTCGTAACTTAAGGCCATAGTCCACTACACTGGCCAATTTTGGATTGACAGACTTCACACACCTTTGAGAATATTGTGAAGAACTCTCTGGCAGCCAGTCCATTCAATAATACATCTTAATGCTTAAAGAATATTTCCTATAATTATTATTTTACCACGCACGTATGTAAGTACTTTAATTTTATTATTATGTAGGAATTATTAATTGTACTGGACGCAAGCGGCCCGGGATCGTGCTCTGTGGCGATCATTTCAAGAGGCGTGTCCAGTGCAGCAGGTAGGTACTCTATCAATTGAAATATCGATGAAGATTAAGAATTTGATGCTGGGTTATCGAAGTTAAGGTTTAATTGAAAAGAGGAAAACGGAGGAAGGATGAAAGAGGAAAAAGATATGAAAAATATTGCGACTGAGTTTGTTTACCTTAAATCCATAATGAAAATGTTTACGAACTTTAAAGTTCATGACCTATTTCAGTAAATGATTCTTTTTTATCCTCTTGTTATGGTCTTACTTGTTTTGTTATTTACGAGAAAATATATTATATAAGTAACTAGTAAGTAATATGTAAATGCTGATCACAATTTTTATCCTTTATTGTATCTACATATACTTATAGCATTTAGTCGCACTGATAGCATGAAGTTAAACATAATTTAGAACCAATGGACTGATTTTATGTTTCTAACATAAATTCATTAAGCTTGGAAGTGTTGTGTGTGTACCATGAGTATAGATATGTGATACACACATTGATATTTTCTTATGTTCCACTTTTGAACAAAACACGTCCGGCATCTCCACAGTTATATTTGAAACCGATTATGTTTTTTATACACCTATGTGAGCAACGGCAGGTGTTTTATTCACCGATAATTTTATTACCACATAACAAAATTGACAGGATTAACGGCAGGTTTGTATTTCTTCCAGGATGTTATTACATCCAGATTTCAGTATTTGTGAGTGTTGGCTAAAGAAATAAGCGTTTATCGTTGGTTCGTTAGTGCAAAATTGTATGTCATATTTATCTTCTCAGTGCACGTGGCTTTTTTAAGCGGACTCTGTGTCAGAATCCTTCTTTCATTTCACTTTGGGAGTCTATAATATTAGTTGTAAGAGCCACAAGGGCCTATGAAGTTGAACTTTAAAAAATTAAAAGTATTTAGTCTTGATATTATGTAAGATTGAAGTCTTCGAGACTTCCGCGGACTTTTCTCTAACGACCACACGTACGCAACCACATTTCCCAGTTCGGTACCTACTCTAGTTATTAGTAACGTCAACACATCATTTTTTCATAACCTCTAAAAAATAAAGTTGTCTACGGCAACTTACACACGTCTGTTAAGCATGTGTGACCTAGTTTAGCTGCGCTCATGTCCGTCGAAGCGTTTGTTGCTTGTTAATGGAATTTTAATTCTTTCTTACTTATGTGAGGACACGCATGAATCTTTGTTTACATTTTATCAAATGTTATGCCTTATTGGTCTCGTAGGTACATAATATTACGCAATTGTCTATCTACTATATCTACTAGATACCATTCTATTTTATACTGCTCAATCTCAAAACATTTCTGTAGATAAGTAGATTCTGTGGATAGAAGCACCAAGGGAGATCCATTTCCCGTGAATGGTAGTATTATTTTAATAGGTAGGTAAATACTTCTTCGGCATTGTTTGTAGGTAATAATTATTGTGATGAGTTCTTGCTATAAACAATTGCTATGGTTTAATGGATGGATGATTTGGAAAACATTAGGTAATTCAATAATTAGGTCACAATTTGAATGATTTTTTGCATTCCACATATATCAAGGAAATGCATAGATATACATCGTGTAACAAAAGTGTAAAATAACCCTGAAGGAGAAATGTGGACCTCCCACACAGAATTGACGATCAGCTGATTGATTTACTATGGGAGGCAAAATTTTTTTTTTTCATATTTCGACCTATGTTCCTTGAAAAGTTGTTCAGTTTCATGAGCACATTCACCTCCTTCAGGGTTATTTCACACTTTTGTTACACGTTGTATGTTATAGCCAATAACCTATCTCTACCTTAGATTGAATCATTTGTTACGTTTTCAAACGTTAAGGAGCAAGTCTGCAGTGGTATGATTCACACCTGTTGGCGCGCGCCGCGCACTCCCTCACTATCGATTGTTTTAGCCCTGAAGGCCAGAGCCTCGACCTTGGCGTCGGTTGGTTCAAAGAACTTTGAGGTTACTTTGACTGACGATGCATATTCCACGGCTTCGCTAGATTGTTTCCGTGAAAAAAATAATTTACAATTTCTCCGTATCATCGATGTATTCTGGATCAACTAGGTAACCTATTGATCATCTAATATTATTTGTGACAGTTTTTGTTTGTTGGTTTGTTCTTCAATCCCACAGCAACGGAGCAATAGATCGATGATATTTTTTACATGGGTAGGTATAGTTGTTATAGTTAGGTATATACCTACTATAGTTTATCCCGGAAAAACAAAAAAGAAGATATTTAAAAATGTAACTCTATGCCGGGGAGGAAAAAAATTTTTGTGTTTGTGACTCCATGCGGAGGAAGTCAAAAGAAAATAGATAGTCAATTAAGTATATTATGGATATGTATGCACCTATTTACCAAATAAGATCATTGAAAGTTTGGAAAACATCTATCTAAAACATTGCAGATCTTTTACAAACCAGGTATTAAGTATTCCAGTCGACATCAAAAATACTTAAGCCAAAAAGCCAATAAGAATACAATAAGCTCTTGTCATGATTACACAACAATAACTAAAATTGATAACACATTGCTATTGCTATCGCGCTAAATATATATGCAAAATAAACATGTCCGCGTGATCTTGCAGGTTTTTCAACAGGTTACTGCCATATTATGCAGTGTTGTTATTCCACACGATAATCTATCTCTGTGCCTTTCAGCCCAAATCGGTTCAGTTGTTGCGACGTGATTGAGTAACAAACATCCATCCATGCATCCGAACATTCGCATTTATAATATTAATAGGACTTCCTACATACATGTGCTTGTAAATTATTTTACACCTGGCGGAATTCTCGACCGACCTTCCGAGGTTAACGAGACGGGCTAATGACCCTTACGTATTTCGATAGATCAATCTATGATTCACCCAATCGCAGTTACGTAGATCATTTAATAATTAATTTATTAGTTGAATGTGTCAGGACAAAATAGTTTTAAGACCAAATATTTGTACTACATTCTGACAAATAAATTCTATTCTATTTTATTCCATTTTATTTACCTATTATCCTGACAAAATAGACCATAATAATTCTTTAGATAACACCTCACCTTCCATACTGGAAGGTGAGGTATACGCATTGTATCAGGAAAACTCTAAGCACTTGTATTAAGTTACTGAGGATCCAGAGTGTATGAAGCCGCAACAATACTTAATGATTAAACGAACTTACCTGTACGTGAAGTTCTATCATAATTATACGAGCGCCGAGTCCGAAGAGATTAGTAATGTAGTTATTATTTACATATGTAGTAACGCATAGTAGCCACCACTCTTCACTAAGTTGAGAAAAAATATTAATTTGACCAACCCACATTTTATTACTTTTTTTTTCTTTTGTGGGTAGGTATCGTCCAGTTCGGATCTCAGATAATTGTCGCCAGTCATTTAGTTTAGAGTAAGAGATCCTGATATTCATTGATGTATTTCCAAGACACCTGGGGGGTGTACACTGTACAGCACTGGGCGGGTGGGATTACTAATCTCTTCGGACTCGGCGCTCGTATAATTATGATAGAACTTCACGTACAGGTAAGTTCGTTTAATCATTAATTATACGAGCGCCTCGTCCTCGAGATTAGTAATGTAGTTATTATTTACATATGTAGACATTGAGAGTATTGCGGAAATATCATCAATGAGAAATAACAGTCGTATCTAAATATGAATATAATTTTATTATTATACATATATCTTTTGGTGCAATCAATAAACAACCTGTACTTCTAGGATTATTAACAATAATTCTAATATAACTATACCCTAAGGATTAATTAATCATATAACAGTAAACATTATGTATTAGGTATAATATACAATATGCTTTGCGAATGATTTCGCTGAACATAATTGATTGACTATAATTGTAATAAATTTTGGTTAATTATTGATTCTGCTAAAGTAGTATCATCATGATTTACAATATTTCTTTGATAAAATTTAGCAAATGTTGTGGAATTTCTACTCCAGCCTGCCGTTTTACGGATAGTATCTAGGCTAACTCCAAGTGAGTGCGCACGCGAAGATGCGGCATGTCTCGTGCTGTGAGCACTGAACACACTCGTGTCGACCCCACACTCACTGAGTGTTTGCTTTATCCAGCGGCTAAGGGTTTGCGTTCCTACTGGTTTATGGGGTTTCCTAATTCCAACAAATAATTCATCAGATGTTCTTATAGATGAGGTGCGTTCTATATAACATAGCAATGTATTGGCTGGGCAAATGGCTGGTTTTTCTATAAAAAGGGGTAAATGAATGATGGGTTGCTGAAACCCAGGTCTAGAAGTTTTTATAATGTCAGGAATTTTAATTGTGATACGCTGAGAGAGATTTTGAACATTACAAACTTTTATCTTCGAGAGAGTTTGCACTCTTTGTGCGGTTGACAGAGCTAATAAAGTAATGGTTTTACTTGTAAGTTTATCCAAGGTTAAATCCTCATTGGGATGCCATAAACTCAGTTTATCTAATACTAGGTTGGCATCCCAGGTAACATCATATTTAGGCGTTGGTGGTTTTAGTCGAAAAACCCCTTTTAGAAATCTTTTAATGCTAACATCATTAACTACTTCTGGGGTCAGTATCAATGAAAGAGCAGATTTACATGAATTGAGTGTACCATATTGACAACCATCATTAAAAAGTTGGGTTAAAAAATAAATTACTGTGGGTACAGATGCATCATAAATGTTAATTGAATTAGTTTGACAGAAAGACCACCATTTCTTCAAATAAACGTCGTATTGCTTCACAGAGTTAGGTGATAATGATGCCAACATTATTTCTAGAGATGCTTCTGGTATGTTTTTTCTTGAAAATGCATCCCGGATAATAAGCCTGCCACCAGGGTAATCGAGTCGTGTATTCGACGGGAGCTGGAATGAGACAATAAAGCATGGCTTTTAGGCGAGAATGTTATAGTATCCGATATAAGGAGAGACTTAAACAAGGGGTACCAAGGCTGTGTAGGCCAAAAGGGTACAACCATGATACCTCGTGCCTTGTCTGTTATTATTTTTCTAAGCGTTTTAAGTATGACTGAGAAAGGCGGGAATGCGTAGAAATCATAATTTGACCATGAAACTGTAAATGAGTCTATGGCGAATGCGTCTGGGTCTCGGTGCCAGGATATGTATATGGCGCATTTTTTGTTGATGCGACTGGCAAACAAATCAATATTTGGATAACCAAACGTGTTGGTGAGACTGTCAAAAGCCCAATCAGACAGCTCCCATTCTATGTCTGGGTGAGTTCTTCGTGATTCATAGTCTGCAATTATGTTGTCGCTAGTTTTATGTACGAGGCAAAAACGAAGAGTCGTTTGCTTTCGCACCACTCCCATATATCACGAGTAATTTTTGTGAGGTGAGGGTACTGTACACCTCCCATTTTATTTATATATACTACTGCCGTTGAATTATCCACTCGTAACAATATTTGACAGTTAAAAAAGTTTTTTGCAAAAATTTTTAAGGCAATAAATGCAGCAAGCAACTCTAAATAATTTATATGTCGTTCTCGTTCGGTATTCGACCACTGCCCACTTGCAGAACTACCATCACACGCGGCCCCCCACCCCGTCGTTGAGGCGTCAGAAAATATCTCAACTTGGTAAATATCAATCTTTATTCGATGGACAGAACTTTCTATTTTATTTAACCACCAGTCAAAATCGGGTTGAAGTGATTCAGGTAAATTCATATATTTGTTGTAATCATCATGAAATTTCAAGTTGAGATATTTACATCTTTCCATTTCTTTAGTGTGCAGCCATCCATATTCGATGGCTGGACAAGAAGATACTAATAAGCCCAATAGCTGAGCGAAGGTCCTAATTTTGCAACGCTTTAATTTTGAGAACATTTGAAGTTGTGTTTTAATTCTTAACCTTTTATCTGTTGGTAAACTAATTTGAAACTTGTGTGAATCTATGACCATACCTAAGAATTTACATTTAGTTGAAGGAAAGAGTACGCTTTTTACTTTATTAATAATGAAACCAAGTGATACTAAGAGTCCTTTAGTTAGATCGATGTTAGTTAGACATTCTGAACGGGAATAACCAAACAATAGCCAATCGTCTAAATAGACGGTGGACAATAGGTCCGCGGAGCGTAAAAGTCTAGCTATAGGTTTACATATTTTCGTAAAAACATATGGGGCCGTGCTCAGCCCGAAGGGCAAGACCTTAAATTCAAATAATTTACCCTCAAAAAAGAATCTTAAATATTTTCGTGATTCTTTATGTATTTTAATTAAAAAATAAGCGTCTTTTAGGTCAATTGATGCCATTTGACAATCACAACAATTTTTAGTGCTGTTCTTAAATCTTCTAATTTAAAATGATCCGTTTTAACAAATTTATTAAGATTTTTTAAATTCAAAATAAAGCGCATCTTGCCACATGGTTTTTGGGACCAGGAAAATGCTTGAAATAAATTGATTTTTACAAGGAGAACATTCTGATATGGCTCCTATATCGAGTAGATTATTAATAGCTTCTAAGTAATGAACTCTCTCATTAGCCGAGTAAGTTGGTCTAGCAGGAAGTATCCGTTGTACAACAGTTGATGTAAATGGTATCTTATAACCTTTTATCCACGATAGTATAGTATTATCACTTGTAATCGCAGCCCACTGATGAAAAAATTTAGATAAACGACCTGCATACTTAACTGTATTTAATAGCGGCGACGTGGATACGTCGCCTGATGGCCCCGCGATGATGTCTTCGATGAGTGCGCGGGCGGCGGTGGCGGGTAGTTCGCCGGCGCCGGGTGATACCGACCGCGTGGCGCAGCTGGCTCGCGGCTCCTCGGTGGCCCCGCAGGCGGCCTGCGCGCCTGGGGTGGAGCCTTGGAGTTTAAATTACTCGATGTCGGTCGTTTATAATTGGTGTTTGCAGTCCTGTTACTGGACTCGGCTTTCAGTTCTATCCCTGATTTATTTACAGCCTTAGCTGATTTCAATGTATCGGATAAATTTTCACCAAACAGAAAAGTATCTATGTTTGTGTTTTTAAGATGCTCCTTCATGTCATTTTTGAGGGCAAATAAAATGAAATTTCTACGCGTGATAGAATCTGCATGTTGTAAATCGCATAACATTCTGCTTATATCCATTAATTTTTGTAACGTGTCATTGTTTATTGATTTCGAATTCAATTGAGAATTTATGATGTCGGCTAAACAAGCTATAGCACTAGACATTTGTTTCTGTTTGTTCTCTATGCCTTTATCGCGTTTGACAGCGGTATCAGCAATTGCCGCTTTAATTTCCAGATTAATTTTAGGAGCATCTAGTTGAACACAATTTTTTGGCAATAGGTATTTTGTGATTAAGTTTTTACGGTTTTCCTTACTGAGACCGTTTTTGACAATGTATAGTAAACGATTTGCAAGTTCGTTGCGTATTTCCGGCCCATATTTGTCATTAGAAGTAGGATCATCGCCTAAAATTTCTAGAATTTCTGTATCTAGATCATTAACATTTGTAGCCTGAGCAATAGGCTCTTCGGGGGGCACATCTGTATCAGTGCTAGGCCCTGGCTGAGGTTCACGAGTGTTATTCAAATTATGAACTGTATCGTCCTCAGTTGGCCATTCTAATAGCCAATCATCTGGCCGTAATGCGGGTGTATCTAAAAAATATCATAGATATGATAATTTCAGAATTCGTAAGCTAAATAACTTACATAAAAGCTGGACCTCAATAAGTCCCTGACTAATTTTAGTAATTTATTTTTCTTTAAACAAAGAAAATTTACAGTACATCAGCTAGTTAGGTTGTAAATTAGTCATAGTAATATTAGGTTAGGTTACAATCCCCAGCGGAAGGAACGCCAACCGTATTTGTAATGCGTTGAAACAGTCCCAGTGACTATACAATTTGCATTTGAAAATAATTAAGTCTACTACGTGGACACGTACAGGTAAGAGAGATTATCACTTTAAAATAAATAATATGTAAATACCTGCACCAATATCCTCGTCGAGTACAGCGACAGCTTCTTCCGAGTCCGATGCACTTTCCGAAGCACTAATTTGCCGCTTACGAATTTTACTTTCTAACTTTCTTATTTTATTTTTATAATGGTTTATATCGTCTTCACGAGACCTAGATCCCTTACGTTTCGGCATTTTTAATAACGAACAGTGCGAAAACGCTTAAAAGGTGTTGAGTGGTTGAGCACTAGAATGCGAATGACTGGCGACAATTATCTGAGATCCGAACTGGACGATACCTACCCACAAAAGAAAAAAAAAGTAATAAAATGTGGGTTGGTCAAATTAATATTTTTTCTCAACTTAGTGAAGAGTGGTGGCTACTATGCGTTACTACATATGTAAATAATAACTACATTACTAATCTCGAGGACGAGGCGCTCGTATAATTGAGGTTGTAGGTCTTTACTTTTCTGGGAAAATTCACTTGCCTGGCTACTTTACACTCGTACTACGTTAAAAACAAATGAATATAAGCAAGGTGGAAGCTTGCTTCGCTGTTCAGCAGAAAACCATCACTAATACTTTTAATTAACAAAGAGTGAGAATTGTATTAGTATTATCAGTTTCATATCAGCCTGTTGAAGTCAATGGTTAAATAGGCCACGAATGTCATACGAAAATGTAAAATTTTGTTCTTTTTGATAGTAAAATTCCAACTCTAAAATCAGTCCTCCAGAATGCCATACAGCACAAAGTGAAGTCTTTGATAAAAGTTTACAAAGATAAACGTATCCTTATTCACATAACGTGCAATAAAAAGTACCAACAGTATTTAAAAATAAATGTCTCGGTGAATCCCCCACGCATAGCCTTTGCAGGGCCGTCGCTATGTACCTACTACATACTAACAAGAATAAACCCCTAGGAATGTCCCTGTTAGAGGAAATGACAAAGTTCATATCAGTATCTGCACAAACTTTAAAAACCTACCACAATTTATTAATTTGTTTTATTTAAGTTTTGACTTCTGCATGGCTATTTGTATTCTGTTAGCACACTCGATGTAGCCAAAGGTGCCTAGAATATAAATCTAAGGTCTAAATATCTTTGGGAAAACTCAAACATCAAGAGTTTCCACCTTTTGATAAATAATTTTATTAATTAGAATAATTATTTGTTAGTGAGGAATATTAATTACTTATTAGTTAAAAGACGTTATAAATTGTATTGCTTTTAACTAATAATTAATAATCTGTTCAGGGTTTGTTTAAGGAAAATGATAATACGTAAAACCCACATGTAGCATGTAGTATACACAGAAGCTGATTGTTTTGGCAACAGCTATACAATGATATTCATGGTAGGTACTGAACCCGTTTACAACGAAAAGATAAATCGAATCACCAAACAAAATATTTGTTAGAAAAGTTTTTTGGAACCGTACCTCCTCATTCGTATAGTAGCATAATATAACTTAGTTTAATTAGATCATAGAAATGTACGTAGTACGTAATCCTAGAAAATAAAAGGTTCCCTTGGGATTTTTAGTGGACTAAGTCGCGTGACAGCAACTGTATTTGATAAG
Source organism: Hipparchia sbordonii (assembly GCA_038048805.1). NCBI lineage: Eukaryota > Metazoa > Arthropoda > Insecta > Lepidoptera > Nymphalidae > Hipparchia > Hipparchia sbordonii. The sequence continues at coordinate 15,621,989 of CM076103.1, forward strand.
GGAAAAAATAAAATTGAAATATCCCAGCAACAACCCACAGCTCAAAGAGTTTATCAGTATTTATAATATTACGAAAATATTAGTTTGAAAACAGTATCTATAACTTATTATGAAAATTACCGATAGTAAGTACCCAGCCATAATATCTTTATCGCTCTTTATTGTTTTTGGATTTACCCGGGAAACTTGTTTTTTTGTTTTCACTTATATTATTCTTAGCGGATTTTAATTAATTTAGTGATTATCAGAGTTGTACCATTATTAGATATATTTACCTAAATGCATTTTTGATGATCGACTGACATTTTGATAATTATTTATAAATAATCTATTTCCATAATAGTGTAAAAAATGTAAATTTTAATTTTATTTTTAATGTACCTATTTACCGACTTCCAAAAAAGGAGTAGGTTCTCAATTCATCGGAAGCTTTTTTATTTTATTTTTTTATGTAGGTAGGTATGTTTCCCGATTACTCGAAAACGCCTGGACCGATTTGGATTTTTTTTTTGTTTGAAACGGTGTTCCCATTGTCATCAGGTCAGAATCTGCAGATGAGGGAACTCTTCAAATTTTATAGGCACAATTGATATACTTTGTAGTGGGTTTTGAAGTCGGTTTTGTAAAAATAATTTTTACGTTTATAGTATTTAATTGCTTGTTTGTCATAATCTTACAGGGTCTCATGTGTAATGCATACCTGTTACATGTGAATTGCAAAATAAAGAATATCCTTCTACTTCCTATATGTTTTATATGAGAAGAAACAATATTTGGTTCTAAGTTCTACAAAATGAATTTATCATATAAAGTCACTCGTCGATATGGATTACAATTGAGATATTAATAATGATTTATTTTTTAGTTTTTATAATTTAAAGCGCCTTTCGTAATTTGAAGTTAACTATTGTTTGTAAACATTATACATTGAATACTTACCGTATATGATTAAGCAAGTCCACACACGACTGATTAAAATGGGGAAGTAATTATTAAAGATAATGATAAACATGTTACTGTTGCCGATCATTGCTCTATCCGTATAATGATACACGTTGCATAATACGATGATGAGCATGAAACAAGAGTGTGACTTGAAACAGTCTAGTTTAGTTACCAGCAGCTGTGTGATAAGCATTGACTTATACTAATAGCTCAATAGTGATAAGAGACAAGTAGTTTTACTAGAAAGAAGTTATTAAACTGTAATACTCGTAGGTAGGTACATAGTTTCGAAGGACGCATGCATAAAGCAAAAACCACTAGAGCAATTAAGACAAAGTCTCAGTGTACATGATAACGTTAATTGTAAATTGTAATTAGATAAGGACCTAGTAATTTAGTTAGCGAATGTTAAACCATTGATTAATGCGAAGATTAAGTACGTATACAAATCTAAATAATATGCCAACTAAATTTTCACTTAAGTTAAATGAAGAAACCAAGGTCATTTATAAAGCACTCGACTGCAGCATCCGTCAAAATACCCGAGTTTGGAAATAATAAAAAAACCAAACCAATAACAATCCTTTCCCTATCGAAATAGACGCGGGAATTCCGACCGACGACGGATAAAACGCACCCACACATACGAACACTCGATAACCTCAAAGTTCGTTTAAGAAATCTATTAAATCTGCTCTCATGGAAAAAACATATTATACAATAATTGAAGACTATATAATGATAAAAAAAAGCGTGAATATAATTCGCTCCATTCATGAGACAGTAATAACTATCCTGTGTAACATGATTCTATTGTATTCTGTTCTACAGTGTTTCCACTTTATTTGTGTCTCAGTTATGTCTTAAAATGAGTATCTTAATATTAATATTTAATTCGATGCCTTAACATGGGTAGCCTAAGTATGTCATGCTCACTTAAACATTTCTGTGGTGGTGTCGTGTGGTGCGGGTTGTTACGTTCCCTCAAATATGGTTGAGCGAGGCAATGGCTGGATCATGCGTCATGCTCGTGAACGGGTGCCGCCAACGGGAATGGGTCTGCTTTGTGTCTACCCATGTTAACATGTCTTTGGTTGCGGTAGGCGTACATTTTTGAAACTTCTGTGTGGAAACATTGTGTGCATAGCCTAGTTCTTTTTAACAATTGTAAAAAAATTTTTTTTTTTTGAAAAGAGCAACTGCTGAGTTTCTTGCCGGCTCTTCTCAGCAGAATCTGCATTCCGAACCGGTGGTAGATTTTTGACGTTTCATAAGAGCTACAAGTTGGCCTACATGAAATAAATAAATTTTGATTTTGATTTTTTTGATTTTGTTCTTAGAACCTTTGGTCGCTTGGAGCCCCCTCGCACGCCCTGCGAACTGGGCACCGAGAGGGGCAGGGAGTGTCATGATATAATAGACTTTTACCGAACACGTTGAGACTTGAAACCCAGTTGAGATATTATGGTGAAATGCTACTTGAAGTCTGTCCGCGGAAAATATACGCACACACAAACATTTAGTAAATGGAAAACAACTAACACATTGATTCGCGACAAGACTACAAGTGAATTTCGAGGAATCTCTTTCAATACTGGCTAGGCGCCACACACACATCCTCATGCTCGCGCGTGCGTCAGGCCCAGTATAAATACGTGAGCGACGTCATGAGCTCACCATTCTGTTCCAAGCTAAACAAGCAATACCACGCCAGTTGAATTTGTGAACTTCAGAAATTCTTGTGACATAGTTTCGATTGCAGTTGCAACTACTCTGATTATTGATAATAATAACAAGATTGATATTGACAATACCATTAGTGCTGATAACAAGTGAACTGAGTTTAGAACTGTGTGAAGTTTAAGTGAAAATTCGTGGTCACCGGTTGGAGTTTCCAAAAATTTGTGACAATTTGAAAAGCATAAACTTAGCCAACAAGATGTACGACGAATCAGTGGTTCCAGTGAAGATGGAGTCTTTCAGTGGAGTTGCGGCTAAAAGGTAAGGTCTAATTATTGCATAATTATGAAATAAGTAGAACATAATAATTAGTTGCACAATGAAAGGAAATCAGAAGTAGATAATAGAAAGTTATTCCCGATCACTCCCGATCATGTTTATTGCATTCTTTAATTTAATTGATAAAATTACTAGATTAGATGTGATTCGATGTGTGATTTTAAGAGGAAAATAATTCTGGAATAAGTATACATTTTTGCGTAAAATTTTAAAAGTTGTTGGATGATTGGAATCAAGATTAAATTTCCCTATAGGTAATTCAGATTCTAAAAAATGTTTATCATCAATTAGCATTATGTTAAGTTTCACAACGTTTCCGATAATTTGAACATCACGAACGTCATCCTCGGTAGTATAGTGGTAAGTATCCCCGCCTGTCACGCGGGAGACCGGGGTTCGATTCCCCGCCGGGGAGAATTTTTTGGTTTCATTATTTAACTAATTTTTAATTTTTTTTGCAGCCCAATCAGCCATTGTATCAAGACCGTACTGGGTAGAGCCTGTGTTGAGAAGAGGCTGACGATCGGCCTCCTGCCGGCCATTCAGTACCTGTCCAAGAACACGAACGGAGCCCTGTTCTGCTTGACGGCGGCAGCATCGCCCGGCGACAGCGCCACGCATATGCAAGAAGTCTTACTACAAGCTTTTTGCGTCGAGAACGACATTTACGTTATTAAGGTAATTATCTCACTCAAACAAATACACAAAACTTCAGCTCAGTTCGTTTATGACAAGTTTTATAAGGGTTCAACATTGCATTACATTTCAACAATGCAACATTCATCTTAATCGGCGAATTAACTTCTGTAATCTTCAGATTATTTGCTGCTTTATTACAAAATAAAATCTGTATATTAACTAATAAGGATCGCTTTCGTCTTCCTCAGGTGGATTCCGATAAGAAATTGAAGAAGATGCTCGGCTTCAACGAGACACGAATGGATTTCAGCTGCATTCTCGTGCACTACCCTTACACAGATCCGTTCAGCGACAGCCAAGAGATCGACCTGTCTGTGCTCTCCGAATCCGAAAAAGACTTGATCGAGCACTGCGAAAATAACTGGGACTACGCCCAGATGCCGGTCATCAAGCTGCCAGAAAAGTGAATACAGAACACTGACGATTTTGGAACCAAAAAAATTAATCGGTCTACCATTTCGACCATTGCGTTCGTCCTTCGGCGTTCAGCGCCATCTAGTGTATGGTTAAAACTTGCGTCCCTTGGACTTGTGTATAGCAGTTGAATGAATTGTTAGCTTGTTTTTGTAATTTCCATAACACTAGAAATTATTGTTGTATTATAAAATGCGATGTGCATTTGTATTATAGAAGTTATGCGTAGGAGGTTTTTATGATTGTATTAATACTGAAAGGATTGTAAACATTCAAAATGTTATTTGCCAATATTTGGCTTGTGTTATTTTATACTTTTTAAAAGATGTTCTAGACGACGATGAGTTGAAGATGACTGTATAAAATAATTTTAATATGCATAGAATTTTTAATCTTTCCTGTACCAATAAAAATGTAGCAATAATTTGAAACTGTTTTATTTTACTGAAATCAATAGTTGTTAGGTTTTGTCTCATAATTTTTACAACAAATTAAATCAGAATATTATTTTTGGTAACATTTAAACAATACTTAATAACAAAGTCAACTCCACGATTATTGACTGAGAAAAAACTTTATGAGTATCTAATAGGTAATAACTATTACGGGCCTGAAACAATTCTAACAAAAATTTCGCTGACAGATATAGAATTACACATTATTGATCATCATAGGATTTTACGTATTCCAGAAAAATTAAAGCATAATGTAAAATGAGGAAAATGCAACGCTACTAAATACATTCATAAATCATAGGAGGGTTAAGGTTCTGGTTAAGGTTTGGCTGGATCAACTTGGGAATCTCTCCTATGTCGTAGAGCGTTGCCCTGTCACTCATACCTTTAGTTAACGTTTAGTTCGAACATCAGAGATGAGTAGATGACGTTCTAGGAAGCTGAAGCCAGCTTATACAATTGTAATATTACTACTTTTGAGTAGTGTCCCTAAACGTGACAATGGTAGAGGCCTATGCTAGGTTTGCGTTTGTTAAAAGTTTGTACATGAATCAACAATTTTTATTTCTTTAACATTATTTTTTAAACAGTTTTATAATCACACGAACTTCTAAATTCATTAGCTTCCAGTAAAACTAAAAGCAGTAATTATCGGTACGTTTTTGCCAATATTTGATGACCGATTCCACGCCCTTCTCCGCGATCATGAAGGTGGGCGCGGCCGTGTTGCCGCGGATGACTTTGGGCATGATGGACGCGTCTATCACCCTCAGCGAGTCGACGCCGTGCACTCGCAGCTCGTTGTCTACCACTGCGTGTTTGTCCGATTTGGGGCCCATCTTGCATCCTCCGACTTGGTGGTGAGTGGTCGAAGTGTACTGTCTAATCAAGCAAATGAAGTACTCCTCGGTACCCCAATCGTATTCCGTACAGTGTGGCATATTTTCTCTAACGAAATATGCTCCGCGCGATTTGAAGGCTTCTGTATCTTCTAAAGATAACAAAAATTTTATGCCTTTCATCAGAGGCTCTATGTCCCTCTCGTCACCCAGGTAATTGCCATGGATAATTGGATGACCGTATGGGTCATCTTTATTTAACAACATATAGCCTCTACTTTTTGGCACTAAATTCATAATTCTTGGCACAACTGCGTCGTAGTATGCCGTTGGCCAGATCGGGGTCTTTTCTGCCGTTATTGGATCTTGGATGAATTCTCTCCAGTTGAGAAGGGGGACGGCTTGGCATTGTATGTCTGGTGCTTCCAAACATTCCTCCGTTTTGATAAACGACGCGGACATGATTGGGCCGAGACCGGTTAGTGGACCCTTTTTGATTTTCATTTTGGCGAACTCTTCGACATCTTTTATTATCTGCTCCTGACAAACTGTAGTGGCAGTTTCATTCGATAAAGCGACAATCATACCATTAAATGAAACATGATCATGAATATTCTCACCGACCGCTAAATCTTGTACCACCTGAATATTTAAGCTTTCTAAGTGTTCTTTAGGGCCTATTCCTGACAACATTAGTATTTGCGGTGAATTAACCAATCCGGCACTAAGAATTATCTCTTTCTTCGCATACACCGTATATTCCTTGCCGTCTTTGAAATACACGACTCCGTAAGCTGTTTTACTATCATCTATGAGGATTTTTCTAACTTCGGCGTTGGTTTCAATAGCGAGATTTGGTCTATTATATCGGATAGGCTTTATGAAAGCATCATAGGCAGATACACGTTCGCCATCAGCTGAAAATGTTTGCGCTTGCATGGCGCCGATTTGTGTAGCCCCATTGAAATCGATACGAGGTATTCCGTTTTCGTTGAACGCTTCAGTCATCATTTTGGAAGGCTCGTCGAGGTGAGGCAGCCAAGCCACGTACTGTTCACCCTTGGCTCCGTGGTAATCGCTATCTACGGCATCTTTGTTCAAATTGCATTCAGATTTTATAAAGTATGGAAGTACCTGAAAAGTAAAGATTTTAAATGTCATATTTTGGACAAAACATCTTTTGAATTTTATGAATTTATGTAAGTATTTTAATTTCAAAATTCGCTAAATTTCTAAGTAACTCACCTCTTCGTAGCTCCAGCCCTCGTTGCCCATGAGAGCCCAGTCGTCGTAATCCTTCTTGTTTCCTCTGACGTAAGCCATTGCGTTGATTATGGTCGAACCACCCAATCCTTTACCTCTGAATTAAATAAAGAAGGCTTTCAATATATCGCACATACGGTGCTATAACGTCACTTATGCGAATGATGTAATTTTTCAGGAGAAGCTTTTGAAAATTCAACATCCTATTACAACGTATATACAATAGTTCTTCTCGACTAAACAAATAAAACGATAATAAGTTTAAACTACAACTAAAGGTAAAGCAAACATCTCAGTAATTACTATTAAAAAAATATAAACGTTTAAAAATTACTACCCTCGTTACGTATGGCAGAAGTGACGTTATGGCACTAGAAAACAATTAACCGGACAATTCTTGTGCGGGGAAAAGCGCGCGCAACTGACCAATAGCTGGGTCCCCACCAGACGATCCATCGCGCTCCGATCGCACGCGGCAGGAGCGCGATCCAAATGTGCAGGCGGTGTGGACGTGCCGCGCGCGATCCATGCGCTCGTATTGGAGCGCGCGCTCCCTGCTGCGCCCGATCCGTTCGTTCCGGATCGCAGTTTAAACAAACTGGATCGGCCTAGTACGATCCACGCTCCACGTTCACGATTTTGGATCACGGATCGCGGGATCGCCGATCCATTTTGGATCGTCTGGTGGGACCCAGCTATTGAAACATTGTTTCTCCAAGTGGCGTCCAGATTCACGCCAAAACCATAACGACACTAATGCCCTTACGCGGAAAGTATGCGTACTTCACAAGCGACAATAACACACCAAGTAAAGAGGTAGATTAGGCGTATTTTCTCATACTCAGTTCAGTTTTGACAAAAATTGCATAAGTGACGTTATAGCACCGTATGTGCGATATATTGATTTGAATTATTTTCCTAAAGCAGAAAACGAAATTTGATTCCTTACTTCCAATAGCCGTGGTGTTTTCCATACTAATATTCATATTAAGGTATATTTATGCGAATGTGTGTCTGTCGCTGAATCGCAGAAGCGATCTTAACGAAACTCGGCTCAGAGATAGCACAACTGTCGTTTTGGAGCATGTATTATATATACGTACCTACTTATTATCCTTAAAAATCTTTTCTGCATTCCTCAGGGATTTTTCTAATTCTTTATACGTAAAAGTGACGTAAAATGCCTCTTTCCTCCGCGTGGACTTAAATAATGCTAATAATGTAAATCAATTTACCTGTGCTTGTAATTATTATTATGATCAAGTTAAAAAGTACAAGCTGGTTAGCATTAATTCCTAATGTACTAGGAGCTCATAGTTACAAACATACCGCGGCCATCCACATCTGCCTTCAGGGAATGCGAGGCAGCTCTTTCCATTGGGTTCCAATGAGAAACTCCAGTCTAAGTTGGAGCCCCCGAGAACGTTGAAGAAGGCCGGAACTCGCGTCACGTCAGGCTCTTCTCCACCAGCCTCCACCAGCATGACCTGACAATGACACGTAATGCGTGCTGAGTCTGAACTCTATAACTCAGAGTGTCAGAGCTCGGAGTATCGATAGAGCCTAGCGGTTAGGATTAGGATTGCGGTCTGCTATACGGGGGGTTGAGTTCTGTGCGTTGTTTTTTTTATTCGTTAATAAAATAGTCCATGACTGCGATCTCACCTGATGGTAAGTGACGATGTAGATGGTAGCGGGTTAACTTAGAACAGTATGGCAGTGTAGATTCAACCTCCTAATCGGTTTCTACACGCCATCGTGCCGGAACGCTAAATCGTTTGGCGGCACGTGTTTGACAGTAGGGTAGTAACTATAACCATGGCTAAAGCCTGCCACCAGAAAATCTTTCAAACGCCAACTATTGGCGGATTATAACAAAATAATTCTAACCTTTTCTTCCTAATCATGAACTTCCGAAAAGTAACGCCTGATTCTATCCAATATTCAATAAATACTCGTAATTTGAAGTTAACAAAAACATTGAAATCGTAACCGTAACAAAACTTTGAAAAAACTTGGTAGTGACAATCGCGAGCGATGCGTCGCTATCTGTACTAGCGTGTCTGACTTGAGGTGCGGTGCGGGGTAGCAGCCAACTTGACGTGAACTGGTAATAAATCTATACAAATAAATAAAATTGAAGTGTTCCTTGTAGTTCCGTAATATCAAAATAACAGCTTTTTACTAAATGCATCCGATTACCTTGTCGGAGGAAAAAAGGGGAGAACACAAAAAAAATATGAAAAAACTTACATTCCAATTGGGGTTGGCGGTGAGCCTGTTGGCGATGAGAGAGCCGGCCGCGCCCGCGCCCACCACAACGAAGTCGAACTCCGCCTCGTCTCTCGTCTGGGGCCCGTGCTCCGCGGCGCACGCGCGCTGCCTCTCGTGCTCCGGGGAGTCGCCGAACAGCTGCACCAGCAGGCCGAGGTACATGAAGCCGAAGCTGGAGCACGCCGCCAGCGGGCTGGCCGCCGGGCACACCTGCGTCAGGTTCACGGGCTGCCAGAGCATCGTGAGCTGCGAAACAAGTAGTGTTGGTCTAGAATAACCGGACGCATATGACGGGCTCCGTACCAAAACGAAGAAAAAAAGGCTTTTCTTGTAGAGCAACCCCCTTGAATTTATTTTTATTATTTTGTTGTTGTAGCGGCAACAGAAATACACATTCTCTGAAAATTGTAACTGTCTACCTATTGCAGGTCACGAGATACAGCCCGCTGACAGACGGACGGACGGACGAACAGCGGAGGTTTAGTATTAATAAAATATCCGACTGCTTAGAATATCAACTGCCGACCAAAAAGTTTAAAAACCTGTAACCCGAGAAATCGGATATACCTAATCATAATCATATTGATTTTTAACCTCCGATATGCTTCCGACGGAAAAAAGAGAGAGAGTGTGTCTGTTCCCTCGTAGCTCCCTAATAGGCGGACAGATGCGGAAAGCAAACGATGATCGAGATGGATCTTAGCTATTTACGAAATTCTGGCCAGGCGTTTGAAAATCATCAATTCATTTCCTGCTCAGTTAAGACGAGGTTCTGGACGAGTTTTAGGTATTTGAGGGGGTGCGCCAGAGGTGAGCGCGCGGTATTAGTCCCGCTCACCGCGGGGGGGAATGTAGCGCGAGCGCGAAATATTAGCTTGATAGCGGCAAGAAACGACTCAGTCCGGCTGACAAAACTATATTAGGTCTGTACTGTAACTTATTTTCGTCGTATTAGAGTTTTGCAAACAATCACTGATACGATTGACTCGAAAGGCGTCCTGTTACTTCAGACTATTTCCAAGACATCTTGAGTCGATGCTGCGGCATCGAGTAGTCTGTGGAATACCCAACGCTTCAGCAACTTACAGCAGATACATATAATATTTAGTGTGTTTAAGCTCAGACAGGCTGCCCTCTCCCTACGAGAAAGAATTTTTTTTTTTTTCGAAAATTAAAAGTTTAAACTTAAACCAAAAAAAAAGATTACGGTGTTGTATCGGTTACCTATTACTTTTGAGATCTGTAACAGTTAAAATAAGTATGTGCCACTAACCTGAAGCTTCAGTCAGATCAACAATGAGCAAAGACCACCTTATTTCGGGGCCACTTTGTTCTTCAGTATTTCAGTTTCCGTGAGGTGGTCGCCGCAGAACCCACTCGAGATGTACAGAGACTAATATTAATTTGCTGCCTTTTTATATGAAAGAATTATTATGTAAATGATGTCAATAATGAATTAATTTATTTATACAGTACAAAAGCCTTAATATAGTTAATGTTAACTTTGTTTGTCTGTCTATCAAATATTAGGTCTAATTCATTGGTTAGATGACGTGGAAGTGACACATTGAGATAAATGGTATTACTAGTGGCCTGTGGTTTCCGCACGCCCTATTTCACGTCTTTTGACTGTAGGTTGGTGATTATCCACGGCCAAAGCCTCCCATCACAGCAGAGACAAATCAGCCTAAGAATTTCTTTTTAAATATACCTATTAATTAGATTCTTTGTTTTACAAGTGGGCCAATCCCGGTGCTGCAATACCGGGCCGACACGTGCCAGGCGTGGAGCGAGCCCCGAGCGTCCCGGCGGGTTGCAAATTTCCTAATGGTCCCGGTGCGGAAAATTTCACATATTAAGCTGATACTACATTCTGATTCTCGACACGGGCCCGCGAGTGATTGTGCAGCGACAGCTGCTGCATCGGTTGCAAGTTGCAACCCTACAGACAATACAGCATTGTAAAGTCGATATCTCCTGAGGATGCTCCGGTGTCGGGGCGAAACGTGCGTCGAGAGTAGTATAAAAGTCTTGTGTGGTGGTGCATGTGACTAGTGGTGGCATCGCTTGCTCGGGAACTTGGCTTTTTTGCTTGGTCGGGAAGGTGAGCGGTGCTTAGCTTTTAACTGCATGTTTGTCCATACAGATTTTTTCTGTTGGCGGATTATAGCAAAATAACTCTAACCTTTTCTTGCTAATCATGAACTTCCGCAAAGTAACGCCTGATTCTATCCAATATTTGCAACTCTGACAAACTCCCGGGCGGAATAGTGAGTGCTGTGCTCTTATAATTGGGAGGTTGGAGCTCGATTCCCGGCGGAGGTGATTTGGGAATTTATAATATCTGAATTGTCTCTGGTCCAGTCCGGTGAGAGGCTTCGGCCGTGGCTAGTTACTACCGTACCGTCAAAAAACGGGCCGTTCAATGTTTTAACGTTCCGGCACAATGGCGGGTAGAAACAGACTAGGGGTATGGGTCGATGCACACTGTCATACCCGTTCCAAGTTAGTCCGCTACCATCTTAGACGACATCGTCACTTACTATCAGGTGAAATCGCAGTCTATTACTATCTTGTCATCGAAAAAAAAAAAGAAGGCCATAACAACCGTCGAGATTTCCAATTGGAAACCTGGAAAAATCGAATGAAGCGCCTAGTGTTTAATGCAAACAATTTCTTCACAGCTGTTTTAACAAACTGTTCAAGTGATCATATTTAATTTATGATCCATAATCTTACCCGACTACAGAAGTGATGCGGCTGCTATACGCATAATCCTCCTAGGATTGTCAGTTCATCAGTTCTCTCCTTATTGCCAAACTATTCATTAGGTTTGGTCGAATGAGTCTTTTTATAAACGTAACAGCAGTCATTATAGTAAATTCAATACCTAATACTTATTCGTTATAGAATACCATGAAATTCAAATAAATGTATTGAATACTAGCAAACGCCCGCGACTTCATCCACTTTTGCAATTCACAATCGACAGTTCCTAACTCCCCACAGTTCACGTGGGTAGAGCCCTTGCCGCATCAGGATTGAGGAGTTGGGTCCTGGAATTCAGCGATGTACCAATTCTTTACTTGGTACCAACAATAACTATTCATAATCGACAGTTCGCAAATCCCCACAGTATACGGGGATAGTACAGCAGCATCAGGATTGAGGAGTTGGAACCCGAAGTTTTTATGGGAGCATCTTGCAAAGTTTTTGTATCGATTAAAAAAGATTTACGCAAATCGGTTTAGAAAACACGGAGATACAGATCATATACATAGGTAGAAAAACATGACTCCGCCTCTTTTTTTAAAAATCGGTTAAAACAGTAGCCTATATATATGTTACTTCCGATAAAATCAGCTTTCTACCACTGGAAATCCGTAATAAGTGCCGTATTTATATTGATGTTACAAATAGACATTTCCATTTTATACATGTACTTATACATAATACGTTTGTTGAAGTCGGGCGGACTTAACTAGAAACGATGAAATCGATGCGCGACGCTTACCTTATGGTGGCATATAAGAGACACGTTTATTGAAATCGGGCGAGCATCGCGTATCGGTTTCATCGTTTCTATTTAAGCCGCCCGACTTCAACAAACGTGTACAAAATAAAATTATTTTTATACTTTGTAGTGGCGTCTGAAGTCGGTTTTTTGAAAAGAATTTTTATTTAGGTAAAAATTTCACGTTAAATAAATTATATATTTTTTCAGCTGATTAAAGCATTCATTGTTGGGTAAGTAAATTATAACAGAACGTATTGAAGTAGGTACCATCTTACGCGTTAAGCACTACTGTGCTGACTATATTCTGGCCGGCTTTTTAGTGCAAACTTGCATAATTATCAGAATTTAAATTGCTGATAATTACGGTATTTTCGAGATACCATGAATAATAACAATTATTTTATGGGTGTGGGTGGTTAGTCTTCAGATACAATCTTATTAGTAACTTTGTAGGTAATGAGCACGTTGGTCTTCTTGATCTCATAGATATGTTATGAACCGTATGATAAAAACATGGTATAAGTATTAAGGATAATTATTTATTTATTATAAGTATATGAAGCACATTCTTCAGTTATAATTCCTCGTGCGCCCCCTCCAGTGTCGCACGACGAAGTCCGCGCCGCGCTCCCCGATCATGATGGAGGGCGCGTTGGTGTTGCCGCGCACCACCACGGGCATCGCCGACGCGTCCAGCACGCGCAGCGCGCGCACGCCGCGCACGCGCAGCCGCGCGTCCAGCACGCCGCCCATCGCGCACGTGCCCACGGGGTGGTACGGCGAGGAGGTGTACGCGCGCATCACGCACACGAAGTACTCGTCCGTGCCCCACTCGTAGTGCGCGCAGTGCGGCAGCGGCTCCCGCACGAAGTACGCCCCGCGGGATCTGAACGCCGCCGTGTTCTCTAGCGACAGTAGAAACCGGACTCCCTTCAACAGAGGTACGAAGTCCCTCTCGTCACCGAAGTAATTGGGAAACAGCAGGGGATGACCGTTCGGATCGGTTTCGTTCAGTAAAAGTACGCCCCTGCTTCTCGGCACCAAGTTCATGGTTCGCGGTATCACGGCGTCATAGAAAGCGGTCGGCATGATCGCTACGGTCTCTCCCGTTATAGGATCCCGTATGAACTCTCTCCAGTTCGGAACGTTGTCCACTTGGAACTGTATATCGGGCGCGATCAGGTCGGGGTCGGTTTTGAGGAATGCGATCGAATTCACGGGGCCGTTCCCCGCCAGCGGGCCTCTCTTGAATTTCATTTCGGCGTAGTCTTGCACGGCGCGCAGGACCCCCTCCTCGTCGACCGCCGTGGAGGTTCTGTTCGGTAAAGCCACTATGATACCATTGAAGGTGACATGATCGTGCAGATTCTCTCCGACCGGCAAGTCTTGTACGACAGGGATGCCCACGCTCTCCAAATGGTTTCTTGGTCCTATTCCGGATAACATCAATAACTTCGGTGAGTTAATGGTTCCGCCGCTAACGATCACCTCTTTTTTGGCGTACGCCGTATACTTCTTGCCGTCTTTGACGTAAACGATTCCGTAAGCAGTTTTATGTTCATCGATAAGTATTTTAGTAGCTTCAGAATCAGTTTCAATATCGAGATTAAGTCTCTTGTTCCGGATCGGTCTTATGAAAGCGACGTTGGTCGACACTCGCTCCCCGTCGAGCGACACGGCTTGTGCCTGCATGGTGCCCTGCTGCCGAGCCGCGTTGTAGTCCGTCAGGGGCAGGCCCGCCTGGTTGAACGCTTCGGTCAACATGAGCGAGGGGTCGTCGATGTAGGGATATCGAGACACGTACTGCTCGCCCTTCGCCCCGTGGTATTTACTATTGAGGGCTTCTATATTCATGTTTCGCTCCGACTTTCTGAAGAAGGGTAGCACCTGGAGAAACAAGAATAAGATCTCATACATTTTTATCTGTTTCTCGTGATCTCAAGAAGAGCACTTCTTATAAGGAGTACGTGAGTGTAGTGAATGTAATTTGTGTAATTATTATTATTTGGCAGTTGCTGCTTACGTCTTCATAACTCCAGCCGTCGTTGCCGCGGCGGGCCCAGTCGTCGTAGTCCACTCTGTTGCCTCTGATGTACGCCATTGAGTTTATGGAACTCGAACCGCCCATTGTTTTGCCCCTGAATTAAAATACTGAAATTACCTCTTCACATTTGAACATACATATTATATTATTTTTTATAATTTATTAAAGTGTTAAGTGTTATCCGAAAATTCAAATTCAAATTAATTTATTGATTGCATAAACTGTGTATTTAGTTGGTTAAAAAATTTATTCGGATACATATTTATATTAATACTAGCTTTTGCCCGTATAATGATTAACAATGACAAGCCCGGCACCAGCGTCACGTCGGGCTGTTCCGGGTCGGCCTCGAGTAGCCACCACCTACCGTGGCCACGGGCATCTTCCTCCAGGGTGCGCGAGGCAGCTCTTGCCGTTGGGCTCCGTGGTGTACTGCCAGTCGATGTTGGAGCCCAGCAGCGCGGCGGACAAGCCCGGCACCAGCGTCACGTCGGGCTGTTCCGGGTCGGCCTCGAGTAGCCACCACCTACCGTGGCCACGGGCATCTTCCTCCAGGGTGCGCGAGGCAGCTCTTGCCGTTGGGCTCCGTGGTGTACTGCCAGTCGATGTTGGAACCCAGCAGCGCGGCGGACAAGCCCGGCACCAGCGTCACGTCGGGCTGTTCCGGGTCGACCTCGAGTAGCCACCACCTACCGTGGCCACGGGCATCTTCCTCCAGGGTGCGCGAGGCAGCTCTTGCCGTTGGGCTCCGTGGTGTACTGCCAGTCGATGTTGGAACCCAGCAGCGCGGTGGACAAGCCCGGCACCGACGTTACGTCGGGCTCTTCCGGGCCGGCCTCTAGTAGCAGCACCTGAACGAGTTAGTGTCGGGGTGATACACTTCGACGAATATGAATGAGATAGTGGGGAAGGACAATTTGAATTCTGTACCGCTCTACACTGAGCCTAGTCAATGGTAGTCTAAAATTGAAATACAACTATCATGTCCTACGCCTTTCATACTTAGAGCATTTCTTTTCTAGAATATGCTTTCCTACATGCTTAAGGAGTACATATTATGCAATTTTCATCAAAAAATGTATTTTTTTCATTTTAAAATTTCAACGATTTAAGATATAACGCCTAGATTTAAATGAATGGCAAGAATGTGACACGTCGAAATACGCTTTGAAAAGCTGTAACTTTATTGTTTTCATTGAGTTGAACTAGAAACTTGAAATGTTCACAGCATTAAGAGACTATTAACTTCATTCAGCATAATTTACCATATATTAACCAAGTTTACAACGTGGTTACTCAAACCGTTACACCGACAGACAGACATACAACGAAGCGATCCTATAAGAGTTCCGTGTTTTTCGGAACCCTATGAACGATTATTATTCGCTCAAGCATTATTTTGAAAGAGACAGTAGAATGAGTCTAATATATAGATATACACAGTTAAACCCATTTTTTTTTATCAAGCCACTGGTTGTCTTTCATGGAATAAGTAATCTTGAATTTCATTTACGTGGTTGCGTTCGGTTGACGCCTGGTTGACGCCTGGTTGACGCCCCGCGGACGGTGGTGCGTTTCAAGCGCTTGGCGGGCCTGCAAACTAAAAAACGAAGTGTAACAAAGTAAGTCAGTTGTTCCTTGTCCACTCAGTTCGTACCTTCCACTTGGGGTTCTCCGTCAGCCTGTTGGCGACGACGCAGCCCGCCGCCCCCGCGCCCACCACGATGAAGTCATACTCCTTGTGTCGCCGCCTCCTGCCGCCCTCCCGCTCGACCTGCTGCTGCCGCCTCGCGTCTGCGGAGCCGCCGAACAGCTGCACCAGCAGGCTGAGGTACAGCACGCCGAAGTCGGAACACGCGGAGATCGGCGTGTGCGGCGGGCAGACCTCCGTGAGGTTGAGGGGCTGCCAAATCATCTGGAAATTAATATGTTCTTGCAATTCACGAGTGCGCTTGGCTCATCGTTGCGTGTGCGTCGTCGCTCCCGCCTAGGCTCCGACGGGCACGCCCGCACTGTGCATGCACACGACGTAACCACAAGTAAAAGCTGCAAGAACTATAAAACTTGTAGGTACTAACTTTGTTTGTTTGTATGTTTCTTATTGTAAACCCTTTTTTAGCTATGTCACTTGTCAGGTCCTCAACTATATCCATGAAAACAATTACGTTGATCCGTTGCTTCGTTGCTGCGTGTTGAAGGGCAAACCAGCAAACCATTAGTACCTAAAGATTATTTCTGTGGGTTGAGGATAATGGAGGAAGGGAGACCAAGTTGGCGCCAGGTAAAAAGAGCTTATGAGGACGAGACGTCACACGTTTTTTTGAAGTAGGACGAACATCGCGCATCGGTCTAAAAATAGTCACGCGAATCGGTAAGTAAAAGTAGCCATAAACCAAAATAACCAAAATGTTTTGTTTTATGAGGGAAATTACAGCGAAAAATTTCGCGAGGACAGCCACCGAAATGAAAATTCAGGATTTGATAATTATTTTTTCCTAAACTACAATCCTAATCATAAACAGTTATTGCCTCACACATAGGTAACTACCTCTTCTATCTAGAAAATAATATTAGAACTGCATAGTAACGTTCTGCACTACCGATTTCAACAATGCCGCGTAAATGCTGTTGGGAAATCCACTCTTGTATATATGGAGAACCTTCTCCTTTTTGAAAGTCGGTTAAAAAAATTTCATTATACTTACCACGACTAACACTGAAGGGCTCCAAACTGCGATTACAACAAAATCATCCAGAATAAGGTGGGTTCGCTTCAGGGCCGACGATCAGAATTCACAAGCGATCATAACCGCACTTCCGCTCGCTCGCACACCAGAACAATTATTTAACAATAAAACACGATTTAACGAGTAACTAATTAATTTGTTAGCAACTTAACTACTAACTAAATACATAAGTGTTAAATTAATAGGTAGGTACCTAAGTAAGCACTTCGAACACGCAACTTCGTGCAGTGTTAATTATAAGGGCTCTAGAATTTGGCGAGCGGGGCCAACGTGTAATCGCTGCTTCCTTAATCTATACAAATAAATAAAATTGAAATGTCTACAACTTTTTTGTCTGAATGAGTATGACTGTTATTCGTTCCCATCAAAAAACAAATAAATAGACTTAGGGAGGCCATATACGATCAAGTTTGCCGTCTTGATTGCATGATGCTTAGGGATTCGAAAAAAGGATCGATGCCTGAGTAGTATCGATACTTTTGGTTCGATACCTAGGAAAGCTCCCGAAAGCTGTAGATAGGTACTCCGTCGAGAGGGAATGGAAAGGGAAAGGTCTAATAAAACCGTTGCCGATACGAGACGATGGGCTTCGCTCGGCGGCTACAGCAATACAGTGGCTGCTCGTTGCTGGCGTGGTCAGATTTTGGTACAAACTGAAATAACCCAAACAATAGAAAAGTCATTTTTTGAGTTGCACAAGAAAATATATAAATTACTGCATTTTTTGTTCTCCTGAGTGACGTAATATAAGTGGTTTATTCAAATTTGCCACCGCATATCTGCCCCCGTTGCATTTGCTTTATTTGAAAAGTTCGCAATATTTTTTTGGGAAGTTGGGCACACCAACTGCCCCTAAACTGAAATCTGTGTGGAAATATTTATTAATCAGTAGAAGAGTAGATGTTTATACTTAATAATTTTGGCACTCGCATCATCGGGGATATAGCTCAGTGGTAGAGCATTCGACTGCAGATCGAATGGTCCCCGGTTCAAACCCGGGTGTCCCCTATGTATAAAATATTTTTAGTTTTTTTTTTAAATAATAAAAAGCACTGAATAGAAAATCTCAATTTAGAAGCTGAACGGAGAAACGGATCGACTTGATTTTTTTCATAATATCTACATAGACCTAGATCGTAACAAAGGATTACACATTGTTATCCCGCAGAAACAAGGAATATTTCTTGAGGTTTGAATAAAATATTTAATGCTGTTGGGGAAAGGGATATTCATCAAAATATAACTCACTTCGAAAGCGAACTCACAAGTGTCCAGTTACATCAAATAAGGACTGTTGACATAATTATACTTCGCATCTTTCCCGAAGATGATTATTGTTTACATGCAGCAGAACGCCATATTATGCTGTCCTTATCACAAATTTAGAGTTATTTCATATATATTAAATATATATTTTTAATCCTTTTTTAAAATTTTATTATGATAGTGCCATTACGTTATTTTGTGTTGTCCGAATCACACGTCCAACAAAAATTAAGAAAGCGTGAAATATTGTGTATAGGTATAGGTATAAGTATAGGATAATCAGTAAGTGTATAAGATATTCAAATTCAAATTAGAAGAAAATAGTCTCATCAAGTTCATCATCTGAAGATTCATCGCAAGAGTATTTCCGGACAAAGGAATCAAGGTAAGATTTGAGTATTTTCTACCTTCTTTAATGTTCTATATTCATTCGAAAGTTTTAGTTATTTATCCTCACGGGATATATTATTAACTACTTCGACAAGGCATATCCCGACGTAAATCGTGTGTGGAAATTGTATCTCGACATATATTGTGTGTGGATTTATTATTACTTACTCCGACGTAAAGCGTGTGTGAGAATTATTTTGAGGATTTCAAACTACCTACCAACTAATTTGTGACTTAATGTTACACATATCCCGACGTAAATCTTGTGTGGAAATTGTATCCCGACATATATTGTGTGTGGATTTATTATAATATTTTAGTTTGGTTTGGTTTAGTTTGGTTTGGTATACCATTTTAGTTTGGTTCTGACGCAAAGCTTGTGTGAGATTTAATAGTAAGAATTTAAATTGCCTACCTTACAAAGTACATTAAAATAAAATAAATAAAATTGATAAATATCGTCTCCAAAGACGATATTTAAGTCTCTTCCGAGAAAATGAAGGTTTTTGCAAATTTTTGGGTTCAGACCCAACGCAAAAAAGACAAGATCAAGCTTATGCGTCAATGTTCACCTGTCGAAAACTGTACATAATATGATGAAAAAGTACAGCAACGAGAAACAGAATCAGATTTCGAGTTCTATGTCTATCTGTAATTGGCAAGAAGTTATTAAAATACTAAGCGATGAAGGGCGATTGCTGTAAGCAAACAAAAACAAGATGTATAAAATAATAATTAAAATGCTATAAGGCCATTTCTAATTCTCAGAATTGAGATTTAACAGCGATAAACCAAATCAGCTGCGCTCACAACCGAGAGTTTTGATTTGCAACCGGGAAGCTCTAAACGCACGGGGGGCTCCGCGGCGATCCGCAAATGAAAAGAATGATTCGATCCTACCGATACTGAGTACTTTTGACTCGGTATCGAAACAAAAGTATCGAGTACTTATTTGTATCGAATCATCCCTAGGTTTGGTTGGTGGATCTACGTAAATTCAATTGAATAACTATTTATTACATTTTTCAATGCTAGGGTGAAAGAAATGTTGTAATAAAACATAAAAACATATAAAAATAATACATTTTTTTTCTAATTAATTAAAGTTTTGACACGACGCCAAAAAGATGGCATGGGCAATCTCCTTTATACTTGAAACAGTATCGGCATCCCCCAATGTGGGCACCACGAGCGTCTGAGTCCGCACCATGCGAGTGGGACGGGACACCTTAGCGTTCGACCCTACGCGCAAACTCTCCAAAGCTAGCACCTTGGTCACAGGTACAAAAAACACAAAAATGTTTTGACCTATCGCTGACAGACTTTAGTATTTTCTTCATGAATTGGAATGATAAAACCATTTTGGATTATAAAAACTTTTCCCTTATAAGTCATAACCTTTAAAATTAAAAAGTTATAAAATTCCATTGCATAGTGCATCAAACAATAAATAAATTCTTTATCGTCGTTTAGGTCGTATTCTCTCAAAATCAGTGAATGCGTTACGGAATTGTTATATTCAGGTTATATTTTGATTTGCCTTCTGGGTAAATTCATCACACAAATCTTTAGTCCCTAAACCATTGGTTTATTAAATTTAAAAGATTTTAATAATCTATGCCACTCACTTTAAAACTGATACGGTATTAATGTTGATCGATAAAATTTGCTTCATTGCCACTTTAGAAAAAAAAAAATGCATATTTTTTACTGCCAGTGGCTTCAAGTGATAGATGTCTTCGATTTTGTAGAATATGCAAATAATACGCCCAGTCCGAGCAACGAATTTATTCCAAACTGACTTATATGAAAACAGCTACAGATTACCTACATACTAAAAGTTTTATATCTACCTACACTATACCACACATATCCAATGTAAATCATGGAAATGGAGCAATCGACTTTATTCTGCCTTCGTCAAGCTATAACGCCGTTAACCAACATTTGACCAAATACGATTATTTGTTTAGTGCTATCTTCCTTAAAAATTCTCTATCAATCCATCTAATTGATATTTTCCTTACTGCTATAGTTTTTGATATAGCAATATAAAAAATGCCATTATTTCTTAATAAATTGCCGCTCTTTGGATCATAGATCGAAATATGGTTGTGGTGGTTAACAACGCTAGCTTTAGGACAGCAGCATTAGGAGTCGATGCAACTGTATGAATTTAAAGTTTGATCGTTTGTATTTTACTACCTCTTATGTATATTACAAAATATAAAGTTATTGAAACCTTTCCTCCGTCTTCACGTTCGTTAGGTCACTTATCAAAAATGTTTTTTTTGACGATTTCTTGTGTTTTGGAAATTCTTTACGCATAATGTAAAAATAATAATTTTACCAGTATTATTTTACGAGTATTCATAGATTCATAATATGTATAAATAGTAATTTTACCTTTCAAATTAGGATTTTTAGCTAATTAAGAAAATAAAAAAGTCGAATTTGCCCACAGAAAAGATATTTATTTGTGGGTTTTAAATTTAACAAGAAAAAACGTACAAGTACAACGTAACATAAGAATGCGTACTCTTGAACTATCGTATACAGAACGATGTACCTACCATCAGAAAACTAGCTAGTTATGTTGGTTTGCTGACGCCAGCCAGCCCGATGACTATGGAAAGGAAAATTTTGTGGCACTCAACTATTTTGACAATTATAACAAATAATATGTATGACTCTTTCCGAATGTTTAACAGATGATTTCGTATGGCGGGAGGACTGGAAGGATTATATTGATTCTGCAAGTTCCTCATTTTAAAATTGAGACTATTCCCTATATTCATAAAATATAATATCATTGCTTATAAACAGTCTCGCCTTGCTTGCAGCCTTTAAAACCTCAGTCATCCATCATGACTAAGTAATTGCAATATCTTATGAGAAATAGACAACGCTACAGCTATTGCCCATATCAATAAAATAGGCGGTATATACTCACATCTTTCAAATCAATTTGGGTACCTTCAAATCAAGAGTGAAAAGGCAGTTTCTGGGCAGGCGCATGCCATCTTAGGCTGCATCTTCACTTACCATCATCTCCGCCAAGCGCTAATCAAAAAAAAAAAAAAACAACAACAAAATCGCACGTAACATATTATGGCAATGATGTGAAGAACGCAATTTATACTTTTTTGCGTCAGTCCAATACGAATCTAATCACAGATTTTGAATCTCATTAAACGGTTAATAATATAAACACTGAATCGATTACGCGTTTCGTCAGGTTGGATTCATTTGCCAGTAATCAAAATCATGAATGTCAAAGATACGCTTCATGGAAATTAAGCTTAAACTCTGAAATTATTGTGCATTCAACATACATTTTTATGTTCTTTTTTTTTATAGCTGGATATAATTTCTACACCAAGGCTAACCTTGTGCCCGGTACAGACCAATCTGCTAGTTTCGAAAGTGCTATACTTTCAGCCTATATTAAAATCCTACTTATCTGCTCTTTCAAGGAGCATCGACATAGTAATGGTCTCATTCTTTACAAGTACGATAAAATCATGGTTGTTTTATGCAAAAACAAAGGTTTAAATTATTGTGGTTCTAATATTATATTTATATATCAGGTAAACAGTTATCGGTTCGCGTTATCTTTTTATCTGGCCAAATAGGCGAAATCTCTTGCCACAATACCTTGCTTGATAACCACACAATAATTGCTTGATTTCTTAATCTAGTACCTATTAATATACAGAATAATTTCCCTAATGAATTGATCGCTCTAAAAGACTTGTCTTTAAACACATTAACTCTTAAAAAAGAATGCAAGCATCCTTAGCCTTATAAATATTCAAAACATTTCCTTTTGAATCGGAAAATATTCGTATTAAAATAGATGATTTTAGAAAGGCTCAAAACCAAATAGTTTTTAACCGTTCATGGTTTTGCCATATACTTATTAAAGAAAATTTTAAAGTGTATCCAGTTCTCCCTTAAAACATTTTCAGATAAAACCTATTCCTT
Organism: Hipparchia sbordonii; assembly: GCA_038048805.1. Classification (NCBI taxonomy): domain Eukaryota; kingdom Metazoa; phylum Arthropoda; class Insecta; order Lepidoptera; family Nymphalidae; genus Hipparchia; species Hipparchia sbordonii. The sequence continues at coordinate 15,644,848 of CM076103.1, forward strand.
GCATCAGTAGGAAGGTTGTCTTTTGTCAGTTAAAAAAAAATAAAAAACCTCAAATTTTATCTCATTGTGTTAAATCAATTCTGGATAAGTGGCATTAATTACGTATAACATTAAAGGGTGCCCCTAACACGCGACATGCGTCGAAGTTAACTGACCGCAAGGCAGGTGTTTCTAAAAGCAGCAAGTTAGTCTGAATCTTCATCTATAATATAAAAATGAATCGCAAAATGTGTTGGTAAGCGCATAACTCAACAACGCCTGGACCAATTTGGCCAAATCTTTTTTTAAAATGTTCGTTGAAGTTCAAGGATGGTTTTTACGGCGAGAAAAATTAGAATTATTGCTTGAAAACCCCTAAAAATAGCCCTTTTCTTTTTCCCATACAAATGATTTGAAACTAAAACGTAGTCAATTTGAGCTTTATTGCTATGGTATAAAGTTCATATTAAATTACAAGCACTCACTGTTGTCTAAGCAATGTAGGTGTGTTCCTAACGTCAAAGATCATAAATCTATCAAAACAATGTGCGTGTGTGCGTTGGAGCACAGAATACATAGTTGGAGGAGTTTAATGTCGCGTTCCGAAACTCGCGTTTCTTTTGTATTAGTTTCGGCACGCGAGATAAAATGCATCAGTTTCCACGTCATTACATCAGTCAAACAAAAAGCGAAGCATCGGTGAAAAATGTCGCAAAAACGGGGAAAATTATCCATATTTAAAATCTTTTAAAAACTTCTTAATCGCGATCATAATAATAGAAATTGACGCGGACGAAGTCGCGGGCGTCCGCTAGTTTAATATATTTTAAAGTACTATTACAGTAGTATAATAAAACTTCTAAAAATCAGGTAAAACTGAATTCTTAGATACTTAATTTCAAAGTTAAAATTCAACAAATAACTAATTTCTACCTTAATACGAGAATAACGTAGATGTTATTTAATGGCTTATAATTTTGTATGTAAATTATTTCTGTCGATTAATTTGTCAAGTATCAACGAACAAGAAATAATTTACGTAATGTTGTTGCATTTTTTCGATGCTCTAAACATCTGCATGTAAACAATAATCATCTTCGGGAAAGATGCGAAGTATAATTAGATATCAAACTTCACAAGGTAAGTTCGTTTGATTCTTAATTATATCAATAATAGAAGATAGAAGATAAAATAGGGTGACAGAGGCATTCGCTCATATTGAAAAGTGTTCTAGTCTTTTTTACATATTCCGTGACGGCGAAGTGAATTCGCTTTTATTTCATAAAAAATCTGCACTTTTGAAGTCTACGGCTACGGCTCTCTGCAGCGGCAGATAGTGGTGTAGTGGTGTAGAACTTGCAAGATTTTTTTTTATTATTAAATATGTATAAAATATAATTCACTATTTCGACCGAGACAGCCGTGGCAGTCGTGGCCGAGTGGTTAAGGCGTCTGACTCGAAATCAGATTCCCTCTGGGAGCGTAGGTTCGAATCCTACCGGCTGCGAAGATTTTATACAGTTTAATTTTACATTTTGATAATGCATAATTATTTTTATTTGCTTAGTTATTTTCGCGGAATTATCTAATTTTAAATATATCCTATAGAAAAAAGTTTTCTATTATAACTCTTGCCGCCTCTTGAATTTCACTCACTCACACATTCATTGTCTTCACTTGAACTCATTTTGTCAAATACAATTTACTTTTCAAAATCAATGACGAACAATGAACAACAATAATTTTCCCCGCATTGAAGTGTTCATTGGTTTTTTTTCTATAAACAGCTTTCTATTTGCAAGCTAGTTGGAAATTTAAATAAAACCTTTGATTTTTTATATATGAATAGCGGGCAAACGAGCTGGCGGGTCACCTGATGTTAAGTGATTACCGCCGCCCATGACCACTTGTAGTACCAGAGGCAGTAGGCAATACCAATACGTTGCCGGCTTTTCAGGAACTTATTGATAAGTTACCTTCTTGGTTGTCATATTTTGGAGTAAAAGGTCGACAGAAGTGAGTTTACTATGTAATTTTTCTGGCCGCTAAGCTAAGCCAGCAATGGATTTTCATACAACTTTTGCCGGCCGCTGCTGGCCAGTACAGCAATTTCAATTTATCTTGAAGAAGGTTGTTAAATAATGCTCCCAAGCATGTTTGAGAAAATAAATTATTTTTTTTGATGTCCCAAAAATCATGAATGAAAATTTCCATGAGCAGTCCATCGCCTCCGTGGCGCAATTGGCTAGCGCGTTCGGCTGTTAACCGAAAGGTTGGTGGTTCGAGCCCACCCGGGGGCGCAGTATTTTATTTCAATTTAGGTAACATGTTACAGTATTTTTTATTTTCTTTATTTCTTTCTTTGCACTACTAGACTTAAATCTCGGATACATTTTCACATGCCTCGGTCTTGGGCCGCCCGTATAGCGGCTGCCTTTGTCTCGTCTGATGTCGTCGGTCTGCCAATACAGCGCTTTCCGGTGAGAGGGCACCAGTTCGTATTTTTTACACTACAGAACTTCTTGGGCTGTCAGCTGCTGTCTATCAGCTTTGACTCGTTGGATTCTTTCAGTCTTTTCAGAGTTGAAGGTTGAAGGCCCTTTTGTTCGGCATTCTAAAAATAACTTGAATAGAAATACCTACTTGCTCTTTTATTCTTTTTGTTTGATGTGTGTTAATTAAGATTTTAGTAATTTATGTTTTATGTCATAATATTAATATAATAATAATAATTTATTAAAAATTTAAGCTAATCTTTAAAATTAATTATTTCAACTGTATTATTATCTCCCGTATGGTCTAGTGGCTAGGATACCTGGCTTTCACCCAGGAGGCTCGGGTTCGATTCCCGGTACGGGAACTTTTGGTTGATTTTGTTTAGACTAACTTTTTTTCTATGATACGAGTACGCTGAACTGCTAATGGAAATGGGGCCCAAGATTTTATGTACAAAAATCAGTTATTATGTATGGTGCCAGGCAGTCGAGAGAACTATCAGTACTATTATAGAGTCCCGCAGTTTAAAGAACTAGCAGATGGCAGATGAGACCTAAAAGAAATCTCTGCAGAACCTTTGTAGACTCATGTAGTTTTTAAGGTCCATAAAATATGTATATTATTGTAAACTATGTCTACATTGCTTTAAAAAGTTCTACAAAAGTGTTTGTCAGAAGTGGGATTCGAACCCACGCCCTCAGAGAGGACCAGAACAGCTCAAACCTACTGAGTAGGCAAGGTAACCTTGAGTCTGGCGCCTTAGACCGCTCGGCCATCCTGACTGATGACGAACGTGTCGAAATTATCGACCTTATTTGTTATACTTTATTTGAACAACAACAACACTATACTTACAGAAAGACTCATGTAACTATGAAATTACAAAGTTCACTCGGCATTACATTGATCACTTTACTGTTTTTTTTAATTATAAAACTGACATAATTTTGTTATAGGTTTGGAAGTTAAGGTTATAGTCGCCATCTATTGAGGGACTCATAGACCACTACGATTTAGTTCCGATCTTTATTTCTTAAAGAATAGTTGCACTACTTTTGTATAGATGTCACTATGTTAATATGATACATCCATGTAAACACAAACATATATAATATGTTTGTGCATGTAAACTGGCATAAAGTATAGACAATTTAAAAATCCTCGCCACAGAAATCAGAATAATAAAAGTATTCTCTATCTCTGGGAACTTTTGTTTTCAGAGAACTTGGAGTTAAAGTTACTTTTGACTTTCGACTATACACTGTCCACACACTGTCTAAAGCTCGCTGCATACGTAACGTGCACGGGACGTGGACGGGACGTGGCCCGGACGTGGTTAGTAAACACGGACGGGAATTTTTAATGCATACGCAACGTGGCAATAACTCAGAACTAACGTGCTAGTGATGTGAACAAGGAAAGATGGATTTTTCTAAGATTGTAGCGAGCTAACTTGGAAGGGGTATAGCAGTGTAAATACAACCCATACCCCTAATCGGTTTTTACACGCCATCGTGTCGAAACGTTAAATCGCTTGGCGGCACGTCTTTGACGGTAGGGTGGTAACTAGCCACGGCCAAAGCCTCCCACCAGGCCAGACCAGAGACAATTTAGAAATTATAAATTCCTAAATTGCCCCCGCCGGGAATCGAACCCGAGACCTCTCAGTTATAAGACCACAGCGCTCACCACTGCGCCAGGGAGGTCGTCAAAGGTTGATACTATATACCTATTGATTTGAGCATAAAAAGTTCAACTGTAATTATTATTACATATTAAAATATAAGTAGAGATACCAATGCAATAAATTAATAAAATAAATCTGACCGTTTTCAGTGAGTGATAGTTCGACTGCAATTTTACGCCACAGATAATTTTTATATTTGGTGTCTAAATACTTTCAATGATCGTACACACTCAATTAGTTTTTCCATTCGTCCATTTTTGCTTCGTAGGTAAATACACAAACATCACTACTTAGCTCTCCGGAGCGAACGGGGCGACTGTGCATACGCAGCGGAATCACGCACGGGACGGGGCACGTGCGGGACGGGACGTGCTAAACATCGTCGCCGACGATATTTTTCCCGTTCCGCGCGTGGCACGTTCCCGTCCCGTCCGTGCTCCGTGACGTATGCACAGTCGCTTACATTTTCTATGAAACGATGTTTCCAAAACTCCACGTCCCGTCCCGTCCACGTCCCGTCCCGTCCCGTGCACGTTATGTATGCAGCGGCCTTAACATTTAGGATTTAGGTATTGGGGGCTGATTCTGTAACTCAGTGTCTATCAACGACGATAGACATTTTTTATCCATTGAAAGATTGAAAAGAAATACCCAGGTACTGGATAAAAAATATATGTCAGTGGCTTTCATTTTTTATAGGCACTGAGTTACAGAATCAAGGGACAGATCCACCAACTTATTTGTAGTTAATGGGGTCGCTAGTGGAGAATTAACTTATGCTAGATACTTACTTATTGAAAGCGAGGAAAGCGGTACCTACCTACTTACTGCATTTTCATAACATTGTGTACGCTCATTGTACGGCGATCGCACTAGAAAAAACTGATAGCAGCGAAGACCATGAACACTTGGACAGCGCAATCGAGCGGAATGATATTGTAAAATAGCGGCCGTTCCGTTACAATTATTTTGTCCACCTGCACAGATAAGTTTGTTTTGACGCAAAGATTTGACGTTTTGGTTTGTCGTAAAACTTGGTACCTACTCTTTGGTTTGTCATTCTTTTTCATTTTTATTTCTAGTCTGTGTGTAGTTTACAAAATGTTTACAAACAATCGAAATTGAGATTTTAAGCTTAAAATGGAAGTTGAAGTGAAAATAAAGGAAGACATGAAAAAGCTTGGCTGCGTATGCGACAAGAAGATATCACTTGCCTACTTTTTGTACATATATTTAGTGGATCAAAAACTCATGTATGACACGGAATACTGCTACAATAGAGACGTCGACACGCTCTATGTCGTCGCTAAGCCCAACAAAACCGAAAAGTTAAACATATACGTGCCCATTGCGACTAATCAAGACGTTAGTATGAACTTCATAAGTGTTTTACAGGAGAATTTGTGTACGGTTGAAACGGGCCCGAGTATCAACTTGGCGTTTATCGAGAGTGACTTTACGACGGTTATTTACACGTTCACTAAAGGGCTCGCGGAGCGGCAGAGCGCGGACACCGCCTCCCTCAGGAGGCAAAAGGAGGAAAAGCGAAGTTTCATCAACTCTGAACTGAAGAAGAACAAGAGTGCAATACTCAACGAGGCCCTTAACGGTGGTGTGGTCGACGATGATGATTGTCAAGTGTTGGAATGATGGTTCGTAGTGCCCTCCTATAAGTACATTAGTTTCAAGACTGAATAGTGTTTGTAGTCAGTTTCAGTGTAGAACACTCACTGGTGAACTTTCAACTCAATAGCTCATGTTGGCTGATATAATTCAGCGCATGGGTAGACGCATGTGCCATTACATGTATTGCTTCAGCAGCTTACATGATGCATACCTCTATGCAAGTTGAACGTTTTCCAGTTCCCACATGCGTGCACCAACATATACCACAGTTTTTTCTAGCAAAATTTTCTACCTCTATCTTTCCAAACCCTTTACAAGTAGATAAACAATGATCTATGGCCCTAGACCTTGTTCCAACCTTGCTGTGTGGGCACTATCGTTGTTTACCTTTACCTAATAATATCTTACCATAAAGATCTTTTTCTCATATGGGACAATATGCATTTAATTTAAATAAATAGTAGTATTGTTAGATCATTTGGGAATATTGTGATAGGAATCTGTTTATTACTTACTACTGTATGATAAACAATGAATGGACTCTGCATGTAATATTGTATATAAATGAACAAAAGGCAACTAACCATTGTTATTTTTAGTACAGCTGCTGTATTCTCTATTTTTGATGTTTGTAAATAAATGAAAGGTAAATGAAATGAACCGTTGTTATTAATTTTACACTTTATTATAAGTTACACATCAGACATGGTACACATATCCACTTCTCAATATATTAATGTTTAACACTTTGGGTGGGCGGTATGAAGCTACATATTTAGTTAACAATACAACCTTTATATTAATGGATACACCCAGTAGTTCACTTATGTTTGTGTGTCATCCTTGTGTTGGTAGAAATAAGATGTTGAACCAGTGGTATATATAAACTACCAAGGTAAGTAATAAAACATAATAGACGATAGATAATTCATTAAAAAAATAATAAATAGTTACAGTACTATTATATGTAGGTATATCTTAATAATTGCTACAAAACTATAAATAATTTTCAAGTTGAAGTTAAACCTTTTGTTAACATATTTTTGACATCTGCAAGGAAAAACATTGTAACTCAATTTTTAGCGATTTTGAATTACCTATATATATAATGCTCAAGATTATTTATCTAGATTAGGGGTTACCATGTTTTTCCTTGCAGGTGCCGTTTTAATCTTTTATACCTTTTTATTACTCTTACTATGTACAAGTAAAAGTAAGTAAATCTCTATTGATTATTGCACTGATTTGATTAACTTTCAAAAGCGGGACAACATATACCCACAAATATATTTACTGCTCGTGATATGAAGGTACTATTAAATTTTTATGTTGCATTATCTGCTTTAATATAATTATTCTATCTGCAAATAACTGGGTATGTCTTCCAATCTGCTTCCAATATTTAATATTTTACAAAATGACCTTAAAATAAAGGAGATAAAGGAGATTAATAATAAATAAGTGTTTGATAGTGTATACAGAAGAAACTTATTTAAATATTGATTAAAAATAGTTTTTCAGTCGATATAGTTTTATAAAAGTAAAAAAATTCTAGAACTTAAACCTTACTACTAGTTTATTCGACTATGTGAAATGAATTACATAGGTACATAAATGTAATATCAATAAAGAAGAATCATTACACAACTTATAAAATAAAATGTTAGAGTCAAGGCACACTGAAGTCACAAGATCACAGTGTGCCTTAACCCTTAGGCACCATACACATGTTCTGAACATACGCACTGCTACGTAAAATAAGGTTTAAGTAATGTACTTACACATAAAATTAATTGCTTAGTACACTTGACTTTTCCATCATGATTATTTTTTATCATAATTTTCAAAATTATAACAAGAAATGTGTATCTTCCAGTCTTGTACTAAAGCACTGTTTGTTATGTGTAGGTCCTACTAACTTAAATGTCGATTGCGAATCAATTGAATAGCTCTGAAAATAACTACTATTTACAGGTTTTTATAGTTCTAAGTTGAAAATATAATAAATATTAAAAGTCCGTTCTAAATATAGTATAGGTATACTGATCGTATTTTACAGCACTGGCCGGAAAATGCACCTGACGTCATTAGTGCGCGTAAACTGTATCAGTTGTGTCAACTAATGCGCATAACGTCAAATGCCCACATCGCATTTAATCGAACTCCAGTACTGTGTAATATGCGATCAGCTCAAATAAAGTTAACTGTACAACTTTCGTCACTGCACTGGGACTTTGTCCTTTCAGTCATTTCTTCAACCACTAATAATTTTGAACACATTTAAAGCACCATTTCAGTTTATTTTATAACAAGTTCTTATTGGTTTTAATGCATTTGCCTCTAAAGCAAATCTCAGTTTCGTGCGATACTTCGGTAGACATAGACGTGCTGACGACGTTGGCTGGATCCATAAAATTGGATATCGACGAACTTTCTACTTTTACAGTGGTTTTATCTGGAAGATCACTCCCTTTATTAGCGTTCTGAAGATCTACTAATGTTTCTGTAACGCTTTCGTTGTTGTCATTAGCAGTTTCTGCAGTGATTTCTTCAGGAACGTATGAACTTTCAGTTGTAATCTTGACTTTCGTTACTCCTGTGTCAACTTCGTCAGTATTTACTTTGGGCAGTTCTGTTGTTGTTATTTCTTTTTCAGATGTAACATTTTTAATATCTGAAACATCAGATGATGTTATTCCAAACAAATAATCCATGAAACTAAAGCCATCCGATCTATCAATAGCTGTTACACTCTTAGAGGTTGGTTCTGTAGGCTCGCTGTAGTAAGAGCTATCATCTAAAGTAGGGTCCGGTGAACCTGTACCTAAGTCCAAATCACCTGGACTGACTCTTTCTGTAGTAGTAGCTATTTCACTGTTCGTGGTGGAAACTGCGTTTTCTTTCAATATTTCCGTATTGCTTTCAACGTTATTTGCAGTAGTTATTTTAGGAATATCTATATTTGTGATTGCATCAAGCACGTCTTCGTGTGTCTCAAAGAAATTTTTAAGGAACTGGTAGTTGGGCTTGTAAGTCGTTACCGCGAACTTTGAATTACCTTTACTCGACTTTTCTAAAGAGTTCTTGGATACGTATTGGCCTAGACGATTAACTGCGTGGGGATAATATTGTGATTCCGCTACATCGATTCCTTCTGTGACTGGACGTACTTTGACTTTTTTCCAAAATCCACGACGACGATTCTTTTGGTTGGCTATTTCCTGAAAACAAGCATACTGTTAATTATATAATAAAAAAATACAAAAATATCTGTACCTACGAGTATTGTAAAATTTTATTATAAAAACGTGACCGTGAATCCGAATTTAAATTACTGTATTGTGATTTATACTTTTTGGTAATAAAAAATGATGTTCTTACCTCGGTGACAGAAAGAGCATTATTTGATGTAGGGGTTGTCGTTTCTTCTTGAATCGGGGTCGTCGATTTCAGAGAATAATTTTCTCCTGATGAAATAATTCTTTCTGGGGGGATCTCCCCTATTTCACCGCCCTTATGTTTCATAACATTGCTCGTATATTCGTTTTCGTCTTGTTCTTCTAAACTTTTCATGACTTCTTCTAACATACTTTCGAATGTTGACATGGTATCAGTGGAATCGCTCTTAGTTACTTTGCTTTGTTCTACCAAAGCTTCAAGTGTAGGCGGTATATCGGGCATTTTTTTATTGACGCGATTGTTATATGCTGGTGTTACAGAAATAAGTATATCTTCATATTCGTTTCTTGCTGTAATTATATCGAGTTCATCTTTAGATTTGCTATCGCTCGCTGTAACTTTGGTCTCATCGGCAATATTATTGGGATTGTAAGGCTTAAAAGTATCTATAGAAATCTTAGGTGACCAGTGTTCACTTTCCGGCGCCGCATATTTGGGCCTGTTGATTGAGTAGTTAGAATCTTGATCTTCAGATACTTGGTCTTCTGTTTCTGGTTTTTTATTATATCTCTCAGAAAGTCGTGGTCTGTGGCTGTATCTACTAAGAGCATTATTTTTCACGGTTGTCGATGATATATCTGTTTGCGTTTCAGGTTTATCAGTAGGTTTCTCAGTTGGTCGTCTTCCTCGGAAACGATTTTTGGCTTCATATGGCCTTCTCGTGATTGTTGTTTCCGTAGATGTAGTTGCATAACTAGGCCGCCTACGTCTAAATTGACCGCGTTTCGTAGATGTTTCTGACGTAGAAGACGGTATAGATGATTCAGTTGATGGTTCTGGTTTATAAACAGGCTGTTTATAATCTTGAAATTCTGGGCGAACGTGAACTTGCTTGGTCTTTAAGTCAGCTTCAATTTCTTCAATTCTCATAGTTGTGCGCCGTCTATCAAAGGCGGGTCGGTATGTTATGGGTTGGACAGGCTTTTTTCGGTCAGTTCGTAATGATTCACTTAAAGAAGTCTGGTGATACTGCCTTATGACTCCTGGACGAACTCTCACCCTGTTATACGATGGCGTTGTTTCTATAATATTTTCTCCTTGTTCTTGACTTAGTTCCTGGCTTACAACTTTTGTATCTAGGTCTGGTTCACTTGTTATTTCTTTTTGTCTGTTAGTCTGAAATTCATCATTACTGGAGTAGACTGGAATATTTGTCCCAGTTTCAAGGTTGGATGCTTGTGTAGCGAATAATATACTGTCTTGACTCTCCGGATTTTGTTCAGATGAAGCCTGTAAAGAATTACGCTCTTCTTTTACTTCTTCGTAAGATTGTGTGGTATACTGTGGTGATGCACTGCTTTTTTGTTGATAGGCATAATTTTCATCGTTGTTAAGTTCTTTACGTGCATAAGGAACGTCGGATACAGAATGTATTGCAGTAGTGTGCTGTTGTGGTAGGTCCTCTAATTCTGAGTTTACAGGCGCGGTTATGGAAAGTTTATCATTACTATAAGCATCTTCTGTATCTTCAGCTTTTGCAGTATCGTGGTTATTCGATGGACGCACATTAGGTTCAGTGATTGCTTCAATGTCTACGGTACTGGTCCGCTCCATTAACGTAACAGGATAATTTTGATGAAGTACGTCTCGTTGGTAAGCTAAGTCGTTTTCTTTTTTGCTTTGTTTATTTCTTTTTGTGTAATTTTCATCAGATTCAGGGACTTTGTAATGAACACGTCCTCTGGTCCTTGTTCGTATGGATTTGGTAGTGCTTTCGCTAGAGTCAACCGATTTTCTCGTAGCTGATTCGGTTGTGATTTGATTTGATTCATATCTTGACCTAGTAGGTAGCGGTTTTCTTTCTCTTAAGGGTCTTCTTGTAATTGAGGCACGCGTAGAGTATTCCTGAGACTCTAGTTTTGCTGTTGGATATCGAGGACGGCCTCGAGATCGAATAGGTGACCTCCTAGTTGTAGTAGTGGTGCTACTTGTGGACGATACTACATCTTGTGAATTATAAGGAGCATCGTATTGGTCATATTCAGAGGATGACTTTATAACTTGATTATCACTTACAGTTTCAGAAAGAACGTTTCCTGCCGTATGGTTTTCAGATATGTTGGACTGCATTTGTAAACCAGTATATTCTTGTGATGGGTTAGTGTCTGTTATAGTTTTAGTTCCGTCTGCAGAGTCAATTGGATTGTCAGAGTTGGTATATTCATTTTTGGTGTTTTCGGCAGTTTTTGTGAAATAATCTTTGGTATTAAACACTGGATATCTAGAATGTTGGATTTCAGATTCATGGTGTATTTCCGGGGTATAATTTTGGAGATAATTTGGTGTTACCTGCTGAGGCTTAAGTTCTACTTTAGGCTGTTCTGATTCTATTTCTTGCTTTCCTGGAGCTGACGTAGAACTTATTGAAATTGAAGGTGGAGAGATTGATATTTTGGGTCCTGAATTTCCATATGCTTCCTTGTACTCGTCGAAGAAATTTTGGTAATCTAAGGGTGTACTAAAATGGAATGCTTGATTGATAGAGTATGGATTGTGCGTGTCTAGTAATTGATTTGGATATGTCGAGGGTTTAGTTGATGTTGTAACCGTTGTTCTAGCGGTAGTGGTGGTTTCAGGTTTATAAACATTTTCAATTTTTGTAGGCTCTGATGGTTTGTATGTGGGTGGAGTGTCTTTTATTAGCGAGTTTATAACAACTGATCCTACATGTGGAGATGGGAAGGGAATCTTTGCAAAGCCTTGAGGAGTATTATAGCTCAGCGGCGCTACAAAGAACGGTAATTGTCTCAGCTTTTTATCAATGTTTTCAATGTTGGACAAATATGGTAGTTCGAATTTAACATAGTTTTCTGGCGGTGACAAAGATGAAGGACCGATAAATACTTTTGGTGCATTGAAAGGGTTAACTGAATCTAGTACTGCTACAGTATTGGCATTTTTCAAAGAATTCAAAACGTCACCAACTTTTATTTGGTCATCCTTTTTTGCATCATGCGTTGAGAAAATCGCCAAAGGAGGTTGATGTGGCTTCAGCTTCTTTGGTTTAGCTGTTGTTGTTTGTACTGTCGTAGTAAAGGGCGTCGTTACAGTTGAGAACTTTGGACTATGATTTAATTCACGGAATCGACCATTAAAGTTTGTAAAAAATTCTTGGGAGTTGAATGTATCCATCGGTTGAGCTATGGGTGTTTGAAGTTCCGCTGCGAGGTTTTGCATTAGAGGATTCTGTCGTTGATTGTAAAGCTCTGTATTTACAAGCTGTGCTGCTGTTAAAGGGTTTCTAAAATTAAATTGTCCTCTGTTTAATGATTCTAAGGGCACATACAGTAATTGTACTTCTTCTCTCTCCACTTTCGTTTTGGGGGCGGCAAACGTCTCTTTAGACGTATCGGCAAGTTCAAACTTAATTTTTTGTAATGATTGTGGTTTCTTTGCTGATATCAAATCGCTGTTATTTTCTGCTCGATATCCATCGACGAATTTAGGAGGTTCATGGTTAGTTTTTACAGCCTGAGTTATAAAAGACTTGACTGGAGATGCTGCAGACGGATTTGGTTTAGGTGGAGTATTTTCAAATTTAACCTGATTAGAATGAATTTGAGGTCTTGGTTTCATTTGTGGTACATTGTCAAAACTGAACTGCGGTGCAACGAAGCCTTGACTGAGTGGAAAATTTGGTTGCGCTAAACCAAATCTTAACCCTTGATTGAATCCTTGTTCCGAGATGTAGTTCTGGGGAGCAGAGGGTACCGATTGGAGGTACAGCTGACGGTTCGATGGAGAGTTGTAAAATCCTCTCGACGGAAATGTATCTTGACTAAATCCCGTTGGTTTTACGAATCCCGGGAAAGGCTCTGACAGTATTCTCGGTTCTGCTACTGCTTGTCTTCTAATTTGAGGTAACTCTCTCTCAATTGGTCCTGATAATGGAACCCAGTCGCTAATGTCTGATGTGTATGAGCTGATTTGACGAGACCATCTTGATTGTGCTTTCTCCGTTGAGGAAACAGCCAGGAGTGCCAATAGAGCTAGCACCTTAAGCGCCATCTGAAAAAAGAAGAAATAAAAAGATTCAACTTATTGAACTTTGAGAGTATACTATACGTCTAAGATAAAATAAATCTTCAACAGGGAGTTAAGCACCAATTATGCATCACGATTCACCCGCTGACATAATAAATGTTGCACGTCGCGGCGCGGGAGCTTGTATTGTAATGTTAGTGTGTTATGTATTCGCGTAACTAATGCCCTTAATATCTGATTGGAATAGCGATTTGTGACAGCTTAATGTAGTTAGCATAACTTCCTATAAGGAAACGTGCTGTGAAATCATACAACTTTCTCGCACACTCTTTACTGTGTAACATGCTGAATGAACACTGGAATTATTTGGCTGAGAATTTTCTTTTAAGCAAATTAGTACCTAATTACCTACCGCGTAATCGAAAAAGATAAGTTGCAGTAGGTGAAAGGCTAAAATAGGTAGTAGGTACTTGAAATCCGTCATCGATACTTGTCCACGTATGAACATAGGTCCCTTGAAAGGATTGCCACAGAAAGAGAACTTTTGCCACTTATGTCTAGCGATTCCCGGTGGATCGTCGATCCAACTAGTGAGGTCTCCCAATGCTGCGCTTCACCTTGCGGAGTCGCTATACAAGCACATTGGAAGTTGGGACCCCAACTTATGCCGGTAATTCGAACCATAAATTCAGCCAATGACAATTGGGATAATTGCATTGAGATACTGAGAAAATTGTTACAAGGGGAGCTTAAATAAAATCTGTAACAACAGTTGGGATGGATTGCATTGAAACAATTACAAATTTCCTAGGGAAGCTTAGTTTAAATCTTTTGATTTAGATACCCTGGCCCTATAATTAAAGGTAACCGTGTGGTTACTCCATTGTTGCTCTGAATACGTAGTTTCCCAACTGTAGCTACATTGTTGGATATGATCACTATTGTTGGACGACCTTGCTCTCCGGGCAGTGCAGGACACAAGCCCGCTCACCATATTTACATTGAATACGGATTGGCTTGCGATCTTTATCTTGATATCTTAGTTTTTTACCCGACTGCGGCACGCAAAGGAGGGTAATGTGTTTATCAGTCTATGTATGTAAATATATGTGCGCTCTGGAGACCAAACCCGTGGGCCGATTTTGTTGATTCTTACGTCAATCGATTCGTGTTATTCTCAGGAGTGTTACTAAAAACATAAACTGTTATGTTTTTAGTGACACTGCCAAAATTAACACGATCGATGAATCAAAATTCAACATGGCGACCACCACTCACCAGACGCCATTGGTGACGGATATAAACTTATCCCGATTGTATATGTCAAGCTAAAAGCCTAAGATTAATTAATTGTAAGTAGGTATAAAAGAGAAATTCAAAGCGAATCGTCTCAAATGAACGTCATAGGCTTTACAGAATCATAGTACACCTTATGAAGTCACCACGCAATCTACACTTTTCCTCTGATGGTGAAAACGTAATTATATGACACTTTCGCCGCCGCCGGATAGATCTGTATGGAAAAATATCCGTTATTATCCCGAGCCTCTGCGGTTACCGTGTGATCTTTCGTGCCATAATTAAGCAACTCAATAATAATAGTAATTTATTTATTCACCAAAATGAAGGTACAATATGATTGTGATGGAAAAAATCACGGAGATATCGATAAACATAGGTATAAAAACACAACTCCTCCTCCTTTTTCGAAAGTCGGTTAAAAAAGTAAGCCTATGTTACTCCCGATAACTATCGGTGAAAGTCCCGTCAAAATCGGTCCAGCCGTTCTCGAGATTAGCGGCAACACACAGACAGACAGGAACCTTCCGTATTTCCTTACATATGCATGTAGTACAAAGCTGGTATTTTGAAATTACAAACAGACACTTCAATTTTATTTATATGTGTGGATATAATATGTGGGTAGTTCTACGATAAGAGGTAACTTGTGCGGGAATCAGTTTAAAATAGAAATTTTACTCTATATGTTGTTATTTTTTGCAGTGAAACACATCACCTAAATGTACTTTATTAAATAACGTCACGATTCAATGCCTAATTAAAGTATATTTTTCTGAAATTCCTTATAAAGTCTAAAAAAGTCTCTAACCTGGCCTGTCCCCCTGTCGGTTTCAGTTCAATTTGAAACGATACATACTTTCTTTGTATCAGTTATTAAACTAAAGTATGTTAAACACAAACTTCAATAAATGTATTCAAGTATTGTTAAGGAAAAATAGAACAATATTTATTTATTTGCAATATATTTTAAACTTAACTTTTGTCCCACTGTTTTTGGGTATCTACTCTAGAAAATTTCATTCCGCTGCTACAAACACAAATATAAAACGGCCATATTCCAAATAGTACTCAAAGTCATCTACTGACGTGTAGTTCGTAATGCAAAACACGTGAGCCGTTAAGAGCGCCGTCATTTGTTAGTTGTTGCGACCGTTGATTCAAAGTAGTCGTTTCGCGAGGTCATTGTGTCTCTCACCTGGCAAGTCATAAAAGTTATATTATTCATTCAATTTATTTGCATTTACTGGTCTAATTAAATAATGATGGACTAGTGAAAGTGTGATACATAATGTACCGAAAAACTTCTTATGTCAATTAAAACAATACAATTTATCATGAAAACGTCTCTCACCTGCCATATTTCACCTGGCAAGATAAATGTCAGGAGAGAAACTAGTTGACCAGGGGAGATAAGGTTAGTGCAAACAAACAAAGTAAAAAAAGTCAAAAAAGTCAACAAAGTCAACAAAGTCAAAAAAAGTCAAAAAAGTCAAAAAAGTCAAAAAAAGTCAAAAAATCAAAAACCGTCAAAAATGTCAAAAAAGTCTTTTTTGACTTTTTTTGAATTTTTTGAATTTTTTGATTTTTTTGATTTTTTGACTTTTTAATAAAATATGCATAAAGTGACTTGCCCTTACGTGAAAAGATAAATAAATAGAACAAAAATCATAATATAAGTGTTTAATGAAAAAACAGCTACTTTTCTCCGTGGCCGTATTCTCTATGGACTTAAAACCTCTTATCGTAGAATCACCCATGTATAGGTAAATTGTGAAATAGAAACTTCTTTACGCTAAGAGCGACTTTAGCTCCCTTTACTACTAGGTATCTACATACGTATTAGGTATTCTATGCCTTAGTGTTAAGTTTGATTTTTGTTTTTTATTAATTTTGGCATGCTCTTATGTGCTGTAGGCATTGGTTTACGAATTTACTAGTATCTATTAGTAGGTACCTGCGTTTCAGTATTCGACCAATATTGATGTGTCTAACTTTTCTCTATCTATAAGAATAGTATCAAAGATGTTATCTGAAATATTTACCGGTAGTAAATAGGTACCTACTCGTTGCACAACCGATATCGGCACGCGTCAGGGCCGGCCCGGTTTCCCGGAACCGGAGAGAATTTTCCGCATAAGTCTTCCGGCTGGCGAGCAGTGAGCAGACGAGATAAGAAGCATTTTCACGCTCGCTTGCGGAGCTCACTGCATTTATTGTGGTGCAAGTTATAGAATTTTTTTACTATATTAAAAGTTTAAGACGCGGTTAAACGGCGCGCTATAACACGAGCTCGGCTCGTTGCTCGGCGCGCCACGCGCTGTTTAAACAACTACGCTCGGCGCGGCTCGGCAAACTTTGCACGATCCATCACTTGTCGGTTTTTTCGACACGGATCAAAGGCGCGCGCGCCATCTAGGCTCGGCTCGTGTTAATACGCGCCGTCTAAACAGATGGCACAGAGCGCGGGATGAACGAATGCCGCTGATGCCGCATCTCCACGGACGGCTCGGCTCGTGCTACCCCGCGTCGTTTAAACAAGCAGGCTTGCGTCCGCATTAAGCCGAGCCGCGCCTACACGGATGGTGCGGCGCGGCGCGGCTCGTGTTATAGCGCGCCGTTTAACCGCACCTTTACATAGAACATCTTATTCCTGCCAAAACCTGAGCCATTTGCTTTTACCAAATTTTTCTGTTTTTCTTTGGAAATACACTGTTTCTTGGCTAACTAGTAGCTTAATGCGTCCGTCCTAAAGCCGTCAAAAAAAATTAAAAAAACTAAAACCGCTTCATTATTTGTCAATTGTTACTATACCAAGTACCGTCTTGTCGCTTTATGCGACAGACACTCTCTGCGAAGCCGGGACAGGCCGACTGGTCAAATCCAAAGCTCCATAATAATATATCACACACGTCATATTATTTGCTGCGTACGCTTATACGCTTTCCGCCTGTAACGCATTCCACAAAGTAATTGCGTCTCGTCACTCGAGCATGCTTTTTATCCGCATGCCACTCGCCTTGCACATCGCGGGGGCGTTGTCCGAACTCAGATAGACACCCAGAAATGCACAATGTACCTGCTTTGTATTGCTCTAATTAATAACTAGTGGTTCGCCCCGAACTGAGACCTCGCGATATCCCATAATTCCCAAAAGTTTTAATTATATATTGTAATAATTAACTTTTAACATTAGACGCAATAAGAAAAATAATAGTTGACATAAAACTGTTTTACTGACACAGCGCCATCTATTAGCATTATTGTGAAGCTAATAGCTTCACAATAATGCTAATAGATGGCGCATTAAAATTAAATAATTTCGTTTCTTTATAACATTTATCTAATTTTAGTATTTGTTGTTCAAGTACAGGATATAACTGAATTTTCAACCAAGTTTCACGTTCTAATATTCAGTATTTCAGAAGTTATAGGGCTCTGACAGACATTTAGACGGACACGCTTCTCTGTCTAGTAGGCAAGCGCCCTAGTTGACTCAGAGAACTCGCTTCGCTCGTTCAATTAATTAGGGCTACTACATAGACTATATAGACTTAGGTATTAGACTTAGATGAATAAAGAATATCTATACTTAGTTAATCATCCATTCCATTATTCGCTGGGCGCACATTGGCTCCTATTAGCCGAGCGACTGCGTTTTATTTCTTGCAGTTTCTTGCTTCGAGACCCTCAGGGGCGGCTCGGATGTCCGAACCTCAGGATTTGAACTATATTAAGTACTTTATTTGCTCAACATGGGTAATAGTAACATGGTTGCACGGGTTCCGTAAGAGCGGCCATTCGCGTTACATGAAAATTACACAGTCACTACAAGTGGGTATACGTACAATGTATCATTTCGTGTGTACTCAGATGGTTGCCGTTCCGTTTAACGCAACACGCCACCGACCGGCTTACGCGGCGACGCATGGCGCGGTACAGTTCGTTTTACGTAAGAAGGACGCTGCATAAACACTTCTACCGACGCAGACGTTGATTTATCCATCCATTTGGTGGCACAATCTATTTAAACTATGTGAGGGGCGACAGTTCAGACTCTTGATTGGATTGTCTCACAAGTATGTATGTAACCTACGATCTAAATGGAGAGCAAAATCGAGACGATCCTGACGAACGTGCAAAATAGGTTTATGCACGTCCCTTCAGGATATAATATAAGAGCATAACGCGTTTTTATATTACTTTGTTTAAAATCTTCATCGACGGTCTAATCTTCGACTAAGCTGATTATGGTGAGACTCTAGGGCATGTTTATTGATAGGTAAAGGTTTATCCTGGAAATTCAAAGAGTTCACGCGAGCTTTTAGAAAACCTAACTTCACTTTAACCTTACTTTAACACAGTTTCGGGCATTACATATATAGAAATAATGTGATTTAGGTATGCAGGCATCTTGCGGGCATACAACGGTGTGTAAATATGTAGCACGTTCATTAGGTACCTAGTACGTTTATGACCGGAGGTACCAACTTGTTAATTGTGAGAGAAAGTGACCATGTTTTAAGTGAACTAAGTACGTGGTATTGACCAACACTAACAAGAGATAGAGAAAACGCAGGCTTCGATAGTAGGGAGTAGCATGTAGATATTCCTATAAGTATATCTTTGCTTCACTAGCCCGTATCTACGAACTAAAAAACAAGGCATAATTCGATCCGACATTTTGAATGAATGAATAAACTGTTATTGTACACATACAATAAACACTACACGATCAAACCCTCTACCATTAAATATTCGGGGTAGGTAGGTATGCCTACTCCTACCTGCCTTGAACTTGCCCATGCACCGGGTGAACACTATCATAAACTATGTATCTTTAGCCAGAATATAATTTTACTAAATGGATATAAAAGTAAACGTTCATTGTTTGTGGTTGAAAAGAGACCTTGGGGACGTAGCCCGATGCGTTGGTCAGACCAATCCGCACCATTCTCGATAGTAACGAAGCCTTGCGTGTCGCAAAAAACCGAGACACATTGGGCGATGTCATCTACAAAAGTCCTTGGTGGAAGGAGTCGCGACCCTCAGAAATGGGGGACACGACTCAGAGAGAGAGAGTGGTTGGTCCTTTCATCATCTTGCAGTAATGGAGCAAAGAATTAAAGTAAAGTTTTGCTTGAGCAGAACCTAGGAATGGTCATCCTAAATTTTTGTAATGAAAATCTGTCAAAAATTCTCCATCTAAAGTTTACTTTGTAATTGAGAAAGGCCTGATTCTATGAAATCTTTATCATCACACGAAACTTGATCATCATTAAGTACGTAAGCAATGTGGAAACAATGTTTGTTTTACCTGTCTGTCAGTCCATGGGCTCCTATGTCACAATGCGTGCTGAGAAGTATCGGGTGTCTGTCGGTTTGTCATTATGCTCGTATACCAGTATGCAGTACTTAAAGAAAAACAAGGCAATAATAGTGTTACTAACCGACTGCTATATTTAAAATGGTGACAGAACATTTTTTGGAACTCTCTCTCTCTCTCTCTCTCTTTATCAACTTATCAATGTCCACTGCTGGACGTATAGGTCTCTTGCATGGACCTCCACAAGTTTCGTTCTTGCGCCGCCTGAATCCAGCGGCTCCCTGCGACTCGTTTGATGTCGTCGGTCCACCTAGTGGGGGGTGTGCCAACTTTTTCTTTTTGTAACTCGGAAACTAGTAATTCGGTAGTTCGGAAGCATACATATTCATGGTGTTCAAATCAATGAAAATTAAACTCTATCTTTATGTAAATACATCTGTGTTTACAATGCAGCGCACAGATGTCACAGTCATCTGCGCGCTGCAAATCAACATAATATTTCACATATTAGCATAATATCACCGTTTTCACGATGTAGTTTCTAAAGTATTTGTTTCATGTACGTTCAAGCAGATTACGCGTTTATAAAATTATGGGAAGACGGTAAGAGCCCACGTGTTCACAGGCTCATACATGAACACATGACATTCGGAACCGATTTGGCTGAAATTTGGCACAGAGATAGATTATAGTATGGAGTTCCCGCGGGAATTAAAATGCCTTAATCCACGCGAACGAACTAGCATCAGCTAGTCTTAACGTATAGTGTCAATCTTAATGTAATCTGGTAGGTATAGATGGCTAATCTAAGTGAAGTATCGTAATTGATAAGTACCTCGGCTCTTCCTTGCATTAGGTTTTTCATTAGCGATGATAATAAGTTGGTTGCGTGTTAAACTCAATGCATAATAATCTGTACCTGAAACAAAAACAACGCAATTAGAGGTGCACTGACCGGAATCGAACCTGCACTCGGGTCGTTGGCCGCGCCGATTGCGACAGCAGCAACGCTAGTGTCGAGCCAGTGTACTGGATTTAAATAAGTACCAATATGGCAGCTCAACTTGACAAGCTCATATTATGAGAAATTCTGGAAATTCTCTAACGAAAAATACCGCCATTTGAAGTCCTCACCTCGCCGCGCGACTCTTTGTCAAAGAATATAGATAATGTTATACTTGTGTATCACATGCCATCAGCATCATTAACCACCCATAGCTAGCCCACTTAAAGCCATGTAGTCCACGCATTTGAGATTGGGAACGTAATGGAAAAGTCAGTCAGCGTTAGTAAATAATGTTCAGTTCTCAAAACGAACACAGCTCCCAAAAGTTAGAGGTGTTGAGGTTCAAAGTTATTTTTATTATAGATACAATACATATAATGCATCGATAATTAAAATTAACGTATGCATTTAGCATGTATATTTCCATATAATTATGTAATTGAAATTATCACTTGATCCAAAAAAATCGGTCATAGCGCTAGGAATGAAACCTTAAAACGAACAAAATCAAGAGTGGTTTTAGTATTAAGAATAATTGTAATTTAATTAGGGTATTATAGGTCTAACAATTAATGTACCTAAGCAAAGAACCTATTCAAATAGACTCTTTAATTTAAAATTAAAAAAAAAAACGATCGCGTTGGTCTACTAATTGCAGTTGAAAGAATCAGTGAACATGTAGGGTATTAACTAGGTACTTACTTGGTATGATCATTAATAAATAAATTAATCGATTAATAATTGCTGTTATATAATAGATAATTAAAGTTAGATAACCGATTACAATACGAGATAGCAACGTGTTTACCTACGAGTAATATAATCATATTTTTCGCAACTTATAATAAACAAATAGTACGGAGTAGTAAAGTACGCACCGCCAGTCGCTACAGAAAACCTATCTACATTTTCCATCGTTTTTTTCTCCTCACTAATCTCTTTTACCAAGTCGTAACTATTTTGTAAAGCATATTCGAGTAAAAAAGAAGTGAAATGACAGGAAGGCTGTCCGGACAGTCCCACCAAAACATCTGTAACCGGTTTGAGCTGGATCGCGGCGGCTCAAAGCGGTTATCGTTTACTTTCGTTTTGAACTTTGTGTGTTACAAGTGTTATAACGATGAATGAATTTGAAGTTTTTGGAATTTTTTATTTTTTTTATTTTTTAAAAGAACCCAATAACAAAATAAATAAAACCAGCAGAACTAATGATAGAGTTTTAAATAACAAAACCAAAGGTGTCCGAATGGTAGCATTAGGCATATTTTCCGTAGAAAAGTATGAGCTGCTATATGAGATGCTAAGAATGCTAGAGTCTAGAGTCTGGAGTCTGGACTTACAATATAGGACCTTACCTGTGCGCTTTACCGTGGATAAGTACCGTAGATCCTCCTAGTAGGAATTTATCTATATATATATAAAATTCAAAATCCTGACTGACTGACTGACTGACTGACTGAGATATCAACGCACAGCCTTAAATACTGAAGATAGAAACTTGAAATGTTTACAGTTGGTTCTTTTTATGACGTAGGCGCACACTAAGAAAGGATTATTGGAAATTCCACCCCTAAGGGGTTTAAATAGGGGATGGAAGTTTGTATGAAAGTCCGTCATTTTTCAAGTTATATCCATGAAACTTTGTATTTAGGCTTTCAAATAAAAATAAAGAAACACGTGTTCCACAAATTTTGAAAAGTCCACCCCCAAAGGGAATAAATAGGGGATGAATGTTTGTATGAAAGTCCGTCATTTTAGAAGTTATATTACCTATCTATGAAAATCTGTATTTTACCTTTCGATTAAAAATAAAGAAGGACGTGTCACAGTTTTTGAAAATTCCACCCCAAAACCTAATTCCACGCGGACGAAGTCGCGGGCGCCCTCTAGTTATTTATAATTTCTGTCTCTAGTCTGGTGGGATGCTTTGGCCGTGGCTAGTTACCACCCTACCGTCAAAGACGTGCCGCTAAGCGATTTAGCGTTCCAGCACGATGGCGAGTAGAAACCGATTAGGAGTATAGGTTGATTGTACACTGCCATATCCCTTCCAAGTTAGCCCACTACCATCTTAGACTGCATCGTCACTTACCATCAGGTGAGATCAGGTGAAATCAAAGACTATCTTGTCATCGAATAAAAAATTAAATAAAAATTAATCACTGATACCTTACTAGCATTCAGTAGATAAAAAGAGTTTCACATTTTCTCGAAGTTCTTTTGTAGGTGCGTCCGCAGCTTAATATGCCATATATCATGTATATTTATTGCCGTGCGTCGGTGCCGGCCATCACTGCACCTATTATGATGATGTAAACCTGATGCAGGATTTATTACAATGCCCTCAAGTGGCGGCGGACGTCAGGCGGCGCGGAACGAGTTTCGGCGAAAGTGAAATTGACCGAACTTTATTACCTACCAAGTGGATTTTCTTCGGTATACATTCCTAACCGGAAAAGGCAAAGTTTTAAGTTATTTTAAGTTATGCGTGACGAGAAAATAGAGAACTTTCATTGTGTTGATACTATAATATTTTATTATTCAACAGTTTTCAAACTTTTGAAATTTCTAAAAATCAAGAGCACATGCTCTTTATTTTTAGAAATTTCAAAAGTTTGTGACGTTATTCATGCGTCCATTTCCCCGTTCGCTTTACTATTCGTACTCTATGATACAGTATATCTGTGATCGTACTTGTCAACTTATAAAATAAAATCAATTTTTCTATAAGTATAAAATAATTTTCTATAGGTACCTAAGCTCGTTAGATCTTTTAGAGATGAGATCTTTTAGCTCGTTAGAGATTTTTTCTTACAAAATTATAAACGATCATAGAAAGAATTCAACATTACAATTTAAGTACATATTATATAGGTAGATACAAAAGTGTGTATCGGTCTGTTATCTTTCATATCTCAACCGCTGAAATGATCTTAACGTTTTATTCCGGAAAATCAGATTCCATTCCCACAGTATTTAGAAAACACTGTGTCCAAGCGGAACAAGTCACAGGCATCAGTGTGCCTAGTTTAAGATTTTTTACTACAATTTCGAGCTCCGTAAAGTTTCCTCACAAACTACTCACTGCGTGAATAGTTTATGTCACTTTGGTACCACGAGTCTGTCAAATAGCATACATGAGGAAACTATTACGACTATACCAAGGTCAAAATCCTGACATTTGTTGTCTCTCTTACACATTTGCAAAAAAAGCGAGACAGGTATACGCTGCCATCTTATCCAATTTGACATTTTTTGCATCGTTTTGTGACGTCATTGACGGCATCACAGTGGCAGCATAGACTATATATGTGCTGGGAAGTGTCAGTACATCATACAATCTATGGTATGGTTGTCTATGGTAATTTGACATAAGACCTAAGAGTTGATGTAAATGTTGTACACGAAAGAGATGCAGTATAGAAAAGTCAAACAAGATAGAATGAGACACAGTCACAATTTATTGTCTCTCACTGCGTGCCCATTGCACATTCTATTTCTAAAGGATATTTTTTCTATGACCTAAGTCATTAAAAACCACAAACAGATTTAAGTGTCTGTGGCTCCCTAAATATCAACAAAAACAAGATAACGGAATACAAAACCGAAAAATGTTATATATATTTAGTGGTAATTTGTAATCAAGGAACATAATATTCTGACGAGTTTGTAATAGTTTTGTAAGTGGTGTTTGTAAACAGTTTGTGTTTGAATTCAAAATTCGCCACCAATTATTTTCGCACTAATCCAGTATCTACTGTCCAGCCACCAAGTTAATAACTTCATAACCCTAGCTGGTTTAAAACTGTCCGGCCTTACGCAAACTGACCAACTGAATTGGAATTGAAAAATTAAAATCAAGCATCATCTTGTAAACTAATAGGTATGTAATTGTACTATTTTATGACCTAATCCTCTCATTTCGAGAGGAGACCCTAAACTTCGTTTGATTCTGTGACTCTGACGCATGGCTGTCCAGTTGTGTAGCTCAACACATCCTGTGTTGAGAAATGACTGGTTTCAGAATGTGTGGTAAAGAAAATAAACTATTGTATTTGTTGAAGTAAGCATACTTAATTTTAATATTAGACCTATAAAATGTTAAGATTTCCTACACTAAAGAACAATGTTATGTTGTTTTGATATATTGTGATGTCATTCTCCGTACCAATCCTACAAATTTTTTTATAATTGTGAAAGTGTTATTGTTTGTTGATTTGTCCTTCAATTACGCTGCAAAAGAGCTACGGATTGATGTAATTTTTGCATGTGTACAGTTGAGGAGCTGGAGAGTGACAAAGGCTAAACTTTTTATCCTGGAAAATCATAGTTCTGTGGGATTTGAAAAACTAAATCCTCACGGATGAAGTTGCTGGCATCAGCTAGTTACTAATGATTAAATAGCTTATGGGATATGTTTTTTTCTTTTTTTCCAGTATAACCTACGCAACTAGTGCCTACTTACACTATTATACCAGAAGAATGGGTATACATTTGCATCTCTCTATTCAGCTCTTAGGCTGGAATAGCCCTTAGGCCCTTAGGCTGGAAAAAGCAGCGCAGTCACCAGGTCTTCTGCATTTTCACCGCTTGTTATACCACTCAGGGGTACAGCACATTCCTACCTATACCTACTTTATAATCATTTTAGTGCAAGTATCCAGCGTTATAATGGGATGGAATGTAATTTTTACTTTGAGAATTCATGTCAGAGAATCTAATGTAATTTGTTATGGTTGCTTAATAAATAAAATAAATTGTTTATATTCTGTAATTGACCCATTCTTGTTTTATATTTATACTAATTACTACATGAATAAATAAATAAATTTATTTACAAACCATTTATATTCATTTATATGTACATTCAAGTTATTTTTATCTATACCTACATACAAAGTCTACTTAATTATATTATACAGGTAAATTGATGCTGAACAAAGGCATTTATTTTGAAATGGCAGTCTATCTATAATAAATAAACTGTCTTAAACATTTAAGTTTAAATTTTTGTGTCTGTTGGTCATGGTTAAAAAAGGTCAAAAGGCTGAACCGACTTTGATAATGCTGTTTTGGCAGATGCACTGCAAGTAAAGTATGGATGCTATACAGTTTAATTGCTAATGCAGACCATCTGACCAGACTATCTATAAGTATTATATGAAAGTTTCTACTAGGCTACTTTTCATACAAGAAAGGTTCCTAAAAACAATATATAAATCCACATTAATGAAGTCAAGACCCTATATCTACTTAGTGAATACAACATATGATTTAATTATATTTATTATCATTGACATTAATTAGTACTAACATATTTATTACAGAGAATCCTGCTAATAATGTAAATGCGAAATTATGGATGGATGTTTGTTACTCAATCACGCCGCAACGGCTGAACCGATTTGGCTGAAATTTAGCACAGAAATAGATTAGTCTGGATAACACATAGGCTACTTTTTATCCCGGAAAATAAGAGTTCCCGGCGGGATTAAAAATGCGAACGAAGTCGCGGGCTTCAGCTAGTGTTTCAAATATATTATTTCTTTTTAATAGATAAATAAGCTAAGTAGGTATGCTATAAATTATACATTTTAGGACAGAATTGGGCAGTTAAAATGAAAATTGAAACAATAAAGATTATATTTATTTTTACATTTGGTTTGGTAATTATTGTCTTATACATATATAACCTAGGGTCAGTCGGGGTAAATATAAGACACTCAAATTTCGTATAAAAATAAGACATGATTGTAATTCCGTAGAAAAAGACCAAAAAAGAACTTTATTAAACTAAAAAGTATACTTCATTTGTAATGTCTTAGAATTCAAATTACTAAATTGATAACTTATTGCATGTATACTTTATAACACATTTTATAAAGTACCGAAAATATTGCCGCGAAAACTTTACATTGGGATCTAGGAACTTTTCGTTTGCGTTAACCCGTTCATGCAAGCTTGGCCGCATCTCCCGCTCCCGGCATTCTGGGCGAGATGTGCTTGCGGGGGAGAGCGGTGGTTTTATTCTGCATCCAGTCGTTGATAGGAAAACTCAAGTTGTTTGTAGGGTAAAAAATGAGACACGTAAGTGGGAAAAAATGAGACAGTGTATGGGGTAATATTAAGACAGTTGATAATTTTTGGAAAGCAATAAAAACTTAGTCCGCCTTCTTTAGAAGTCCGCCATATTGGATTTAGGGTGACGTCACTTTATTTTTCGAGTTATTCTCAGCAAGCCCTTTCATTTGATACCCATATTGTAGGAGTGCATTAAAAATAACTAGTCTGCCACCGTGAGTGTTCCGTCATTTTGGATTTACAATGACGTCACTCAGCTAACCATGCATTGTCATCCAAACTTACCGTGTATACAAAATTTCAGCTCAATCGGTTGAAGCTATCTGCTTCAAAATTGAGTTGCAAGATTCGACCCGAACAAATATAGTTGCATACATTGCAAGTTACATAAAAGCTTTTATATATAACAGAGGAGTGTCAAGGCTCATATTTAGATTAGATACAGATAGTATCAGACTTCCCTATCATATTTTGTAGCTATTTAAGGTTAATATTGAAACATTAAGTACCGACTACTGTAATTATTACCAAAAAAGTAAACCAATTTTTTGTTTTGTTAATTTTAATGATTTTTTTATATCATATCTCCCAGCTCTATTTTATTATTACCACCATCTCTATAAAACACTGAAGGCATAGAAGTTCAAACATGTTTCATTTTTAACCTTATATGTCTTATATTTTCCCCTTTATAGAGGAAAAAAATGAGACATATACTTTGTATGAAAAATATACATTTCGCTTGACTATTTTGAATTGAATTGGTATCATGTGAAAGATACCAATTATAAGTATAATATAATCAGTTTTTCTTACACTTATAATATTTTTAACAGCATTAGAAAAGTAAAGATCTGTTTTCGTCCCATATTTACCCCGCCTGACCCTACCTATCTTTTTATGAAAATCTTGATAATATTTAAGTATGATTCGAGCTCCACCTAGCACCTGCCTACTTGGTATTAGTTGACAGCTTATATTGGTCTATAGTGATCCTGTAATAAGTAACATGGTGCAACCTGCATTTTTCTTCTTTATCAACCGACAGACGTCCACAGCTGGACAAAGGTCTCTTGTATGGACTTCCACGGGTTTCGGTCTTGCGCCACCTGAATCCAGCGGCTCCCTGCGACTCGATTGATATCGTCGGTTCACCTAGTGGGGGGTCCGCCAACACTGCGCTCCCCGGTGCGGGGTCGCCACTCCAGCTCCTAGGGACCCCATCGACCATCAGCTCTTCGAACTATGTGCTCCGCCCATTTCCACTTTAGATTCGTTTCGCTGAGCTATGTCGGCGACTTTGGCTCTTTTACGGATCTCCTCATTTTTTATTCGATCTCCCAGGGATACTCCGAGCATAGCTCTCTCCATCGCCCGCTGAATAACCCTGAGGCTTCTTGTGAGGCCCATAGTTAGGGACCATGTATCTTCAGGCACTGAGGAATTATTAATTATATTATTGCAACCTGTAATAAGTAAGTAACAATTTATTAATCTGTGGAACTATCCTGAAAATCCTGAATGAACTGGCTGAGCGATTTATATAGTTACTCAACGGAACTGGCTACGGCTTAGGTACTTATCTTCGTCACCACTCACCAGTGATACTTTTTGTGAACTTTATTAGGTTGTGAGAGTTAGAGATAGTGCTAGATTCTCTTGACGATTCTAAATCACTTTGTAAAGTTTATTTAAATAAAAAACTATGTTATTCCATTGAATAAGCACTTTTCGGGATCCGTTGGGAGTTTTTGCACAAAATGCTTCATCTGAGATTCTTTTCGTCTTCGTGACACTCTGGCCAGAGAGGTGGTGGTCATCAACGAAGTGACGTCTTTAGCGGCAGATGTGAGTCGCCTCACGAGCTTTCGCCACTTCTCCCTGCTGGCCGACAGCCTCGTACACTTGTGCAATTGACCGCCCATCGTAGACTTTATTTGATGGGTCCATCGCATAGGTGATTTTCTTCGTCTTCTGGTGCCCTACACTTTGTCCGAGAAGCACAACACCAACACTATTAACGCCTCTAAACTTTTCTCCTCCTCTTCCCGGCGGTTAGCTTTCACAGCCTCTGTGATCATTATTCACGTCTTCGTGGGTCCTAGAACTCTTCAAATTAATTATTTTTCAACAATTCGTTCGTATATCACCAAGCTCTCACGGAATATTTTCGGTGAATTGCAATTCGAGTATCGTCTCGTGTCACAACTCGAAAATGACGTCATTTTCGGGTTGTGAGATGTCAAACATGTAACTCATACTGCCAAATAGCAATACTTTCCGTATCTTTGTTCGAAGACGTGTTTAATTCTCGATGGTGACGTCACACGTCTGTAACGTGTAAGCTCATACTCGGAAATACTCGATCACTTTTAGGTCCGCCGCTCGCCGCTTGGGGCGCTGGCTGTAGATGTATGAAGAAGCTCGATGTCGAAGATTCGATGAAGTATACTATCAAAACTTAAACTAACCACACAGCTAGTTATTAGCATTTGTAACTAAATCTCACGACCTTTTCGAGTAAATGTTAGTAGAACGTCCACCGTTCTCGGCGAGCAATCAATTTGTTCGATAAATCGGTTGCACTTCAAGCTTGACCTTTGTCTAACTCTATGGGGCTCCGGTGACGTGACTCTATTATAATGACGGGCTTTCGAAACCGAAGACATTGACATTGAAAGACACAAAGTAATGAGGCTTGTTGACGTCCCACTGCTGGGCAAAAACTAGAAGAAAAACTGCTAACGAGCCGGCTTTTGAGGCTCGATGAGAATAGACCTATTCCACGCTTCAAAATGCGCTGGAACATTGAAAAATATGTCTGTTATAAAATATGATTCCAAAAATTCAAAAGAAAACTGTCGGAAAAAATAACAAGTAAAATGATCCATTTCTCCGTTGCTGCGTGATTGAAGGACAAACCTATAAACTGATAGAATTTTCCTTTTTAATATTAGTCAGGTTTTTTAACCTTTTTGGGAGATGAGGGCAGGACTAATCCAACCACAACGCAAAACTCATTCGTGAGGAGCACATGAGTAAAGAAACCGATTTACTCATATGCTTTGGGTTGTGGTGTCTGGTTGTCTAACGTCAGCAAGCGTACAACAACTTGGCAAGAATAAATCAATCTAATTTATCAAAAGTTCATTGTATGAGTGCTGTTTTTCATCTAAATTAGATTGACGTAACCGTGTTTGAACCGTTAATGAGAAAAGCTGCAAGTACATCGATAAGTACCTACCTTCTTTCCACTTGTGGCGCGATCTTATGGTGATAAAGAGAAAGTGATCGTTTCGGAGGTATGCGCGCTGACGTAACAGACAAGCAGACAACCTACACGGCTGTGGCGTCATTCTACGGAATCTAGTTTGGATTCCATTCAGATTCCTAATCATGCTCAAGTTAGTCACTTAACACTTTTAGGGACTACGTTACGACACTAAACTATGAGTAATAGTAATTATTCTACCTAGTTACTTTTAGATGTTGAATTATCTTTTCAATTTCTCTGGCTAATGAGATTTGATAAGGCACGTACCTAAGTATCTTTCGTTGGTTTATAATGCGTTCACTTGGTTAAAAAAAGATTCACGTAAATCAATTAAAAAATCACGGAGATATCGATCGAGACATCTCTGTAAGGAACTATATAGCCACAGCAGAATAGCTAGTAGTATTGACATATAGGTGAGGGTAGTATAGGTATTAGGATTAGGTATAATAAATACATAAATATCACGCTGTCAATAATCGTCACATGTGTCATCGCCTCCGTGGCGCAATTGGCTAGCGCGTTCGGCTGTTAACCGAAAGGTTGGTGGTTCGAGCCCACCCGGGGGCGGACTCTTTTACAATTTTATACGTCACCTAAAACTATAGTACCTACTATAAAGTATTTATTGTACCACATCAAGCAGCGCCATTTTAATTTAAAGTTGTGAGAGTAGCTGTATTTTGTGATACGCACTTACAAAAATTGTAGGTTGGTACGCGGGATAACAAATTACAAGTGAAATTTCCTTCTTTTCTTTCCGGATCTTTCAATTCCGGCTGGTTCACGAAATTAGATGATTATCTCACTCGCAGAGCATGACATTTCATTTTGGCTGCGTCAAGACAAGAAAGCATGAAAGTATGTATATCAATCTAATAAGAGACAAATGGATGTCCATTACATCTTGTGGATATATGTACAATATTACTTTACTTCATCAATAAATATAATTAACTGTATTATTATTAAATCATTACTTACTTTAGTAATTAATATATTTAATAATAAATTAATAATTTCATTCCAATAATCATCTCCGATATGGTCTAGTGGCTAGGATACCTGGCTCTCACCCAGGAGGCTCGGGTTCGATTCCCGGTATCGGAAAGTTATATTTTAAACAAAACTTTTTATTTTGTTCTCATAAATAGTCAGGCATTCTATTTTTTTTATTCTTAATTTTCAAAATGCAAGTGAATAAGTATATTACCTAAGCACGTAGAGTCATAAATACAGAAGAGAAAAATTCATCCCTATGCCGTTTCCGCTAGAGAATACATTCTAAGTATATTATGTACAATTGGAAGATAAAGTTATTCAAATAGGTAAGTAGGTACTTATTACTTAGCCCCTGACACTGGCACTGGCAATGAACCTGCAGCTCGGCGACGGATGCGCACGCCGGGTCACAGTTTACGCAACCAACTGAAAGATCATTGCACTACAATTTATTTATAGACCTCAAGTATTATATAACTACTATATATGAACTATTATATGAATTTATTAGTTGTTTAAACATTGTAGTTTTGATGCATGAGAACACGCATCTTTTTCCTTTTAAAATCATTTTTCGTTCAATAGAATAAGCCCATAATATATGTATTTGAATTTTTCAGTTGACATTTTTAACGCAGTCGGGATTTTCCCTTTTATTTCTATTTGTTTTTAATAAATTGCTTGTCAGTATTTAAAATGTATTGTGTACGTTATTTACGGATCGAAATGCTTAATTGACAGGTACTGACGGCTCTAACAATTCGTTGACTGACTCGTTTCAGTCAATATTAATATATTACGGCACGGTTAAAATAATTGCAGAAAAGTGGACACTGCAATAATTCCTATGGGACGCGAAACGTAGTATAAAGACTAAGGGGATACGAATATAAATTATAAAATACGAAGGATAAATTGTACGTTCTGAAAGTTTTTTTTTTTTCAAAAACTGCTAAAAAATCAAAATGCTCGGATATGAAACATTAGATTTGTTATATCGGCCCAATATAATTTTTCTCCTTCAAATTTAAATATAAAAAGGTGTATGAGTAATAAATGAGTAATTTTCTTCGAGCCGATAAAACGTCATTTAGTAGGTATGTGCAATATGCACCTTGATTGCACCTACCTAGTTTGTTACCTCGATTAACTAATTGGCTGCGACATCGTACATGCCTTTAATTCTTATTCGCAGGTAGTTAGTTGCTAAATGCCAACGTGAGCCAGCATTATAATGAAACAGGAGAGTGACTTGTGGTTCAGCGGCGGTTTCTAAAAGAAAACTTATTTAAAACATTTTCTACTAATTATAAATCTTACTATGTACTCGTAATACTTACCCAGTAGCACGTGTAATACAAAGGGAAAACACTTTATAAAATCCCTAGTAAATATTAGCCATACAGAAAAGAAATAAATCTTTATTAGAGTCGCTCTGTGTAATACTTACATCACATTAGAGTTTTACCCCTAAACTATAAGAAAAGCTTATCTTAGGAGTAAAGAAAATACCGTTTACGTACTTAAACAAAAATTCGATCGATCGAGTTATACGAAAGTGTAAAATCTGTGGTAGCTTCTCTACAAATTCGTTTAAATATTGACCAAGAAAACAAAGGTGTTACCACTAAATAAAATACATTAGATAACGAAACAGTTACACACGATCACATAACTATTGTAATGGTATCTAACAATATGAAACGATAAAATATACTCAACCTTGAATACGGTACAAATTCACATTGTTAAACTCTCACGCACCAAGTTACGTTTTTCGTAAGCCCAATTAGTGGTTTACGGTGTTACATCATTGCTGCACGATACCACGTAAGCCGGTACGTACACCAATAGAGCGGGAAAAAAGGCCAAAGACTAGCAAAGCACATCCCTGACACGGATCTACCGCCGACCCCGCCTCCGCTTCACACGGAGCCCCAAGGTTCATAGCCAAGTGGAAGTTAAGTAATGTATTTAACTGTTTATCGGGCAGGCTATAGGTAAGTTGTGGTGGCCCAATATCGTTGATTGTTTGATTCTACCACCGGCCGGTTAAAAATACATGCTGCTTAAAAGAATAAATTAGGTTATTTTCAGCAGAATAATAAATCTAAAGGAGGATTTCGAATATAAGTACAACTTTATGTTTTATTATGTGTATAATTAAATAGCATCTACCTAATTTTTGTGTGATCTTCATCCCTTTTTTCCTTACTGTACCTATATAATAATATATTGTAACATAACAAACAAACATGAGATTCTTAAGCGCTTTTATAAATCTAAACAGAAGAAAAAATAAACAATGCGATCTTATCATTCGTCGAAATATTCACAAGCAAGAAATATACTTCCAAAAGTATGTAAGGCACTCTTGTTGGTATTCGTACCACAACGATATTATTACAAGTGTTGCAATGACATAACCTGAGCGATGAACTGAATCCTAATGTCTTTATAACTTTAATGGGAGACTTGTTCAGTGAGATAAACGAATTACGTTATATATGAAGCGTACATACCTAAGTGTGTGCTTTACAGTAACCTTGATTTCCATTCGTTGCGTGAAAGATAACATAAAGTCCAAGATCTAAAACCCGTCTACTCCTATTTGTAATTACAGTAAAAGCTCCTTATTCGCGCTTCCTTTATTCGCGTTTTCACTATTCGCGGATTAAAAAATTGCGACCCAATTCCTATATTCGCGGCTAGATTTCTCTATTCGCGGATCTAATCGGTACATCGGTACATACATAAAAAGGATTCCAATAGGTATCAAGCCCAATATCCTTTGTAAACGCGTCGTCAAATGGACTAATATTTGAAAAATCTCAGTGAAGGTTTAAGAATGGCATATGAGCATTGTGATTTTTTTATGAAAACTGATCCGTCAATAGAACAAAGCCTTATTTTTAAGAGGCAAATTGCTAATGCCACTGCTGAATATCAGTTTGAATTGAAGGAGCTTTTAATAAAAAGCGTCAAGCAAGAAAAAATTACAAAATTCTTAAAACCATTGCCTAAACCTGAAAATAATAATTAATCAAATACGGTCAAAAACTAAAATTAAATTGTTTTTTTTTTTTTTTTGTATATTTGCTTTTTATTTTGTCACCTAGGAACGTATCCCCTATAATCCCATACAAATTACCATTCCATATTCACGGTTTCTGTATTCGCGGCATATTTACGGAACGTATCCCCCGCGAATAAAGAGCTTTTACTGTAGATTCGATTCAATTCCATAAGTTTTAGATTAGTTTGGTAGGACGCCGTCAATATTTATTTTTGTACCACATCTTTAGAAATACCATATACATAAAATATGTAAAATGTTGAAGACGAATCTAATAATCATACAGGGCAAATATATTACGGCAGGTCATCTGTGAGAGGTCATTGAACTCGTTGATTACAGCGCTGGTCGAATCATCGGAGAAAGTGATCGAGGCTTGCTCCGCCGTAGTGGCTTAAACCGCGGATATGCTCGCCTTGCGAAATATAGAGAAAGCGAGAAATTAATTTATTGCTTACAATTATTTATTGGTGTCTGAAATGACAAGTTTCATCAAAAGAATATAAGCTTAATACCTCTACCATAATACAAGGTTGTAGGTTAAACGGCATCCATACAAAGAATGTGTTGCAATCTGATTCCGAAAAATGAATAATACCTACTGTTGTTTTTGTTTTACTTATACTAGCGCAAGCTGCATGTTTGAAAAAAAAGAATACGTAATAATCTCGTTCAAACGTTCAAACTTGCCTAACACTTTTATAATATTTTTTATAATTACAAAAATCGAATTTATTTTATTGATTATTTCCACTATTTCAATGTAGCATCCGGAACATTATGCATTAGCTTTCCGCCGTATGTTATTACGATATTTCCTCTCGCCGGCCTGTGACTTCGTCCACATACATTAACAATATTCTTTTGTTTGCCCAGGATAAAAGTTATCCTGTCTCATCCTATTCAGATTAATATAAATATGGGCTAATATTATAGATACGAAAGTGTGTGTCAAAGTGTTTTGCATGGATACCCATGCAGTTGATACGGAGAGTAGCAGACTTATTAGTAACCCAGTAAAATAAAGGGTTCAGGCGTGACGTTTAAATGAAACTAATACCACGCGGATAAATCCGCGGGCTATAAGCTGCTAAAATAATAAATCTGAAAGCGTGTCCATTTTTTCGAAAAAGCTCCTACGAATCTCAACAATATAAAGGGTTTCGCCGGAATTACGTTTAAAAGTATTACAATTTAGAGCCAGTTAAAATACTCAAATTCTATGACTTGTACATAATAGTACAATTTACAAATGGCATGTAGGGCACAACTCATGACGTGTCGAGAGCCAAGTGGTTTCATTACTCAACGTGCTTGAGCGTACACGCAACAGGTATATTATAATATCAAGTATCAAGTGTTGTCGGCGCGCCGCAATTTCCTCGCGTAACATTTCAGCGGCCTTTTCCCAATAGCATATACCTACTACGCACCGTCCACGTCGAGTTGGCCGTCGTCGACCGTTACAAAATTACGTCGTAACGTAACTTGGATGTCATAAAATCGAGAATGAATAGGCATTCTAGGCCATCGACTGCATCTTCACCTACCCTCAGGTGTGATCGCAGTCAAGCTCTAAACTATATTTATGAGAGTGTTTGTTCGACATGTTCGTCTACTTGCGCCAGTGGCTCTTTGAGTATCGACAGGCGGCTTTCACCGCGTATTATTATTGTAATAACGCGAATTATTGCGTCGCTCTGAACTAGACCACTCGCAGAGTTCCTACTTTCCACGTGAGATATTAATTTAATTACCATTTGTTACATCATTTACGAGTATGATGCTTTCGGTTCAAAAGCATTTTGTCAAAAATATGATATCTGAAACAAGTAACAAAGCAATTTCGTTAATTTTACTCTGAATGATTTATTCTAGAGTTAATTTTAAATTAATAGTGTAATATGTAGATTGTATGTATAGTGTAATTTTTACGTATGTGGGTTTTAGATTTGCTCGTTTTCTCTTAATAAATTAATTAGATACAGAAACCTATACGAAAGGCTAAGTAGGTATGATTTCGTTTTACTTTATAAGAGTCGCGCTCAAATCTGCTGTGTTACGATTCCCAATTTATTCAGTAGTAGATACGTAGGTACTTCATAGGTACAGACTATAGCCTGCACAGAGTCTGGAGGCGGTTCACCTTGCGCCCACGTGCACTGACGCCTTTCAAACAGAAGGTTATCGTCTAAATCCACGGCGGTTATCAAACAATGGGCGTACATTGGCGAAGAAGTAAATAGATGTGTCAGGACGATAAATGAATTTGCAACTTGAATTAAAAATCCAATTAAGAAAAATTTTGTAAGGTTATTTAATATGAGTATCGGTAACCGAAACGATCCTAGGTAAAAATAAAATGTTTTCAAAAGGTATCGAGTCCGCCAATCCACACTAGTCTAGTCTAGGACTATGGCCTAAGCCCTTCTTATTCGAGAGGAGACCTAGGTCAGGCAGTAGTGGGCCTGTTATGGATTATGAGAATGATGAATGAAAAGACGATTCCTTAAAAAAATTAAAAAATGCTTTATGAATAATTGAAGAACAAAGTTCAATATAATTTGATGTTTAAATAAATAAATAGTAGGCAAGTAGGTTTTTGATGCTAAACTGTAAAATCAGCGTTTGCAATAAATACCAAAGCATTCATTTTAAGTAAAAATCTGCAAAGGAAAACCGTTATGCTTAATTGATGTTCAATTTAATAAGTGCATTTTATTTAAAACCATAAATATCTTCATTACCTGATATAGTTAAAATTTGAAACGGAAAATCCGTTCCAGATTTAATAAATTTGGTTGGAAAATACTAATTCGGTAATATCCGATACTAGCATCCGAAGACAGGATTCTTAGCCTAAGCGTGCTATATATAGTAAATAGTTATATAGCATATAGTATACATGTATAATTATATAACTATTATAACTGGTTCAGCTTCTCAATTTGGATTTGTACGTAAAATGCGTTAGATAACAATGTAATAATATAATAATATAATGCGTAAAATGCGATAGATTTAATGGACAGCACGTATAGCTCTGTAAGTACTAAACTGTTCTGCTGTTGAACTTTTTATGTCAAAATTTGTTTAATCCAAATAGGATCTTAAACCAGTAAGGACTTTAAAATACCGAGAGACGTCGTTATTTTTATGGCACATATCCTAAAACCAGTTCTAAGTACCTAATATTTAAACAACTTGGAGGCACACCTACGTAATTGCATAGAGCCTTATATAGAATAAATTCTCTGTGAAGGTCAGAATAAAATGGAACGTTGGTGTACAATAATGACTAAGTACATTTTTAGATTAAACTTTGCTTCTTACCATCGACCTACGCCATAATGTACATGTACAAATACAAAATAGTAGATACGCTAAACATACGATTATGAATGATAAAATCTATAAACCTAAAAATTGAAATACGTCCTATTATGGCATTACAATATTAAATTTTACAATAAAGCCATCTATTACAAAAGATTCATAAAAATTATGACATTGATACAAAATAATACGACTAAATTCAAGATAAGTATATAAAGAGTTATATAAAACTTACCATTCAACTTAAATTTAATAAAAATCAAACCACGCAACACAAAGAAGTGCGTAATATAAACTTGAAGTGACCAGAGCGCGTTGATGTCTTTTACACTGAATCACGCGTAGCGTCCAACAATCTACTATTTATAGGTTTTAAAATAATTTAAAATAATAATTCGATTACTGAGGATGTAATAATTATAATATTACCATTAAAAATTAATTTATTCATTAGAATCCAAATATTTAAATATTTTTGATAAACGCAAAAATGATACGCACGATGTTTAGACAAGCTACATATTTGATATTGTAGCTATTAAAGTAATGTAAGCTCTATATAGTCGTACAGTACACATATCAATGGTTACTGGTACTCAATTAATATTACGTTCCATGTTTATTTTTTTTAAATTGTTATTCTATATTCTTTTTTTTAAATTAAAGGTATCGTTATTTTATCATATCTTTGCAGTACCTGTATTCACTGTCTTCACAATGGATGGCTACTGTAAGACATTTCTTCTTTAGATATACCGTTCTCATGCACGTCCTTTATATCTTTATGCTTAGTTTAAGTTATGATACAGAGGTAAATAAATAAACAATTTCAGTGAGATAGTACGAATGGATTGTGGTTAAGTAATACTGTTGATGTGTTATGTACTACTAATTTTAATGCACCATCTCAACAATCTAAACCAATAAACTTCATTTGTAGTAAAATATAATGACCACGATCTACGTTTTGTTCCAGCCAGTTTTGTAACTACCGGTAACATTCTAACAAGTAACATTTACAAATTACAGCCTGGCTGCGAAGGACAACCTATCATTGGTTAGACTGTCGTCCGGTCTCCGGTGCGACACATGCTCCTACCAGAGACTCCAAGGCTGAG
This sequence comes from Hipparchia sbordonii, assembly GCA_038048805.1. NCBI lineage: Eukaryota > Metazoa > Arthropoda > Insecta > Lepidoptera > Nymphalidae > Hipparchia > Hipparchia sbordonii. The sequence goes on from CM076103.1 coordinate 15,683,597, forward strand.
CCGCAGAGGATGTCATTAAATATGATGGAATAATACGCTTTAATTATAAAGGTTCTTAAAAAATTTAATAAACCTGTTCACAAATCAAAGATTATTTTGTCAATAGTTTAATGACATAATTAACGGGTTAGTACCACGTTCAATGTTTAAGTTGTAAAAGTCGATATTTTGATCCAGCTGCATGGACCGACCGAAATATCGCCAGTTCCAACCGAAACATTATATACGAACTCATATAATAATAATTTTGTAATCAATACATTACCACTTTCAATCAAATTGGAGAAACAATTAAAAAAAAAACAAACTAAAGTCCTTATGATTCTATACAGATAGAAACCTACAGCATTTATTTCCAAATTATATTTTAATCGTACATATCAAATACAAAAGGATAGTAGGGTAAAAAAACTTGTATTGTCATCAACCTGCCATTGCTCGGGGCTATCTCGAAACACTCGGTGAAAACCCATCCGGTTGTCGGCGAAAGTCAGCGTTAAACAAAGAAGAAAAAAGGTATTTTGCAATAAACTTCATCGTTTCTGAGCTAGCAATATCACCTCGCTGTGATGATATAATCGACATGCACTCTAGAGCTAATACTGAATTGAAAAGTACGGTCTACTAGTGAATGGCTTTAGATAGTAAGTAGTTTAGTAAATGTATACTTAATCAAAACTTTATAGCCGTAGGTATATCTATATATTTCATAACATGTATAGATTTTATTATACAATAACACGTAAATATACATTTTACGAGGGCTACGACGTTTACTGTGCTATATTATATTGAAAGTCATACAATATTGAAAGGTTATTTTATTATTATTGCACAGTTTCAATATTTAAAAGGATAATTGATTTATTTAAAAACCTTTGACGATTCAAAATAATTTGTAAAACCTGCTACTTATAACTGTCACTATCGAGACAGAAATATTAGATACCTATATCCTAGCGTCAAGTGCTCAAATGTCCGATGGGTTCTCACTTGTTAATTAATAGATTATCCACAGACCAGCGGCTTGTTCTACATATAATAATGGTGGTGGTGCATATTTGGACTAAATATTCTTAGATTCTTAGATTTTTTAATTATTATTAGCAGGCGTTAGAGAAGTGATGAACGTATAATATCAAATGAATAACTTGCAATTCAATTATTCGTGGTGTTGACACAAAAATGACGATTCAAATAAATAAATATACTCAAATAGAAATCCGAAAATGTTTGTTTGTTAGTTTGTCCTTCAATCAAGCTGTAACAGAGTTATCGACTCAGCTTTTTGTATGGGTACATAATAATGGAAATTTTTGATAGCCAAACTCCACGCCTAAGAAGTTGCAGGCAAAAGCAGATAAAGGGATGTAAGAGAAATGGGTTTATATCTTGAACAACACAAGTATCCAGTTCTAAGCAAGTACTTACTTAAGGAAAGCTAAACGTTAGAAAATCGCAGCAGCAGTGGTGTAGTACTAGTACTATACATTTAAGTGTGAAATGAATATCGCCGGTGAAATACGCTGCTCCAGTTATGGCGGCGGAAAGTCCACGTTTGCTTGGAATGTGCGCGGCTCCATTGCTTGTACGTACGGCTTAGGTAAAAAAATATTGACGTAATGCAACGTATTTGACAAGCAAAGTTGATATAATCTCATTATCTCAACTTTAAAGCCTCAATAGCCTTAAGGTTAAAGGTGCGGATTGAAACTGAAAGGTCGCAGGTTCAAATCCCACCCGTTGCACTAATGTCGTACCCACTCCTAGCACAAGCTGAGCCCTAGTACTCCATACGCACCTTATCTATTTAAGACATTTTAATGGTGAAGAAAAACATCATGAGGAAAGCTGCATGTTTAAAAGTTTTCCACAATGTTTTCAAAGTTGTGTGGTCTGTCGATCCGTTTGACAATCCACACTTCGAGACCCCTATCTCATTTAATAGATTTTGGCAAGCGATGGGTTGGTGATGAGAATATTTTGTTTAAATTATTGAACGTTTTCTATTCTAGAGCATAATGTTTTCGTGTTTACGACCCTGTTTATATCGGCGTGTTCTCGTGCGACAGTGCGCACGCGCGCCCCGCTGCGCCACAAAGCCGCGCAGCGCGTCGCACGCGATCCGGCCGTACAATGTACATATATTTATAGCTATTTAGTTATGTTTGTATGACTTACGTTACACTTCCATGTATGTGTACATTCTATAGTAACGAGTTAAAATACAACTATGCGCTTAGTATGAATTTTGAGTACATTTCGAGACCGAGTTCCCCTTTCCAATTCAACTTAGCGTGAAATTCTGCCAAAAATAAGTACAACGATAATTCAGTGAACGTGATTCGCCGATGATATGATATCACTACTTGGATTGCAAATTACGTTATTCAGAAATATGGAGCTCTTGAGCTTTCCGAGAAATATATGTTCTATTCTATCTATGACCATGAGGGCCATATAGATGGAGTCATAATATTGTATAATAGAATAAAATTAAGTATAAAATACTTAAATCAATGCAACCTAACTTATTTGAAAAGAAAAATTCTTTTTATTAATATTGGCGTCACAAGAGGAAGTAAAACTACCGCTTTCTATCAGACAAAATTCTGGTCAAACATTAGCTTGTGTTTCAACACAAAAATATCATAAAATAGGCATACATTATTATAAAATCAACATAACATATAATATTTGTGTGATCAAACAATCCTAAAAGCATTATGCAAATATATGTAATATAGTTCCGGTTGTCTGTGAGTCTGTGTGTTAATAAACTTAGCGATGACAACTTTCCTCGAGAAAGCCATCTCGCGGGGTCAGCGACCGCCATGGTGACCATCGCCGCCACGGGAAAGGTCAAGAGTAATGACATGTCCATGGCAATTGTTCTGCGATGGCAGTCCGGCTTTGCAATGTTTAGGTATGACATTCTGAAGCTACATGTGTGAAAAGGATTAACTGCTTAATTGACCTATCTGAAATGTGGCCAACAACGATTGGGTATTTATCTTATATACTTTAAATAAAGGTTTTTCTTTTTTTAATATCCTAACTAGTCTCTAAAATATAGAGCTTTTAAGTTTCCTTCTAGAAAAAGAGAGCGCTATTGCAACATGACGTTACGTTTCAGTAGCTCCATACACTATCCATACAAAATTTCGTTTTATAAAGAGACGAATACAGTCGCAGTAATATAGCATATAAATTTTTTTCACCGGTTTATATTCAGTTTTTACAAATAATGTTATTCTTAAATGTTACATTTTCGATGAAATTAATGAATATCCACATTTTGACAACATTGAAATATCCAGTTAACAAACACGGAATTATACCTAAATGTGAAAATGTGTTTGTTCGTATTTTCTCGTAGGACTAAGTTAAAGAATGCATCGCTCATGCTTGTTTTACTTATATTTTAGTAGCTTTATTCCGCTTTCAGTCCAAGTTAGAGTTTTTTTAATGCCGACGAAGCCCCCTGGTTTGCTGGATAAAACGATCCGTTGCTCCGTTGCTGCGTGATTGAAGGACAAATCAAAAAACCAACTACCCAATACACTTTCGCATTTAGTAATGTGATGTAATAATAAAAATACTCGTATATCGATAAACTCAAATGTATTAACTTTCTATTGTTATGTCAAACATGTTTTGTGATCCACAGCGACAGGTTCAACACATGCACACAATAGATTCATCTTTCTCAACTCAATTGAGATGTTGCCAGAAATAAGGCTGCCTACATGCTTCAGACAGTGTATTTGTGAAAACAAATTAATAGGAAATATTTTTCTTAATATTAAATTATTCTAAGTGATTGCAGTTGTTGACTTTAATCTATCAACTATTATTTCTTTCAAACTATTATTCAACCGTAGAGGTGAGTAGGTCCTATAAATATGTTTGAATCTGCTTCCATAATCAATGAACTAAAATGTAGTTCAAACCAATGTCTAATATTATAAATGTGATCGTGTAACGGAGCAATGGACGGATTTTATTTTGCATGGCTTTAGTTAAGGACTTGGAGAGTGAATAAACTACATCTATCACAGAAAAACAAAAGGTATCCGCGAGATTTTAAAAACCTAACTCCACACAGATGAATTCGCAGAGAAAAGCTAGTTTCCTTATATTTGGAAAAGTGTTTGACATATTATTTCATGGTGGAATTTTTACTTTGTGTTGTTATAGTCTAGATGGTTTAGACAAGACACGACAGTCGCAGTGTCGCTCGTGTATCGGCGATCGCACGCCCTTGAACTGCAGTGAAAGTCACGCAGGCGCACAAAACCTAATGTTTACACGATCAGTGTTTACCTTACAACAGAATTGTGTGCTACAGCGCGGCATTGTTGAGCGCTTTCCAATACTGCGCGATGGCGATCAATGCAGCCACTCGATGCTGCTTTTTGTACACACTTCATCAAGTGTCGTTGGCTTGTGTCACCTCCACTATTGAGTCGTATTGTGCGATTCGATTTCGATCCTCAGTTAGCTTATTGGAGTTTTCTGTCAATTATTATCTTTGAGTATTAACCAATTTAATACTCAGAGATAAACGAGTTGCAGTAGAACCCAACTACAACTCGTTTATCTTTGAGTTCACCAAAATACAAGTCACTTCGAAAGCAAACTCACTTCACCTCGGTTTACCAATTACTCCAAATTGTCCCTTATTTATAATAACCAAGTAGTTTTTCTCATCGCCAAGCCATAATGTAAACTCATCGAGCAGAAGAGCATATCAAGAACCGACGGTCCGGCGCCTGATCTCTATCCGGTCGTGTCAGACTGCTGTCCGGTCGGACATTCAATGGAGATCGGAATTTCAATGTGAGATAATAGAGAGTAGGTACACCTGCGTTTGCAAATCAAAGGAATTTTAAACACAAAATTCACGCTGACTAGCTAGCGAGTACCTAATATCTCGGCCACCCCGGCAATCATGACGAAACTAATGAACACAAACAGACACACATGCTATACGCTCCTGTACCTAGTTAGGTAACTATTACACAGTTTCAGAAAAATTCTATTTGTTGATCCAGTGGGGCCTCTATCTACAAACGTATAAAAAAGGGTCCTTGATTCGTTTTTGTGATTAACATTCGACACCATCCAGTCGTTTGGAGGGTATGAAGTTGATAATCTTATTAAGTTTCTGTGGGGTGTCGCATTCCACTCTACTGACATCTTGCTTGAGTGAGCTGACAACTGCCTTGTGTAATACATATTATTAAATGCTTTATATTACGAGGACTAACATCATACTGCAACTTAGAGAAACATACCTAAACATTATTCACGGAGAATTTTTGTTCAATCAATTTTTTTTTCAAATACGCCAATCTGTGGCTCATATGATAAGTTAAGACTCTACCATCGGCTTGGAAAGCAGATTCTGCCGAGAAGAGCTCAAGCAACAATTTTTTTGGTCAGTATTTCAAGTTATTGATGATTGGATAATATAATAACCCTCAGATTTTTGTAGGTTCACAAAGCATTAGAAAAAGAAAGTTATCAGTCCTGTCTTCTAAACATTATTCAGGAAAAAGTAGTTCTTAAATGGGCGGTTAGAATGCGTTAAGATATTTTGTAGTTGGAGTGGACTGGTTCCGGTATGAAAGTGGTGGCTAGCCAGGCGCATCCGAGACACAATCTTGGCATCAAACAATATTTTGATGAACGACTTGAGTTATATCTAACTAGTTGTAATTGTAACGAAACTACTAATGGCTTTTTTGACAACTTCGTCGTTTTCTTCGTCTTCGACTTCGTATTTTTGACGAAATATTACGCTTGAGTTCTAATTGTTCCTAAAAATATTATTGAACGTGTTCACAAGACGAAAATTCTGTTAATTACTAGCTTTTGCCCGAGCTTTCGTCCGCGAAGAGTTAGTTTTTTGAAAATCCTAGGGATTCCCTCTCTCTGTTCTTCCGGGATAAAAGATAGCCTATGCCACTCTTTAAGTCCTTAACTATACCCATGCATAAAATAACGTACTCGTAGATCCGTTGCTCTATCGCTGCGTCATTGAATGAGAACCAACAAGCAAACACACTTGCATTCACAATATATAGTAATAAGTTACGAGTTTTAACTGTAGGTAACATTGCTTGTAATTTAACTGTAACATTGCATTTTTAATGTAAGCCTATTCTCTTAAACTTCCTAGCGAATCATGTAGGCAATTGTCCATTTTCCCCTTGCAAGAGGTTGTTAATCTATAAATGCTTTTACAAATGCGAAAGTCATATCTTTCTGTCTGTCTGATACCTTTTTACGGCTGAATCTTGAATTTAGTATATATAGCTTACATTAGACGGACGTATGGACTCGGTCAAAGTTGCGGGCATTAGCTAATTTTTATTAACAATTAATTTACAAGCAGTTAGGTAGTATGGTACTATGCGTGTACGCGGGTAGTAATTTATTGTAAACGTAGTTTTCCCGACGTTGTCGCGGAGTGATGTCGCTAAACGCCGTCTTCCGACGTCGCGCGTTTAGTTTATAGCGCATTATATTTAATAGCCGCATTGGATTAACATAATACCAACGCGATCAGTAATTTCCTGCGATCCGGCCGATGCCGATGCCGGTGCAATGCGAGTGGTAACGCGAGACTTTCACGCGATTTTCTATTTCCCAAATTAATTAAAATGGATTTATTTATTACTATTAACACAAAATTTATAAAAAAATCAGTTTTTGCTATTGTTATATCGGTATACGAAAAACTGATATCTTTTTTTTTTTTTCTCTCTTTATTTAAGAGCTTGGTCACTTAGTGACCATCACGCTCTGTTAGTTCATTTCATACATACATAATTTCATATATTATTTCTATTCCTAATTCTAAAATACTTACTGACTAATGAGTAAATCAAAAACTGATATCTTGAAAGTTACTATTAAATGAAAGTATAATTTGGAACATTAATTTCGTAAATTATTCATGATTAATTTCTAAAGATAGATATTGTGTTATTACTAAAATTGATGATGAAAATTAAATGAATTAATATAAGTAGAGTAAGTAAAGCACAAAGGTACAAGTCTATGGTTTTTTAAAGTTACAGAGAAGAACTCACCTTTCAAATCACTGACCCGCCACGGATCCACTCCAAAAATTTTCACTCAAAAATCCAGGAAAATAAAAAAAAAATCAGCGCAATGACTGAATCACATTTTCCATTTAACAAAAATGGTTCATCACTTCATGGAAAATTGTCTGTTTTAGTGTCAGTTTAGTGCAGGTTTAGTGCAGCTTAGTGCAGGTCTGCTGTAGATTTGGTGTGGTTTGTGCCGCGCGCGGTCGCCGTCGCAGCCGAGGTTTGACTGGTGCGCGGCTGGCGGCTGGTGGGAACGCGGAGAGAGGCTGCGTGGTGCTGGTGGTACTGTCACCGGAGACGAGTATTGTCGGACTACAATACTCGTCTATTAGTAATAAGTAATTTATTTATTGGGTACGTATCTGTGGTATATGAGTACCAATTAGCCTTGAAGAGTTAGTGAGTCGGAAAATGTAAAGGTTGCTTGTCATTTTATGTTATCGTCAAAATTATTTCAAAAGTACTAAATCAAAATAATTAGAGGTTAGTGTTCAGCTTGCTAAATTCCAATGAATGACGTTACAAGAACAAACAACTGAAATTTTCTCGATTACTTTAAATTTTCACATGCTATTCATTCATGATTCACCCGATAGATAGATATAATCCTAGTAATCCAGAACATCAATAAGGTATTCGTATTCAAATAGATTTTCCTAAACACTTACGTAGGTAGTTACATGTTATAGCTCAGTCCATAATATATAAAAATATTCGAGTGCCTCTCTTTTCCGTCGGTCCCTTTACCCCTTTTTTGTGATGTCTAATCTTTTTTTTGTTTCCTTCCTGCGGGATTTGAGATCTTGACTCCCACGTTTTTGTAGCATCGTTAACTAATGCGATGTGATGTGAATTTCGGTCTATTAGATCCTTTTGAACAAAAATATTTTGTATAATTATCTTTCCTAACTTTTATTGTTATTTATCTCATGCGTGTACCGCGTGTGTTGCGTGTACCTGTGTGTTTAATGAATATTCTTTTACGGCATACGGTTGGATTAATAGAACCAATTCAAAGAACCAATTGTCGTTAGGTTTTCATCAAGGTGCGAGTGACCACCTCGCACCGTAAAGTGCAGTGTTGGCAGCCCCCCTCGAGGTGGACGAACGACATCAGAAGAGTCTCAGGGAGCCGCTGGATACAGGCGGTGCAAGACCGAGACATGTGGAAGCCCATGCAAGAGCTCTTTGTTCAGTAATAGTATTCTATCGGTTGATAAAGAAGAAGAGTGGATTAATTTGGTCTCGTAACTAATTCTTAAGTTAAGATAAGTCTTGTTTGTAAGATCTATTTATATGTTAGTGAAATGCTATCGCTGCAATTAGCGCTGACCGTAACATGTCACCGTAAGACCACGCGAGTAGGTACAGTGAGTTACAGAGAGTACAAAATAAGTTACCGTTATTGTAATACTAAGGGCCAATTTTACCTTGACGCAAAATAAGTCTTTTCCCAGCGTTTTGATATTTTGGCAGATTTTCAAAACAAAAACTGTCAGAACGCCCAATTTATTCCTCGGTTTAACGTCACTCGACGTTGGTGAAATCACTTAAAGTATATTAAGTTATTTATCTTCAAACTTGCTAGTACTTATATCAAGCTCACTATTTAAACTTGAAAGAAGTGAAGAGAATGAGTAACAGATGTAGTAAGTAGGTACTGTGGCTAATTATTATTATTGTTGTCGCCCTACAGTCAAAGACAACGAGGGATCCATAGTTGCGGTACGATGGCAGTAGAAACCGATTAGGGGCATGGATTTCATTTACAGTGCCATACTCCTTTCAAGTTAGCCCACTAATAAGACTGTATCGTCACTTAGGTACCATCATGTGAAGTCGCTCCGATCGGGCTATCATATCACGAATAATAATAAACATATAATTTCCGTGGTGCCTATAAATAAATGGTGTACTCGTAGAGAGTACGTTACAATATATTTTTAATTTTTATTTTATTGTGTTCTATTACCTATTTGAGCTACACGACCAAATAAAGACTGCATTTGTCGTTGCGAGTGTACCTACGTCTTTCGCGAAGTAGGTAATCGCGCGCGTCCGCCTCCGCCTCTCAGCTTTCTTCAGCCCCCCCTCCCCCACCCCCCGCCTCCCCCCGCCTCCCCCCACCGCCGGCTTGCGTAACACTTGTAACCGATATCTGAGTGTTGTCATTCCATTGATTAGCATAATATATTAGTTGTCGCCTCCTAATTCCGTCCAACGCCGTGAAAGCCTTCCGCTTTCTCCGGAGAAGCTGTAAATGACTATATTTTATTACTTGCCAAATTGGAAATGAGTTGGACCTTTTTTAAAGACTAAGCAAGTAACGTTGGTAGGTACTTGGTCAGCTCTGACCTTACCGTTCATAGCGGCGAAAGACTTCGTTCAGAATGACCACGAAAAAAATTAGTTTCAATCATCATGCTTGATCGTTAGATTACTATTTCTCTAAAAAGGTAAACAATTTTCGCCTGATTTCTATATTCAATGTTAATCAATACATTTATGTATTGATTAGGATATACATAAATGTATATTAATCCTTAAAACAAGGCTGAAAAAAATTTCAATAAATATATAGCTAAAAAACCGCTCAAGGATGATCCGCTACGATGACACACACAGACAGAAAAGCGAACAAACTTATAACATTCCTCTTGCATTATTCTCGTCACATTGTTTTTGACCTACGACACGTGTCAAACAGTAATTAGAACGTCAAACGTGCAAACGTGTAATAAGAGCAACAAACGTGTAAGCGTGTAAACGAGCAATTCTCGAATATTTCCGAATACCTCTCGATTCACCGATGAATGATAATGATGATTGCATCGCTTTACTTTGCCCTACAATGACCGCCTAGGTTGCGTCACACATTACCTACTTGTGCCTACACTTGTTCATTGAGAGGCTGCTGGCCGGTTTTCACTTTTGTTTGACTGAAGTGGGGTCGATACTCCACGTTTGTTGCGATGTTAGGACGATGAATTCTTGAGTGGTTTAGTTTCAATTTATAAGCTCAGGCTCAGGAAAGATTATTTATAGCCAATCTGAAGTTGACTAATATTTTCCTCTTCAAATAAGTTCGTAGTAGGAGTGAGTACGACATTTTAATAGTGGAACGGACAATCGACAGTTCGACCGCAGCTTTAACTGTTGGGTTGAGGTATAAAGAAGGTAAGGTACCTCCTGCTCCCTTGCTCCTCTCCACCCGATCGGCAGAACACACCAGAGGAAATATCTTTGTTTTTCGGAAAAACATCTGATTGGATGGGTTTGAAGAAAACATTTAAGCCGTGGCAAAAAGCTGATGTGTAAATAAATGTGATTGAAGTAGTAAAATAAATGTAAAGGTACTTAGGTACATACCGCGCTTAACAACTGTCAGTGATCAGCGTGGGTACTTGTTTATCTCGTATTATTTACGATTCGTCTCAGCGCAGCTCCTACTGTGTTCAGTGTTACGTAAGCGGCGGCCGGCGAGCGCACACATTCATTCACCGGCGAGCTTTCCTTGCCCGCGGCGCCTGCGTGCCGCCCAGCAGCTATCATTCAAGGGAGAGAAGTAGGTATTTCAATTTTAAACTCAACAGCACAGTTTAAACAATTTTTTATGGCCAAAAATATCAATGGTATCTCATATTCGGCATCCTTACCCTAATGTTTGACTACCTATATTAATTCACATAAAAAATTTTAGTTCACATGACAGGACTTTCAGTGTTATCGGTTCGGATCAGTACTACTTACTTAATTCAAAAAATCCTTCAAAAGATATATCAGTAAAAAGGCCAACATCACGCAGTGTTCCCAGGCGGTCACCCATCCAAGTACTGACTGCGCCCGATGTTGCTTAACTTCGGTGATCGGACGAGAACCGGTGTATTCAACGTGGTATGGACGTTGGCTATTAGATATTAAAAATTACAGAACTAGTTTTTTTCATTATTGATATGCCTTGATCTTTGTAAATATTTACTTTATTTTATTTTTGACGATATTAACTTTCAGTCATACTATTTATCATATTTTATAAGTAAAAATTTCATTTCTACTCACGATTTAATACCGATAGCGCCATCTATAAAATATCTCTTGAACTAAATGAACGTTATGGTGGCATAGTATTGGTCGACGTTCACGAAATGCTGTGGTTACGTGATTCATTGTGATCAAACTAGGTAGCGCTGGTGGTCTTAGTGAAGTCACTCAAGCAAAGTAGATGGCGCTGCACGCAAGAAAGGCTACTTACTCAAAAATTGTTTATTCTCCACTTTTGACTACTCAGTACTATTTTATTTTGAATTAAAATTAAAATACTTTTTTATTGAGGTATACTTATACTTATTTAATGAGAAAACATTAAAAAAAATTAATGTTTATTAAATAGGTACCTATACCTTATATCAATAATCTGAATTTTTTGATGTCACAGAAGTGTATGGCATATACCTATAGCTTAGAGCATTTAACAAATGCTGTAAAATAAGTGGAAAATGCTTGGAAAATGCATTATGCTGTCTGCAACGGCGACGTGGCATCGTGAATCGCTCAAACCTAAGTTCAAAATAATAAAATTAAAACTTAGGTAGGTACTTAATTAACTTCATTCACAACTTATGGGTCTTGTGATGAGTGAAGAGTGAAGACAACCACTGGTTTGGGAAGCAGAACCTATAGGTATCAAAAATATGAAACGGATTTTAGTAAGTACCTATATATTTTTTAATTATCTTTCCTACCTGAAAGTTTCGTCTTTTGTCGCGCCGTCGTGACAAGGGTGAGTGGGTAGGTGGACGAAGTTCGGTAGGTATTTTCCCGTGCTCCGGCGGCTTGCTCCCCGGAGACAGCGCGTCATTTGTCTCTGTCCGTGTCTGTTGCGGAACACGGAAAATTCATTAGAGCTAGACGAGGGCGCGCGGAGTGTCCGCTCCGCGCTAGATGCTATTGTGTTTACTTATTTTTATTCTTGTAACATCAGAAGCTTGTGCGTAATTAATTTAATTACGAAAAAGGTGCTTTATTGACGTAAATAAAACAATTACGATCTCTGAAATTAGTAAGGCCGTTTTAAAGGGATTAATCTACGAATATCGCAATATTTTAGATAGGTAAAGGCAGGACGTAATATAAATAGGATGGCGTAGGATACAAGGAAAACCTATGTGAAAATATTTAATTCTTCAGACTCCGGTTTTATATTCTATAGCTTTTTCCCATTATTATGAAGTACAAAATTGACCTGAATTTGTCATTCTTGTCGTAGGTATTGAATTTATGTTTGTAGCAATAATTATAATATTAATTCTCTACAATAGCTGCTAGGAATTGTATCAAGTCATACGTTTATCGAACGTAGTCCGCCCGTCGACGAGCCCGCCCGACGCACGCATTCCACTAATATGACAAATTTTAGTCTTCGTGCGTGCAATTGTAGATTTAAAAGTTAAAATCATCTACCGAAGCGCTATCTATTTTTTTTTTTCTATGAACTGTAATTAACTAAGCAGGTTTTAAAAACTTTACCTAAATTAAGATATATTTTTTCTCGTAAGCCGATTTCTACAACATAAAGCCTATTTATATACTACGCCAAACGTCCGATTTCCGTAAAATTCGTCAGGCAGTTTTGAAGATTGCGTACTTACCTATTGAAAAAGACATACAAATTTTTGAAAAATCTTATTGTATTCTGTAACATTATACTTTTACCTACGAGTAAACCACACGCAACTTAGCCCGCAAGTAATCAGTTTCTGGCAAATAGGTATTTTCAATTTACAAGCTCTACAGTTTTACAAATAGAAAATACCCACAGATGGTTATTATTAAACGAATACCTTTATCTACCTATAACCATTTTTGAATTTTCAAACTGGACTGTACGTTTCCAGTATGCATTTTTGAAGCTTCATTGTGGAAGCACTGTGTACATAGTATAGTTTTGTTACCTATTGTAAAAATTTTTTTTTTTTGAAAAGAGCATCCGCTGAGTTTCTTCCCGGCTCTTCTCAGCAGAATCTGCATTCCGAACCGGTGGTAGATTTATGACGTGTCATAAGAGCCACAAGTTGGCCTACATGAAATAAATAAATTTTGAATTTGAATTTGAAACCTCTTCCTTTAACATAGTTAAATTCTTTAAAAGTCTTGGGGCGACTGGCTGACTCCAAATTCGATCGATTTCTTTTAAATCTAGAGAAGTAGTAGGTATAGTCGGGGTCACGGCCCGCACCATGCGAGCCGTTCAATTATCGCGTGCAGTGACGCCTGGCGGCCGCGGGTGACAAGTGACAACACAGTGTTTTAACGCCTCGGCGATGTTTGCTCTTTGTTAGACCAGGCTCAGCCTCACACATTGCCAAATAGGTATAACTAAATATACCTACATGTTCTATAAACCATAAAATACTTAGAAGCATATGAGAGAAAATTAGGTCTCGCTAAGCCCCAAAAAGGGAAACCCTTTGCCCAGTTAGGATGATTTAGCTGATACTCCGGGTGAATAGGATACTTTTTATCCTGATAAATAATAAAGTTTATCCGGGATAGGGAATGAAAGTTTTTGTTGATTTTGCTCCATAACTCCGTCAAATATGAATCGAATTTGTTTGATAATTTTTTATTAATTATAAATTGTGTACTAAGTATTAAGAAATATTTCGGACAATTTTGCTGAAGATTTACTAAATATTATCGGAGATAGAGGACATGACTTCTCGCGGATAGTAGCGACTTCACTCTAAACTTTTTCCACGCGGACGAAGTCGCGGGTATCATCTAGTAAAATATAAATTGCTAACTATTGTCCACGACTTCTCCGCGTGGCGTTAGATTTTAAAAATACCACGGGAAACCTCTGGCTTGCAAGGATAAAAGGTTGCTTAGGTCACTCTCCAAGTCCACAACTATACGATAGATTTACCCACGGGTTATACTTACCCATTCAAAAAATTACGTTGATACGCAGCAAACAACTACACTTTGCATTTACTATATTAGAAAGGATACCTGAATAATTAAAGGCCTACACAAATAAATGTTCAAACCTCCAATATTCTTAGAGTTCTATCTTAAAAAAATCTAGTAATATAAGTATATACCACAAAAACGGTAAAGTATTAGTAAGTGTTACATTTTCTTGGGCGAATGAGTAATTAAGCTTTTGGAATGGGAATATAGAAGTTTACTCACTGTTGACTCAAAGAATTAGCTGTGGAATGCAGCCGGGCGGTGTACTCGGATGGTATCACAAGAAAAGTGGTGCAATATTTATTGAAAATTTTAATTTAGCTTAAATCTGGTGAATTGTAGGAAACTTAAATATATTAAAAAAATTAATTTTAATATTATTTCATGTGCTGATTCCAGCTGATGCCTGCAATTTTGTCTGTATTTTATGTATTTTTCGTATTTAGTATGGAGTGTGTGCGATGGCACATAAGGAGTTCAATAAAACTTCTTTACAAGTAGAATTTAGGCACATAATATATTATTTTATCAATAAATTAATATTATAAAAACTGTCTCCATAGTCCATCGATTGTAGTCGCGTTGTTAATTGCGAACCCCGTCACCGGCGCGGGCGCTGTCCGCCCCGCCCGTGTTCATGGTTGGCGGGGAATTCAAATGAGCGAGCAGACAGAGTGAACAAATCCAGTCATTACGGTACTCGTACTTATCTGTAGCTATAGATTAAACTTGAAGAATTAAAATAAATAAAGGAAAACTTAAGTATGAACAAAAGATCGAGCTCTCGAATTTCGAGAGCGATGTTTGTTTGAACTTTTGAAGTTAGTTAGTTTTCGATGCTTTAGACGTGCGTAGGTACAACATACAGTGTGTAGTGCAGTGGTAGGTAGGTGCGTTGCTCCGGTTTCGATGTTCTGTATTTGCGCTTTTTATTTGAGCATCCTCTTCGCACCTCCGCCCCGCCCCGCCCCGCGCCCGCCGCCCGCTCCGCTCCGCGCCGCGCGTGATTGGGCGCGGGTGTTAAGAGCTTCGCGCACGAATTGTTTGAAATTACAAACAGACGCTATTTCTTGTCTAAATAGTAGAATACAAGAATACTCGATTTCTTAACTAAATAGTTGCAACACGTGGTTGCGTCCTGCAAGACTAAATAAATACACTACTATTTGCTGGATACGCGGCTGTGGAAATATTTAGTCAATTTCTATTCGTGCTAGGTCAATAGTTTTATTTAGGAAAGTCTAGACTATGTTGAAAGGACTGACTGTCGCAAGCCGAGACAAACACTAGGAGAGGAGAAAGGATCTAAAAACGGGGCAGCGTGTCAAAGTCAGTCAATTTATCGATGATTTCATAATCAATCTCTTTATTTAATCTATGAGTTCATATGAACATCTGCATACAGTAGTCTACGATATTTGTAATTTGAATTCTCGACTTTTCGGTTTGGTTGTGTTTTGACTGCTGCGCTACTAAGGTTCAAACGTTTTTAGGGAAGTGCAGTCGATGAAGGGTCGATTTCAACAAATATATATCGATGAACAAACTGCATTAGCAATTTTCCATTTCGCCAGATTGTGGACAAGTGCGAGATTGTACCTACGTCTTGGTGAATAAAATAAAATCACGTTAAATCTTCTTTTCCGTGAAAAGTCGGGGAATAAGTTCCCTATCCCTTGATAAAAAGCGGGGTTAAGCTAACGGCTAGTAAAATTAAACGTATCCTCATAAAAGTGCGCACATTTTCTCCCGCGTCCCGCAAGTCGCAACACACAATATCGCGGCGGAGGCTCACGACGTCTTATTAGCAATAAACAAAACCGGGGCGGCCGGCACCCGGGGCGCCCGGCGCAAGCCACGGCCTGTAGCGTGCCCTGAACACCAGTTGGTTTTATATTCTACTAGCCTTCGTCCTTAGACATCGGAGTTACGCTCCACGTCTTGTTAAAGACCTCGCAGAAATTCTTTATTTTTCGGGGTAAAAGGAGCCTACGTCACTCTCTAAGCCCTCAGCTATGCCCAGACAAAAAAAAAACGGTGATCGCGTCGCTCCGTTGCGGACCTGTCAGTTTGTCTTCAATTACGCTGCGACAAATCGACGTGATTGTCGCACGGTTATATTTGGACTATAACAGTGACATAGGCTTCTTTTTACTTTGGAAAAACATAGAGTTTTTAAAAACTAAATCGACGCGGACGAAGATGTGGGTATCATCTAGTATTTCAATAGATTGTAATGGCTCATGTTGCCCAATCTATCCTCAATGCATTGTGGAGAACAACAGTGACAGATTTATTTTAAGAACTTTTTGTTTAGTTCAACTTAAATTAAAGAAAGTTAAAGCATCGTGTGAAGAGACGTTTAGCAAAATAATGTTTTTATTTGAAACAGTTATTTTCTTGCACCACACGCTATAAATCACTATGGTTAAAACATCATTAATATTAAATCACGCGGCAGATTTGCGAGGCGGGGGCTCACCCTCGTACACCTTCCCTCCGCCGAGCCGCGCCGGTACCAGTTCAAAGTTTGACTACATGACATCGGTCGGAATTATAAACCGATATACATCCACTGCTGAAGGTTTCATGCATGGACTAGGTCCTGCGCCGCCTACATCCAGCGGCTCGCTGCCGTCGGCCATCTTGTGGGGGTCTGCCAGCATTGCACTTCCGGGTGCGAGGTGGTCACTTCAGCACTTCGGTTACGAGCTCAACGGGTCCTGCTGCTTGCACCTGATCGGGCGCTTCGAATTTCCGTTCAATCGGGCTATAAGAGTGAGGGAATAGAGAGTGCACCCGTTTTTGCACACACATTAGTGCAGTATAATATCTCCCGCACGATTGTTAATCTCTGTCAGTCTCTGTGGAGATTGACCGATGTGGCCGGACTCAGCTGGAAGGACATTATTATTTTATTATTAGGTAATAGAGAAGTTGTTAGGAGTCCAATTGCAATCAGGAATGATCTGAAGAAGAACCAGAATTACCGACACAGCTTATCCAGGCGCGAAGCTGAAGCGGCAACTCGAAAAACCGACGTGCTTATGTCAGTTGTACACATTAAAATTTTCCTATAAATTTTCCCGACTTGTACAAAAAGGGGTGTCGTTGTAGTGATACAGATAGGAAAGTTCCCAACAGCGCCGCGGACTCGGGACGTGTGAAAACACCCGGCGTGCGCGCGCGCATCGCACACGTATACAGGAGGCTCTAGCTTTGGTTAATTAAACGATAACTACAGACAAACGGCCTACAGCTATGTTTTCTAAGGATTTACATTTAAGTTCACTTGTTATACAAATTAAAGGTTGTAATACGTAAAATTGCTAAGCCCGCGACTTCAAAAATAACAACTGTTGGGAACCATTATTTTTCCGGGATATACGAGGTGCCTATGCCAATCTTCAGACCCACGGATGGACTTTTTGACTTGAGAAGTTCAAGTTGATGCGTTGCTCCTTTGTTGCGTGATGAAGGACAAACTAACAAAAACGCTTCCGTATTTATAATATCGATAGGGATTTAGAAGGAAGCGTGCAGTTTTTTAGAAAAACTTAAATATGTACTTCATTTGTCACTTTCAGAGCACCCTGCGCGCAAGGTACAGTTCACACAGCAATCTCGCGTGTGTGCGCTAATTGCGGCCGCGCTACCGTGCGCGGCGCCGCTTCCGGTTACTTACATTTCTTTTTATCTTTTCTTTTCTTTTATCTTTTTCTTTTATCTTTCAGTTTTCGTGGCGACGGACAATGGAGCGTGGGAGGTCTCCGCTGTGGGTGCGACAGGGAGGATGCATTCACACATTGTTTTTTCACGAAAATTTAGGCTTAGATATTTATTTTAATCATACCGGAATAAATAAAATTCTACGCTGTTGTACAGGTATCTAACAAATGATGTGCTGCAACCAATAAATAATATTGTATTAGTTCAGCATCATTGAGAATTTATTGATTCACCCTACGTTAAAGTTTAGTGAGAACATCACCGAAGGGAGTCGGTTCCATTATTTGCATTTGTGTGGAAAACATTTGTGTATCTGTTTGTCGGTTCGTTCTTAACCAGAATCTCCTCCTTTTTGGAAGTCGATTAAAACAAATTAGAACGATGATCCCGCAGATACTAAAAACTTCATTTAGGAGAATGAAGTATGGAAGGAGCTGTAAGTCTTCCGGATATTTGGCGGGAACCGGTGCAGGACAGGGTTAGGTATAAGTTGCAGCTGCTAATGGCGAAGGTTTCGCCGAACTCTCGCTGAAGAATCACTGAACAAGTAAGTTGCTTCAAACCCCACTAATTTTATTTACTGTAGTCTTCCCTTCCTTCTCTTATTTTGAAGGTACTCACTCGCAACTGCAGGGACAGTTTAGCCGGTAACACGTTAACCGGCCACACCCAGAGCCGAAATAAGAAAAACAATTATTGAATGTTCCCATTGCAGCATAATATTCCCGTAGCTCTGTCGCACGTGGCGGCGGGTGCTGCGCGTGGCGGGTAATCCTCTAATATCTGTTAGCTGTTATGTTCGCAAGCTCATTAACACCGCGGGTGTGGACCGGCCCTAATGCAAATGCGTACAATTCACATGCATGTAAACGGAGAACGCTTTTAATTATTTTTTTTTGCAAAATGATAAAACTATTGGTTAGGCAGAAACCAAATTATCTGAACTGCTTGAGTGCTTTTTTTTCAGCTGCACAGAATACTCGATCATTAGTGGTCGAAAGTCCGATTGGCTTTTATAGAGACACTCTCAATTTGCTCAGCCATCGAATGCAAGCCGCGGAGAAGCTCGAACGTCTTCCATTCCTACTGTGACAGCTGGAGAGGCTGTTAAAACGTAAATTCACTATGGCTGCATTTTATATTTTTTCAATTTAAACATATTATGTAGTTTAAATATTTTTGTTTTCAGTTACCAGTTCGGGGGGTCGCGTTTTCGATCGAGTTATGTGGGTTTAATCGATTAAACATCACATGCTTCAACGGCGAAGGAAAACATCCTAAGGAAACCTGTTCACCCAAAAATTCTCCGCAATGTTCTCAAAGGTGTGTGAAGACCATGCCAATTTGCATTGAACCAGCGTGGTGGACTATGGCCTTTCTCGATGATGATGATGATTTTTATTTTCAGAAAACTTTGTAGCGGTGTCGGGAAAGGACCGCAAGAGATTAATGAATGTGAAGTCTAACGTCGCACCCTGTCCTTGCGAATGGACTGCACCTGGGTGTACCCATCCACAGGCGGCGTCGCCTGGCGCTGCTGCAGGTTGCACCGCCTGCTCGGCGCGCACCGCTGTTTGCGCGGACGGCGCTGAACTGTCCGCGCTGCAATTACTGACACGGGGAGCTCGCGGCAGTTTGTTTTATTGGCGTGTGAATTAAGGTTTAAGAATTAGACACACAAATAATCCTTAACTGACTGATATAAAATTGACATTTGGCTATAAATAAATTGAACCACATTTTTAGGGCTCCTTGTAGTTTTACTACGGAATTATAGTTTCACCAAGTCCGTGCGTCAGTCCGTCTGTCTGTCTGTCCGCAGCATAGCACAAAGGCTATTGGTACTAAAGAGCTATAATGGCAAGGTTATGCATATAAACTACAACGGAAAAGTTGTACAATAGTACATTATGGTACAAGTGTAAAAGTTGGTGATTACCGCTGAGGCGCTATTGAGACCCGAGCCGTTAGGTGAGGGTCTTAAGGTAGCCGAGGACGGTAATCATCAATATACACGTGTATCATACGACGTTTTTCAACACACTTGTGAAGAAAATAATACTAAAATAGTACATTATGGTACAAAACAGTGAAAACGAGTGAAAATTTTTTCGCAATGGCGGGGAAAATTAATGTTGTTCTTTTGTTCGCCCGCTTGAGATACTCTTAAGGGCAGGCAAAGATCGAAGACCATACAGCCTATTCAGGTGTTTATTTGATTTAATCAGTTTTCCGGAATGCGCGCGCACCTTTAATGGCCATAGACTAAAAGAATGAGGTTTCTTTTTTTGGCTTTTCTCTTATAGCCACGTACAAAATGGGGAATTTCCAGTTTTCTTTATTACAGAAAAAACAAAAGTTATATTTGAGTGACAGTTTTATTTATTAAACACGTAGGTACAAGTTGAAATTATCTATTTAAATACGAAGTTGTATGAAATGAGCAAGCAATAGGTATCTTGGCAATAGGTAGGATCTTTTTTGTAATAGAAACTTTTTTAAGAACAAAGCAACTCAATCAATAAAATTTAAAAAAAAAAAATTCTATAACTCACATTGTGAATAATAGTAATCAAAAGTCACAGTTTGAGTTAAAGGTGTCATTGTGTGCCTAGTTGCGGTGAACCGGGAGCCACTTTATGAGCAAGTGTGTTGAAAAAAAAATTATAATAGGTAATGTTTTTACTCGTCTAATCCATTGTGTGGGGTATCGTTCGAAAAGTCTTTCAAAAGTATTGGAGGTACGTTATGTACGTTTTTTCCATTAAGGGGTCCGTTTAGGAAATATTAAGCCTTTAAAAACTAAACTATAGTAAACAGACTTGTAACAGAGATTCGTTTTAAAATTGTATTGGAATCACCTTGATCAAGTCAGTGAAAATCGAAGCTTTTACAAATGTTTTTCAAATGTTTCACAATCTTGTCCAAATAAAGTTAGATAAGTTTTGAATAGGTAAGTACAGTCTAAAGTACAGTATAATTTGATTTTGAAAAAATCTCATGAAGTTAAGAATTAATTTTATAATCTTATAAGTAAAACTGTAAACGCGAAATGAAAATAAAATAAAGAAAATTTTTTAAGAAAAAAGTCATACCAAATCAAATTAATTGAAACGAAAATATTTCAGTTACACTGCCTAAGCATATCCCTATACCCCTGTACCAATTTTTCTCTTAGATTTTTTTGACACAAAGTATTTACGGTAGTATAAAGGAAATATTTTTAAGGAAGATGCTTCCCCACTGAATCGCAAAGAGGTCTTGTATTCGCTACAATGATAATTTTAATGAAATTTTCAATATAATTTATTACGTCAAATGCAATCACATCAATATCGTCTCGTAAAGGATTCTCACGTGAACCTCCGAACGGACAAACTGACATTAGTAATATACAGTTTCAACAATGCAATGCCGTATTTACACGTAAATTATATAAAATTAAGGTAAAATAGTCTCTGATGCTATGACAATAGAGGGGGGCTGTGATTTCTATATCGATATTGTAGAGTTGTCGCGCGCGGGTTAAATTAAATGCCCCCCCTCTAATAAACATCAATCAAGTGACTATTAAATGCACCTTTGCCGAGTTATATTGTGAGTTGTTCCGCTTGGTGCTCTGAACTCTCTCATGTAGTTCTCGTATCTGTACTCTTATCCACATTATTTATAACTTTCTTTATTCTAATTTAAAAATTACTCATTCTTTATTGAATAAATGAGGTGAGAAAGAGATTTTGTTGACTTTGTCTCATTTAACTTGAAAACTCCAACGTGGCTGACATGAAAAGAAAATTTTGCAAACAAAAAAATAACCGTTCGTACTCTATGGTTTTGTGAAATTCCGTTTCCGTTTGTTCTGGTGGGAGGGTTTGGCTGTTGCTAGTTACCACCCTACGACGAAAAGAACGAAAGAAAGAAGAAGTGTAGAAACCAATTCAGGGTATGGGTTGAATGTACACTGCCATATCCTTTCCAATTTAGCTTGCTACCATCTTAGACTGCTTCGTCACCGAATAAAAAAAAATTCGCATCGCCATTCACCGCTATTGGCCTTTGGTGAACACCGAAAGGAAAACTCCACAGTGTCTGGGTTAAAGGTGTTGCACTTCGAAGTTAGACGCGAAGAAAATGCCTTAGTAAAACTAAATACCTAGAGAGCGCCATTTGGGCTAAATCAAAAAGGGCCAAATCAACAAATGGGCGGTGCCTCTGATGCTGAAAATACTGATGGTAATCACTGAACATCAGGAGACTCGCCTGCTCTTTTGCTCACTGTAAATATCAAAAAAATTGTCTACAACATTATAACTGCGAAAGAGTGTATGTTTGTCCTTCAATCACGTCACAACAGAGCTACGGATCGACGAAATTTTTTGTACGGGTCGGTTGCACCTATAGTTGTAGTTCCCGTGGGATTTTTAAATACTAAATCGATGCGGGCTAAGTCGGGGGCATCAGCTAGTCGAGAATAATAAAGTGAATAAATGTAAGGGCGCGAGCTCGGGCGCCGAGCGGCGCGCGCCGGCGCGCATCACCTGTCTGCGGCACGCGGCTGATATTAAATTGTCTGCAGCTAACGCAATCGTTTGTGCTAAAAACAATTTATATTACTACATATCGTCGCCCGCCCCGCGCTCCCCTCCACCCGACCCGACCCGACCCGCGCCCGACCCCGCGCCCGACCCGGCGCCCGGCACACGACCTGTCAGCGCGATTCGGATTTGAACTGAGGAGTGATGTTAATAAACAATACTTGAAAGAGATCGCTATTCATTTTCCTTTATACTTTTGTGCTATAGTTTACAATTTATGATAACGTCAGGGATCATCCACTGCGCCTTCGAGCCATCGTTGCCAAGCTCGTCCAAACAGGCGAATCTTTCTCATTACAGTGTAAATATCGTCATACATAATTGTGGTCCCGGGTTTGAATCTCAGATAGGCGCTGCTGACTTTCACAGTTGTGTGCGTTCTAAACAATCGAACATCACTGGCTTTAACGGTAAGGGCAACATCGCGAGGAGACCTACATTCCGGTGAGTATATTAAGTATTTATTTTTAAAGGTGTGTGAAGTCAGTATGAAAGTTTTTGACTTAATTATCTATACTATTATAATAAAGAGAGAGCGCGAATTTTGTGAGTTTGTATGTATGTCCGGAGCAAACTTTGGAACCACCGCACCTATTTCAAAAATTCTTTCACCATTTCAAAGGTACATTATTCCAGATGGTTATAGGCTATATTTTATGCGCATAAATGTATTAGGCTAGATATTACGGGCAAATTTGTTAAAGAAGTCGGAATTTTTTTTGACTCTCAAACTATTCCAAGGCGTGCGCTGGGTCATATACTGTTATTGGATGAAAATGATGTATGGGTGAACTGTTCCTCTCAAAGAGTTCTAAAAAAAAAGTCCGCGACAGCATATGTCTATCTTCCAAGGTTAATTTACTGTAACCATTTCTATTTTTCAAATTTTGATTAAAAATAATGAATTATTTTCGAAGCTTTTTTAACCGATGTGATGTCAATCTATATCTAAATAAATATGTTTATTATCTTAAGAATTTAATTTAGAACGTATTTGCCCTGCACACTATACAATTTAAATTAATATCTTAGGAGTTATCGGAAAATTAATATTTTCGCGCGACAAAATAATAAAATGGTGCCGACCGGTGCGGCGGTGAACGGTGGCGGGTATCGGCAGGCGCGAAAAATTCCTGTGGTTCCTGTGATGATCTTATTTATAATCGTCTCCTATAAGAAGCACTGTACGGTCAGTCCCGTAAAAACAAATATTTAATTTTTCAAACCGGACGAAGTCGGGGCGGGTCGCTAGTGTCAAATAAAGTAGCTTAAGTACCTAGCTGTATAAATGTTGTCAAATTATGTAGCGGTACAATACAAAAAGCAAACATAACGAAGCTGATTCTTCAATCCTTACTAGTATTATAATACCTTAAAAGGGCAAGCGTGTTTTTTTGTTTGTTTGTTTGTTATCGTTCAATCCTGCAGCAATGGAGGAACGGATGCGTGATGTTTTGCATGGACATCATTGAATACTTGAAGAGTGGAGTGGACCTTTTGTTCCGGAAAAACAGAAAGTTTCTGTGGGATTTTTAAAACCTAACACCACGCAGACGAAGTCACTGGCAAAAGCTAGTGGATAATAAAGAAATCAGCTTACCATTATTACCATATTAACCATCACATAATATTCTCAATACCTATAATCCTTTATCACCACATGAGCGGAGTTTCCCGGCATTTTCCGTCGTTTTGGGAAGCGCTAAGCCGCGGCAGCCGCGTGAATACAAAGTGCCGCTTACGGCCGCAGAGCCGCGCAGGGCCGCGCAGGGCCGCGGCCGGGCGTGCTCACGCCGCGCCGCATTACCGCTGATTTACGACTACGGCGCGGATTATGTTCACGCTTTTATTTATTTCCGAACCGCGGGCGACTGCGGGTGACTGCGGGTGACCGCGGGTGACTGCGGGTGACCGCGGGTGACCGCCGGTGACCGCCGGCGAGCCAGCACACAATTTTATAATTACATTTTACGTGCCCTACAAATGAGAATATATTATTATATCTTACAGTAGAACCTGAATATAGCTACAATTGTAAGAGATAAAGTATGGAATTCATGTTTGAAAGAAATAAAGGAAGAAAATTGTATTCGCTTATAAAATTCATACGAATGTAATTACCTCTTACATTGCAAAAATAATCGTAAAATTTACGTTTAGAGGATTATAGGAAATCTCTATGAAATGGTTTTTGATTCAGAAATTAAAATAATTCCATTTCACAGGATATTTTTCCCTTTTTAATAATTGTCAATTTGTTAATAATTATGTACTATGCTTAAAAATGAATAAGTTAAAAAGTCAAATATTTCCACTACGCTGTTACTTTTCTGCAAACATTTAATTTTAAATCTATTTTTGTTCTATTTCTATGTTCATAGAAAGTTTTCTAATTAATTCATATTCGTTTCTCAGTATTAGCATAGACAACTGCCCTCTTCTATATTGTCATTGTCGCCACCAAATCTTTTATCAGTGTATAAAATAAGTAGCAGCAACATTTAGGTGCGTTTTCCGCGAGCAGCGGGTTTTCCGCCCCGCTCCGCGCCCCGCGCCGGCGACACGCGGAATACAAACTGCCGATTACCGAAACACATTATTCAAACTGTATTACTGCTGATTTATACCATGACTTACTAATACAACACGCAATTTGTTAACCGACACAAATCAGAGGTATTGTGTCTTTGCTTTGAACGCGTGTTACACCGTCTGTTTTTGTTAATATTTACATTAAAAAACGTAGCAGTGTAAAGGTGCTCAACCTTAAATTAAATAAAACACCTTTTTTATCAACCGATAAACATCTACCGCTGGATATATACTTCTGGTCTTGTATAGACTTCCACGTGTCTCGGTCTTGCGCCGCCCGATCCAGCTCCCTGTATCCCCTCTCTCCCTTGTTTGATCATCAGCCCACTTAGTCAGCGGTTTGCCAACGCTGCTGCGCCGCTCTAGCACCTCGTGACCCCAACGACTATAGAGACTCGATTGAGCGGGATACGTCGTAGGGTTCTCGACGTATCCCGCTCAATCGAGTCGTATATACTATACGTCTACGGATCTCCTCATTTCTGATTTGATCCCGCAAGGATACTTTGAGCATATCTCTCTCCATCCGAGTGATCCCAAGACATTTTGTGAGGCCAAATATTATCTTGTATAGCGGGTCTTAGTGACAAATAAGTTTCTTCGCCATGAATTTTTGACATACTCGAGCTCTATATTGGTTTTTTCAGTAAGAACAGCATTTTGGACTAGTAATAGATTGACTGGAATATTCAACGTTCCTGTTGGTGCTAATTCTGTTCTACAAAATCTCTGAACTAAACTGATAGATTTCAAAATATTGCTGTCTTTTTTACAATATTCTCTTTACTTCGTTTAAATTGGAGATCTTATACTTATAACTAGATTAGCATCATATACTCCACGATACCCTGAAGATATAGTTCGTAGAATTACCAGTTCATAATTCTTCTATTCTTGTGGAATATAACCCAGCAAATTCTAGTAGTTCTAGTATAACTAGTAACAAACACGTGCTCGCCGGGAAAGCGTGGGTGCGGGCGGGAGAGGGAGACAGAAGTGGGGGGGAGGGGGGAAGAAGCAAATAACAATATATTAGCTCTCCGGGGAGAACAGCGCTTAGCTCTTACGCGCCGATAGGAAGGTGCAGCGGATGACTTGTCGATAGAAGTTAAACTCTATCGACTCTTCCTCTACCTGGTAACATGTGTTACTGCGAATTATTCTTATTTGGAGGTACATACAAAACATGGTTTACGCACATTTTGTTCGTGATAATAATCTTTGGCAACAGAAATATCTGGCGTCAGATATTTCTGTTACCAAAGACCAACACTCTTTTACTAAAAAAACTGTGATCTACGGGCTTTAAGGTACAATAATGTATGGCAAAACATTTGAAATCACCAATTTGTCCAATGACAAAATAAAATTGTACCACAATAGGTACAATTTTATTTTGACGCTTTTTTAATGAGCATGAAAGTTTTTGACTAGGGTCCTCTGATATTTCTATAAAAAAGTACATTTTTAAAGAAGCCTTTTTTTATATTTTTATATTCCTAGATGAAATTGTATACATATAGGTAGGGTAGAAGTAGGATAGAAAAAAAAGTAAAATTTCCTTTATTTTTTAAAAATCGATTTACATGTAGACAAGTGCACATCACTACTTTCGTCAAGTTTATGCGGGAAACGATTTACCAGGAAGAAATATTTTATTTCGCTATGAAATACCCGCCGCCGCCGCCCGCCGGAAATTTTATTAATTTCGAATCTTCAACGCGAATAAATCTGACGGCGCCCGCTTCATACCTTAAGCACTTAAACATCACAAACCTTCTAGTTACAATACGATTGCAAAAAATTATATTTTAAAATTAAATTTCAAATGGAAATTGAAAATTGGAAAATTGACATTTGACTTTCTTGTTGGTCTCTTTATTCTCTGCTGAGTTCTCTTCACATTCTGCTCTTCTCGGCAGAATTTGTTTTCCGGACCTGTGGTAGAGTCTTAACTTGTCAGAGCTGAAAGTTGACCTACATGAAATAAATAATTTTGAAATTTGTACAGGCGCGTTAGGGAACACTGGAAAATAGAGGTCAAAGTTTTGATGGATAGTCATGTGGTTCAATTCGACGTATGATTACGGACGAGTAACACGAGTGGGTGATGTGGTAGGTGTACACTGTGCACTGTACACTGTGCACTGTACACTGTGTACTGTACACTGTGCACTGTACACTGTGCACTGTACACTGTGCACTGTACATTGTGCACTGTACACTGTGTACTGTACACTGTGCAGTGTACAGCACTGCACAGTACAAACAGCAAGTCACTGTCCCGCGCTGAGCGGCCGGGCTCGGCGCCGATGAGTTAAAAACCGTGTAAGTTTATTACAATAGAGCCGGGGTGCCGTGCAGCGCCGGACAAATAAATTGTACACATCACATGTATGACAAACACTTATGAAAATTTAAAAATTTAAGATTTTAGAAAAATCAACATTTTTAATTTCTTTTTATGGAATACCGGCTGATACCTGCGACTTCATACGCGTGGATTGAAATTTTTTAAATCGCGCAGAAACTTTCTTATTTTCTACGATCAAAAGTAGCCTATGCTCGTCTTCTGATGGCACATGAGAGACACGTTTGTTAAAATCGGCGAGCATCGCTTATCGGTTTCATCGTTTCTTTTTAAACCTGCCCGACTTCAACAAACGTGTACAAACTAAAATTATTTTTATACTTTGAAGAGGCGTAAGAAATCCGTTTTTTGAAAATAATTTTTATTATTATATTAACAAATATTTTCATGTTTCATCTGAGACTATTTAAAAAGGTGCGTTCATTTTATGCACTGTGTTGTAAACAAGCTATTCGCTAAGGCGGGTGCGGGCGCGTATTAACTTATAATAAACTACGCGTGGTTTTACAGCTACAATGCGTTACATTTCCCCTCAGTATGAGCACGGCCTTACCGACCATCACAAGCATTGTGAAATTAACCTTATCCTACTGCAATAGAAATCACTTTTTATTGAAACAGATTTCCGATGACAAAGATACGAAAAATCATTTTAATCCTTTCAATAATGTGCTTTATCATGTAAGCGATAGGAGCTACATTTCATTGAATATTGTTAGTATAAGGGTTCTTTTGGCAGTGGTTCTAAAAGAGATACCCTAAGGCATAACCGATATTAAAGCAGGGGTGTATTTTTTATTAAAAATCATCGCTTAACACCTCCGCGTCGTGTTAATGGGATATTTTTGTTATTATACGCTTTTATTTGCTTAAGTTTGTGTTGATAGTGACTGGGTATAATGCAGATTCGAATCAAAATCGATATTATAACACTGGTACATATTACCATGATTTACAGTGACTTTATAAACGCTATTTAGAAAAAAAAAAATTAACTGCTGAGTTTCGTCTTCTCACTACTTATGCTTTTCGAATTGGCGTGGCTGTGGTAGAGTTGAATTTTAACATTATGTGATTGACAAGAAGGGTTAAGACCCTCAGGAATGTGGTCGGAAAGAGTTTCTGCTGCAGCGCAGGTTAGCGCTACGTTTACGAACCTACCCATACATATTTCTTTATTTGAAAAAGAAAAAGATAAAGAACTTTAAAAATAAATAGGTACAATATGTTAGGTGGTACAGCCAGTCAAATATGTAACATGTAATACTTGCTAAGTAAGGGCTGGGAGAGGCGAGGAGTACTCTGTACATGAAACAAAGCTGGTATTTTTAATATAAATTCCTTCGGCACCGGCGCTACGGGCGTAGCCACTCGTAGGCAGATGTAGCCACTCGTAGGCGGCCAAGCACTCGTAACGGGAGGGTGAATCTGGCTGAAACGTACGACTCTATTGCCACTTATGTCTGTTGTCTATGCATAGTACCTACCGATTCGAATTAGATATTATATAATATTAATATATCTGTCTACAACAATATTATTTAGTTTGAGTTACTTGTACTAATTTATTTGGTAGATTTGTGACATGTCATAAGAGCTACAAGTTAGCCTATATGAAATAAATAAATTTTGAATTTTGAATTTTTTAGACGTATCTTAAAAATTAGATACTAATGATAAAAAATTATACTAACTTGTACGTGTACCACTTTGAAGCTCATACGTTAAATCTTTACTTTGCATACTTTTGCTAAAAATCACAATCGTTTGTGTTTTATTCTGAAGTAATTGATGACCACGACTTCGTTCACGTAAATTAAGGTTTCTACCAAAGTTTCTACAAACAGAATCGTCCATGGTTTATGCATAGATGTACGAGTATATAAGTAGACTGGAAACGAATAATTATCATTTGTAACACAAAACAGAGTTTTTAATAAAGCTCCGAGTGACGCTCACGACTGCCGCGCTTTTATATCCAGCGCGGTGAGAGCCGACGCCGCTGCACACTTGCGACCTGTAATATTTTTTTTTTTTTTTTTTTTTTTTATTCTATGACAAGATAGCCCTTGACTGCGATCTCACCTGATGGTAAGTGACGATGCAGTCTAAGATGGTAGCGGGCTAACTTGGAAGGGGTATAGCGGTGTAAATTCAACCCATACCCCTAATCGGTTTCTACACGCCATCGTGCCGGAACGCTAAATTGCTTGGCGGCACGTTTTTGACGGTAGGGTGGTAACTAGCCACGGCCAAAGCCTCCCACCAGACCAGACCAGAGACAATTTAGAAATAATAAATTACTAAATTGCCCCCGCCGGGAATCGAACCCGAGACCTCCCAGTTATAAGACCACAGCGCTCACCACTGCGCCAGGGAGGTCGTCAATACAGGAGATGACGTCTAGCAGATGCTCAGTGGGTTAAGAAAAGAGCTATGCTCGGGGTATCGCTCAAGATCAAGTCAGTGACGAGAAAATCCGCGGGAGAACTAAAGTTACTGACATAAATCAGCGAGTCGTGAGCTGAAGTGGAAAAGGGTGGGGCACATAGTCCCGAGAACTGATGATGGTCTCAAGGTGCTGGAGTGGCGACCTCTCACCGGAAACTGTAGTGTTGGCAGACCCCCCTAGGCGGATGAACGACGTCAGACGAGTCGCAAGGAGCCGCTTTATACGAGCGGCGTTTTATTATACAGAAAAATACTTCAGTGGAACTAATATAATCTATTGTCCAGAATTTCTCGTAAAAAATATTTGAATTTCGATAGTTGTTGATAGCTTTGTTTATTGTTAAAATTGTATAATTACGGGTAAAATACAATTGTGGACTGGTAGACTTAACAACGTGAAGTTTATGTGACCAAAACCCGAAAGCTCAAAGCTCTCAATAGACCCGGTTGGCGTGAAGCAGTTTCTGCTGCCGAGGCCAAGATCCAAACGAAGTGAGAAGGTAAGATATTTCGTAAGTCTCAGCAGACACACAGCACGATGCAAACACAAATGTCTTGTGTGTGCCGCAGGTCGCAGGTCAGCGCTACCCGGACGAATATTTCAACCGTAACTTTAATATAACTTTTTGTGAGTCTTTGACGCTGTTTCATATTAAAGTATTAATGTAGATGTACCTATTCCGCCCGGCGCGGGCTGGCGTTTTAGGTAATACTAATTTCATTGCAAAGAGACGTTATTTACAGGTTTGATTGTAACAGACAACTCGAAGTTGTAATGACAACCATGGATCAATTTTTTGTGTATGTAATTTCAGGTGTATGTAAATTGTAAGTTATGTAGATTATACAAGGTACCTACCTATATTAAAGTTATGAAAGCACTATACTATGCATTCTTGTTTTCTTGCTCTTGAAACTGTATTTGCATCTCATTTTTTCCACAAAATAATTTTCATACTTACTGTAAGTATGAAAATTTGTGAATCACAAAGAACGTCCAAAGAGTCTATTAATTCGTCAGTTAATAGTTAGATACTCAGTGTTGGCGAAAGGCACTAAGTAGATACTTAGTACAAATCATTTGGACCATAGATCAATTGTGAAACTTTTATTTAAATATTTTTGGAAATTTTAAAAATTACAAGCTCAGATAGGTTTTAGTTTATAAAGATAAACATTAGTGTAAAGGGAATGGCATTTTGATTGGTTAATATTCAAATATGAATCAAAATTTTATCGAAAGAGATCAAAACTGCTCTTAATTAGGTAAAAAGTTTCAGTGATAGGAAAGTCAGCGCTTAGATAAGTACCTATCTACCTTTGTGGCGTTGGTACATCGATTCTATGTTAGACTTCATAAATGCAGCTGGTAGGTTAAAATAAATAGGTACCTACCTAGATTTTTATATTAAATATTTAGCTCATATTTTAAAGATCAGGAAGAAAATTTATAGGTACCTTACCTACCTACCTACCAAGTTGTAGTTTAAAGGTAAAAACATACTTGCCTGTCGAATAAGGATCTGAATTTTAGAGGGGAGGTGAGGTACCTACAGCTAATAGATAGAGTTTGGCTCAATACGACGGCCCTGTAAAATCGATGTTTTAACACAATCCTACCTACCGTACAGTACAGTATACGATAATAAACACATCTTAAAAACCCATCGAACGCAACTAACAAACGCCAAAGGGATGGAATATTCTAATACAAAAATACAATTATCCGAAACATTCCTTATTCAGCGACGTCCGAAAACGTAACGTTACAAGAAATCCCACTTAAAGCGTGCCCTGAAATATTTCCGAAGCACTCTTTACCCTCGAAGCCTCCGCCGCTCTATACTATGCGACGCAGCTATATCGCACGGTATTTGTTTTTTCCATTACAAAAGAGCCCGCCTTCGCTATACGTATGTTTCAATATCTCGCGAGCGCCAGCCCTGAAGAGGGAAGTGATTTTCCCGAGCTCTGACTGGTCGGAGCCCCTCCCCGGCGAGCCTCTCGCGCGCGAGGGACAGGGACGCCCGCATCGGCGACGACGGCGCAGCGCACGGGGCGGAAAGAGACGGCACGACGTACTGAATATTGGAGATAGTTGAAAGCGTCGTATCAATAATACGCGCACGAATGAAATAATAGATTATTCGTTTGTTCAAATCGCCCGTAAACAAAATGTTAACATCCATTACTGATCCGAGGCGGAAGTTCGTTGCGAGGCTCGCGCGGGAGGGAGCGAGACGGGCGTGTGTCGCGCGCTGCGTCGTCGGGGCTGCCCCGGCGACGACGCGAGCGCTATCTGTTGTGGGAGCAGTCGGCGGCGAGTTGTCACATTAAACGATCATTGTAAGGGCGAACCAATCAAACTGCAAATTTATACAAATTGATACTAAACGGGTTATATTAATTTTATAACAAAAATTAAGTGTGTAAATAAGTTGAGCGCTGGCGTAATTAAAACTAATTGGGTGTAATAAAGTGATAATTATTTTGTATTAAGGCGGGATTTCAACGGTATTTTGACATTTTGTGACCGCGAGTGATCCTTTTTTTTGAGGACCGTTACCGAAACGCATGAAAATAAAAATGAGAGTCGGCTCTTCATGACCGGATCCGGAAATGAACAGTTCCTAGTGCTATTTACGGTGTTTTTTCTGTAAACTGTGTTCGAAGTTTTTTTAATGTTTTGTGAAGAAGTGCAGACGACGATGTCGGCATAGGGGGCGGCCAGGGTTGGCCTTTTAAGGCCATGCTGAATAACCTCACGGCGACAGCTTTAGGAGGTGAGTGCAGTGCGTATCTAATTATAATTACAAATAAACTAATAAATACATCAAGAATATAAGTACATAAATACAAATAAAATAACATTGAACTGCAGCGAAGTTAATGCAAAGAGGATTTTCTGTAAAGATGAAAACTGAAAATAATGAAACACAGTGTATACTTTACAGTGGCATATCTACTCACAATAATCACGTTCACTTCAAATTGGCCGTCGTCGAACGTTACAAAATGACGCAAGGGAATTGACGATAGGCAAAGCTATTAGTATAAAAAATAATGCATTTTTTACGACCTTTTTTTCCGGCGATGTTTTTCATGACAATGACATCTTGAATGTCGAAGGGCTTCATTGTTAATTTATTGTGTCCTTCGCACGTCCTTCGTATGTTTCCGCTGTTCATGAAAGTCATTAATTAAGGTATCTAATAGTCTTACATAGCGCACTATGCAAAACTTTTCCTTTTTTACTAATCGTAGAAAGTAAAACAACAATTAAATAATAAATTAAAACTTAACAAAAAAAAGTTAAAACATGACATTTTTTTTCATTTTTTTATTGTAATATTTTATTTATAAGAACATACAACAAAATAAAACTGAAATAAATAAATTAAATCTACTATTAGTTATATGACATTAACAAAAGTTTGGAAAAACTTGGTAGTGACAATCGTGAGCGGCTATCTATGCTCAGCGTTCTGACTTGTGGCGCGGCGAGGCGAAGTAACGGCCAAGTCGAAGTGAACGAATAGTAGGCGTAGTACCTAATAACCTACCACTCGCCTCTCTAGGAGGCGAGAGGGTTCCAGATATTCCGAACTAATGCTTATTTTAAACCACCGACGGAAAAAAGGGCTGTTATAAGTTTAACGTGTGTAGATATCTGTATGTCTGTAGATATAGCTATACCTACTTAATTTAAAAAGATCTGTTCAGGCGTTTGAAGATCATCAGCTCATTTCCTACTTGATTAAAGAGTTTTACAAACTTGTTGCGTTGTCACTTCAAGATTAGCTTTATTATTGTGGTGTGTATCGATATAACTAATTAGAGTTAATGTAATTTAAGACGATTAGACAAGTTGAAGTAGGTAATAAGTATAAATACTATTAATTGCCTGAAAAAAGAGCTAACAATTACTAAATGACTTAACGATTTTCATCAAACAAGCAAACCAATAAAACCTACCTTCAAAAAAAAACCTATTAAATCGGCCCTGCCGTTCGAGCGCCACGATAAACGGATAAATAGACAAATCGGTTAAACTTAAAATACCTTTCTTTTTGCGTCGGATAAGAGTAGGTAAAGAAGCCTTTCTATAGCCTCCAAAGCGTAATTTTTCCAAATTTTTAGTTATTGTTAGATTAAAAAAAAGTGATTGGTTGATAGAAACGCTCACTGAATAGCTAGATCCCTTTAAAATGTCCATATTCCCACATTGTCGAGGGTCGTTTTCATGACCTCTTTCTATGAAAGGTTCTTGTAGAGGTTTTCCTGAGATAAAAGTTCCGAGATCTTATCGCAATCTCAAATTAAGAGAATGGAATATCGGCATGTTCTCTTTCATATACATCATGATAAATGGCTTAACGTGCTCGCCGACGCACAAAGAAAATAAAAAGGAATTGGATGCTCCAAAGTTGGTCACCCATCCAGTTAAGGATTTGAGTCAACGTTGTCGCAACTACGACTCGTGTTCCTTACACAATGTTATCGGACTTAACGTAAAACAAATGCCCATATCTTTCGTATAAATTCTAAGCGAGATATAAAATTAGTAGCAATAGGCAGTGAAAACTTATTGTAACGGGACTCGATCCCGCTAACCCCTGTTTACGATCCCGCGGTGATCCCGCCGAATTGCGGCGAGGGTGTTGCGATATTACACGCTCATTTTTCTTTACATTTTCTTGATGGTATTATTACCAGTCTGTTAATGAAGAAATACATTAACAGACTGGTAGACATACTTACGATAGCTAGATGTACCTTGAATGTAAGTACCTACTTATATTTTTATTTAAAAAGGTATCTCCGTTCAGTAATGTTGTTTACAATAAAAGCTTTTTACAAAAAATATTAGATAGATACAGATTTACGGTTGGTACTAGTATAAAGGGTAAAAACTCTCCAAGACCTAAAACTGTTGACATATTTAGCGAATAGTTGATTGGAGCCATTCGTTTACGTTCATAAAAACGTACATCCAAAATATCTAAAGCAATACCTGCAAAATTAATTACAGAAAGAAAAGTGGGCATATTGTGTGCAATTTGGCAGATTTTATACTTTGTTACAACTTAGCGTTTTATTGGTTTAGCACGTATAAAGAGTAGACTATTAGGCTAAAGCAATGCTCTTCCTGATCCCTTGAATTTCTACTTGAAAATAAATATTAAAATGTATTTATACCCAAGTCACAATGTTACAAGTAGGAAGTTGACTATGTTGTTTACATTGGAAAGCGGGGTACCTATTCATCAGCACGCTGTAACTAATCGTAATCGTAATAGAGATCTTTAGTTAGTGCATGACGTACTAACTAAAGATCTCTATTACGATGTTACGTTCCCTCAAATATGGTTGAGCGAAGCAATGGCTGGATCATGCGTCATGCTCGTGAACGGGTGCCGCCAACGGGAATGGGTCTGCTTTTGCCTGCCTGTTTTGACATGTATTGGATTGTATTTATTTGTATTTGTATTGTATTTATTTTTACTTGTATTATACTCAGGAAAATTCATCGTGGAAGCATTGAATACATAGCATAGTTTCAATAACAATTGTAAAATTTTTATTTTTTTGAAAAGAGCAACCGCCGAGTTTCTTGCTGGCTCTTCTCGGCAGGAAAGGCATTCCGAACCAGTGGTAGATTCATTGACGATTCAAAAGTGCTTGTAAAAGTTTATTTGAATAAAAAATATTTCTATTCTATTCTATTCTATTCTATTACGATGATTTTGATGACTTTGACTGGTTAAAGCAGTAAAATAACATGCAACAACAAAATTACAGTAAGCTAGTGAGTAGGTACCCGGTTTAAAACTGAAACTGTACTTTACAAATGACTTATTTTACACTTGTCGCGGTCAGGTCTTGCCACATGCCACACTCTGGCGGTGCGATGAGATAGGAGACAGGCTTCGACCATTTAACTAGGACTTGGTAAGCGCACGCATTCCCCTCTGCCGAAGTACATGTACAAACGTACGGTTCAGCTTGTAAGTGTGACAGCTTTTGAGTATTTACAAGAGTGTGCAGAAGTGAGTAAATGTGTGCTGTACGTGATTTCCTCACCTCCCGCAGAAAGTGGCAGAATATATTCAGTACTAAATCTGCGTAAAGGCAAGTCCTTTCTGAATCGTTCAAGGAGACAGGTTTAGTAACAGTTGTCTGTCGTGGCAGGTCACAAAGAGTGCGGCGACAGCAAGCTCGAGCTTGAGCTCAAGCCGAGCGTGGAGCGGCACCATGCGCCCGGCGCGCGCCTGCTCGCGCACTCCATCCGAGCCGACCATCTGCAAGGTAACGCCGACGTCATAGTGATACCTATCTATACGTGACCTCTTCTTCTTCAATATGCCAGTGATTATCAGTGACAATTAGACTGGTCTACTCGATGTCCGTCGGGTCCACTTAATGGGGAATCTGCCAATACTGCGCTTTCCGGAGCGAGGTCGCCATTTAAGACTTTATGAACTATGTCGGTAACTCTAGTTCTCTAACGCCTGACCTCTAGTAACAGTTTCTGATTTGACCCAGAAGATATACTCACAGCGCAGTTCTGTCCATGGCTCACTTAGTGACACGAAAGCTTCATATCCATATTTAAAGTTGTTACTGGTAATATACCTAGAGGTGTAATGTTCTTATGAAATTCGCCGTTCGTTGTTGAGCTGGCCTGTCGGTAATTTCCAAGGATAATATTCGGAGAGTTAGCTATGTTCCTTCCCCATATTCAACGGATACTTTGGAAGCCTATTGGATTTTTGTTTGTAAGGTCAGATCCCAGATTTAAGTCAGGATATTAATACTCTAAAATCAAAATACATTCTATACTTACCATATATCTCAGCTTAAAAAATGACATTTCAAAATGCAATATCCTGTAACCTGCAATATGTTACTGCTATTTTTACTGGAATATGTTACCGCAGGCGGCATCCACCAGCAGCACGGCGGGCACATGGCGGTGCCCGTCAGCATGCCCTCCTCCGCCTCCGACAGCGACAAGCCCGCCAAGCAGAAGAGGCATCGCACGAGGTACGTGCACTCACTACTGACTTCTGCTTACATCGACTAGCAGCATCCACCAGCAGCACGGCGGGCACATGGCGGTGCCCGTCAGCATGCCCTCCTCCGCCTCCGACAGCGACAAGCCCGCCAAGCAGAAGAGGCATCGCACGAGGTACGTGCACTCACTACTGACTTCTGCTTACATCGACTAGCAGCATCCACCAGCAGCACGGCGGGCACACGGCGGTGCCCGTCAGCATGCCCTCCTCCGCCTCCGACAGCGACAAGCCCGCCAAGCAGAAGAGGCATCGCACGAGGTACGTGCACTCACTACTGACTTCTGCTTACATCGACTAGCAGCATCCACCAGCAGCACGGCGGGCACATGGCGGTGCCCGTCAGCATGCCCTCCTCCGCCTCCGACAGCGACAAGCCCGCCAAGCAGAAGAGGCATCGCACGAGGTACGTGCACTCACTACTGACTTCTGCTTACATCGACTAGCAGCATCCACCAGCAGCACGGCGGGCACATGGCGGTGCCCGTCAGCATGCCCTCCTCCGCCTCCGACAGCGACAAGCCCGCCAAGTAGAAGAGGCATCGCACGAGGTACGTGCACTCACTACTGACTTCTGCTTACATCGAGCACACGATACACTGGACGTCGATGTTGCAAAGGTGTTCTTACGATATAGTCTCTATCGTCATGTGGGTATCCTCAAGAAGTGCACAGCGATACAGACCATGAAGACAATCACAAACTTGATAAAAACTGTAATTATGAAGGCACTGAAGATTAGTAGCATAGAGGGCATAAACCTGTCACACATTATAATACAACTTTAATATTTATTTTAATCTTGGAATATAAAACCAACATTTACAACAGTCAACATCCTCTGGTGATGCTCCGACGTGTCAAAGAGAAACGTACGTAGCACGTATTTTAGTGAGTTTGTGACACGACCAGCATGCAACTCCATACAAAGTTTGCTTTGTGTTGCGTCCTGGTTGTGCGGGTTCCTTGCTTGGGTAATTGTTTCTTCAGCATTTGTATTGACGGGAAGATAGGCGGGTACATACGTATCTACACTACCATACAGATTTGTCTATTTGACGGACAAACTAAATTTAATTTCTTAGTTTCTAAACGTAGTTGTTTCTTATAAAAAAATGGAGTTTGAATGAAGCAGTGTGTCGTTGCGCAGGTTCACGCCGGCGCAACTGAACGAGCTGGAGCGCTGCTTCACGAAGACGCACTACCCCGACATCTTCATGCGCGAGGAGATCGCCATGCGCATCGGCCTCACCGAGAGCCGCGTGCAGGTCAGTGCCGGCCATACCAGCCATACCAGCTCATTGCTGACGACGGCTCTTACTCTTAGTGTAATACTGCCATAGTTGGTATAGGATGTCAACTAGGATGTCAATAATAATCAACCATGTATTAAAATTGCAATCTGTTTTACCAATTGGTTACCATTAATCACAAAATATTAAGTGTCAAATTGTACCTATTTTAATATTGTAAATGGCATTGTTAAGAGCTTATACAAGCTTATATGGAAAAGGAAAAAATATTGAATTGAATTTAACAAAAATTTCAATTTGTGGAAAAACTTCACTTTGTAGATTTAGGGTTCCACAGTTTTTAGATTTTTACCACGTTTTGAATAAAACCCCTGTGAATATAAAACTTCACAAAGTCTCATTCTACAAACGTTGACCCATTCCATTTGATTCAAATATAAGCCGTTACATCTGACATCCGCTGAATATCAACTTTACCAGAAATGCATAAAAAATAAAACATCGGCCCCACGGCGTCACCTTGCGCGACCCCCACTTCGCACGGCCCGTACAAAAGTTGCACTTCGTTGATACATTTCACGAGCTGAGGTAGAAGGCCTACCTGCACCAACCTTCGCGTTTGAGTAAACAAGTAGTCGCCCGCAACTCGTGGCGAGAACTATTCCGCTCAAACCTACGCTTTTTAATGGAATTAAACCTCACATCAAATGTTTTAAAAATGTTACTGAAATATATGTATTTCTTTGAACTCTACCATTAACTATCGAGATAAATTATAAAATCTTACTATTGTACTGTATTTATTTTGTCCCGAACAACCTATGAAAACAAGAAAAACAGAAAAAAAAACGTACAAGCAAACACGTATTTATCTTTTATAAAAGATCTCTACGAATCATCCTCAGCCGGCAGCTCATGATTCTCAGCTGAATGAGCTAACAATTAGATCAATGAGGCAGTATAGGCATTGAAATATACTATATAGGCATGATAAAAAGCGATTTGATATTGGTATGTTATTCGCTTAAAAAAATTAAATTAAAAAAAAATCAAAAACCCGACTGCATAAAAATTGAATTTTCAATAAAAACTGAAAGGGAAAAAACAACTTCTACTTAAGCAGTCGGGACCTATTATTGCAAAGATTTAAACCGATTTTAGATTTTTAATAGGTCCCGACTGTTTAAAACTTGTTTTAAATTGTCATAGATCAAAATTTTGTCAAAGAAACCTAACAATTATTTTGAAATACCTATTCAATGATACCCCACTTAAAGACGCGATTAAACGGCGCGCTATAACACGAGCCGAGCCTAGCTCGGCGCATGGCTCGGCGCGCCACGCGCCGTGTAAACAACTACTCTCGGTGCGGCTCGGCAAACTTTGCCCGATAAACGAGCAGGCTTGCGTCCGCATTAAGCCGAGCCGCGCCTACACGGATGGTGCGGCGCGGCGCGGCTCGTGTTATAGCGCGCCGTTTAACCGCACCATAACACAGTTCGTCGACTTTAATTTTTTTTTTCGCAATATGGCATCTTGTCGTCGCCATATTGAATTTTGATTACTTTCATGTCTTTAGTGACACTCCCAAGATTAACACAAATCGATTGACGTAAGAATCATCAAAATCGGCCCACGTGTTTGGTTTCCAGAGCGCCACATATATACACATTACCCTCCTTTCGGTAAAAAGTGCAACCGCCGATATTCTTGCTGGTTCTTTTCGGTTGAAACACCATTCCGAACCAGTGTACACGATATACACGATAGCATTTTAAAAAAGTTTATTTGAATAAAAAACGATTCTATTCTATTCCATCAACAATGCACTTTAATCAGCTGCATCTGTCAATCGGAGCGTGGTATCGGAGGCAGTAATCTGCTAATGGCAACTTTGTTGAAGCACTTAGTCTCCAGATAAACTATGCTTTGCGTTAGGAATTAGGCTTAATTTGTGTCGTATGTACCAATATTTGTATTTCGTTAACACGCTAACACACGAACTACAAGTTCGAACAACTTTGGAAAGTTTGCAGGTAGAGTTATAGATACAAGGATTAGAGAAAAATTATTTTGATTTTTCCTTTTTTTAAATGAATGTTTTTTCTCGACATCAACAATTTGGACTATAAATTCTGTTTATTTGAGTTTGGAATTGCGTTCAGTTCATATTTCACTAAATTGCTGATGCCCACGATTTTATCTGCGTAAATTTAGATTATACAAAATTTTACCACCCCTTTTGATTCTTTTAGACTCAAAATTTCAAAATCCCTCCTTAGCGTATCTCTAGTGTACTCAAGGTATATTTCCTCCTTCTAAATTCTAACTGAACATTGTCTGTCAGTAACGCTTCTGTTTTATAGATCTCTCTCAAATTCACATATTTTGAAAAATAAATAGAATTCTTTAGGTACTGGATATAAACTGATAACATAATAGGGTTTTCTATATCATTTTTGGCAATGAAACTACTCTTAACCGTTTTCACTATGGAGTTATCAAAGATTACATTCGTATAATATGTATTATTATTACCTTTAAATTGTTTCTTTGAACGCAGCCTCAATATCGTCTTACCTTCGTGGCTGTGTGTCACATTATAAGATGATTTGTAATCCGTGAAAGTTGCCGGCGCATCGTTAAAACGCGTTAACTCTGTGTTGACGATTACGACGGTTGTATTTATTGATTCTTTTGTGCTACTGGATACTGCTCAGCGTCGAAGTCGATAACTATTGATCAATATTAATAACCATATAACGAGTTCAGATAATTTGTATAATAAGATAAAAACCTTATAAAATTATCGCGTATTTTTTCCTGCGCTTTTCTCATCAACATAAATTGATTGTAATTTGTATTAATTCTCCACTTCATACCACTGAATGCATCCCTTCCGCTTCCTTCTCGTCATGCCATCAATTATCAACCGCTATACGTCTATGCGAAGAGACAAAGGTGTCTTGTATAATATATATTCCCACGCCTAGGTCTTTTGCCACCTGTATCCAACGGCACCCTGTCACTCGTCTAATATTGTCAGTGCATCCATTTGCCAACACTGCGCTTTCCGGTTTAAGGTCGCCAGATGGTTTTCGAATTATTACTCCGCCAATTACCACTTCAGCTTTCTGACTAAGACGTCTGCAGTCAAGCTGCAGTCTGAATGAAATATTATTTACTCCTATTCTTACATTTTCTTATAATTGATAACTATCGAACTACTGAAATACACTAATAGAAATTTTGTCTTTTACCGATCTTGAAATCGGAGTGAATTTTAACGTTTTTGTTGTAGATCTTTGATTGTTGCATTCTTTTGTATGACAGCAACTAATACAAGTTGCAACTGATTGGGATTTGGACTGTTACCGAGTAAACTCCCTTTGAATCTATTATATATGCGAGGAATGAAACCCGTAGTGACTTTCAACGTTTAATCCGAGAGAATGACAAACTACCTACTTACAAAAATAATCAATCAACCTACATTACACCTCCACCCTTAAATCTATCTTACTCCTATTAACAAATCAATTAATCAAACTCTAAACCATACTTTTGTACTGGCTTCCTTAAATGTCTAGGCCTAAGAACAGGTCTAGGGACATTCACGGGTGACGGCGGTTCCTCGCCCTTTGCCTCAGAGTCAGAATGAGCTGGCTCTGTGGAAACCGCAGGTAGATTCTCGCTGGCAAGGGAGACCTGATCATTAGCGCCCGGACTCTCTTCCCTTGGAGCTTCAGGATTATACTCGTATGTGTTGATCCACCTATTTTTAAGTTGATCCACATGCCTTTTGATAGGTGAACCGTTTTCCCCTATCACGATATAATGCCGCGAACCTATCTCTTTTTCTACCCGACCTTTTTCCCATTTTCTCCCTCCTGTAAAACTTTTAGCCCAGACGTTGTCGCCAACGTTGAAATCTCTATGACTTCCCCCTGCACTAATAATCTGCTTACCCTGCTTTTCCCTGACTCTATCTTCGACCTGCGCATCTCCCCGTAAATAGTCTAAACGCGAACGCAAATTCCGTTTTTGCAATAACATAGCCGGAGATACACCCGTGGTACTATGCTCGACGTTCCGGTACGCTAACAAATAAGATTGTAAGGCAGCGTCTAGATCTGAACCATCGCGCATGGCTTTTTTAATTGCTCTTTTACAAAGCTTAACTGCCCCTTCTGCCGCTCCGTTTGATGCTGGGTGATATATGGCTGTAAACGTTACCTTTATGCCATTGTTACGCATAAAGGTTCCGTATTCTGCGCTGGAAAAGGGGGGCCCATTATCGCTGACCATCTCCCTGGGTAACCCGAACCGGGCAAAGGTTTCTCTTAAAACCTTAATGACCGCCCCGGCTGTAGTTCTTTGCATTTGAAAAATCTCTAACCATTTCGACGCGGAATCAATCAAAACTAAAAACGTTTTACCGTGAAAAGGGCCTAAAAAGTCTATATGCAATCTGGTCCATGGTACGGATGTATACGGCCAGGGCTGGGGTGCAACACGGTCCGGTGATGGGCCGACTTCCGCACAGGTAGTACAACTACGGGCAAGGTTTTCGATCTCGGCGTCAATGCCCGGCCACCAAAAGTAACTCCTAGCTATAGCTTTCATTTTTACAATACCCATATGATTGGCGTGCAACTCCTTTAACAACTGTTCTCGCAATGCATACGGTATCACTAATCTATACCCCCAAACTACGCAGCCCATATCGATGTATAATTCATTTCGGCGCACAAAATACGGATTCAGTTTTTCCTCCTTACATTGATCGGGCCAACCACCCTGAAGATACGTAAATACCTTCCTTAATACTTCATCTTTTCTCACGTGACTTCTAACTAATTCTCTAGTAATTGGAAGGAAATCTTGAACAAAATTTAAATATGTCGCCTCGCAAGTTTCCGCCTTCTCTTTGCCTACTGGTAACCGCGATAACGCGTCCGCTGCGTTACGTTCACTACGCACGTATTCAATACGAAAATCATACCCCGCGAGTAAAACCGCCCACCGCTGCATTCTACTCGCTGCCATCACCGGTATACCGGCCTTACTGCCGAAAATCGTCACCAAAGGCTTGTGATCCGTTCTCAAAATAAATTGTCGCCCATACAAGTATTGATGAAATTTCTTAACTCCATATATGATCGCTAGCGCCTCGCGTTCTATCTGCGCGTACGACTTCTCCGCTGCGTTGAGCACGCGCGACGCGAACGCGACCGGGCGCTCGCCCCCGTCGGGCATGACGTGTGATATCACGGCCCCTACGCCGACCGCACTGGCATCCGTCGTGAGCACTAAGGGCAAGTCCAAGGTATAATGTGCTAGTATTAAATTCGAAGTCAACATTTTCTTTACCTTGTTGAAACTTGAATCACACTCATTCGTCCAAACAAACGTGACATTTTTCTGGAGTAACTTGTATAAAGGAGACAAAATGCTACTTATGTTAGGTACGAATTTGGCGTAATACATCACCATTCCCAAAAACGAGCGCAACTCGGACATATTTGTAGGTACCGGAACCTTTTCTATCGCTTTTACCTTATCGGGACAAGTTTGTACCCCCTCCTTACTTATAATAAATCCTAAATAAGTAACAGAGTCTGCAAAAAAGGTACACTTCTCTTTTTTAATTTTTAATCCCCATTTGCGTAATCGGTCAAACACCTCATGTAGGGTCTCCAGATGTGAGCGATCATCCACCCCTGTGATAATAAGGTCATCAAGGAACACTCCTACCCTGGGCATATCGCCGAATAATTGCTCAAGTTTCCTTTGAAAAATACCCGGGCTAGACGATAAACCATAAATTAGACGATTATACCTAAACAGGCCTTTATGAGTATTAATCACGGTATACTTTTTTGAGTTATCATCTAATTCGAACTGCGCGTACGCCTGTGATAAATCGATTTTTGTGAATTTCTGCCCGCCGTATAACTTAGCTAACAAGTCTTCCGGCCGCGGTAACGGAAAACGATCCACCTCGAGACATTTATTTAAAGTCAACTTGAAATCACCACATACCCGTATGGTTCCATCTTTTTTCATGACCGGCACAATGGGAGTCGCCCAGTCCGAGCTGCTCACCGGGGTGATCACGCCGTCCCTTACCAGCTCCTGCAGGGCGCGCTCGACCGGCTCGCGCAGCGCATACGCTAAGGGCCTCGCGCGTAAATACACGGGCTTCGCTTCCGGTCGCAAGTGAAAGGTCACCGGGCCACCCGTATATCTCCCTAGGCCATCCGCAAACACTTCACAGTATCTGGAACTGAAAGACTCAAAGTTAAAAACATTCCGTTCCTCGGCTATCTTATTTAAGTTAGCTACTGGGTATGTTACACCTAACTCGCTTATCCACTGTCTTCCCAATAAACTAGTTTTCCCACAG
Source organism: Hipparchia sbordonii (assembly GCA_038048805.1). Lineage (NCBI taxonomy): Eukaryota > Metazoa > Arthropoda > Insecta > Lepidoptera > Nymphalidae > Hipparchia > Hipparchia sbordonii. The sequence goes on from CM076103.1 coordinate 15,728,169, forward strand.
TTTACAATGTATAAGTCTAATAACTTTTTGTTTTGCTTGTATCTAACAAGTACAGATATTTTACCTACCGGTTTGACAATTTCCCCAGTGTAATACCGTAATTTTAAATCACTGGACTTAATCTTAATATTGGAAAAAAAACTCTTATAACAATCTACACTTATACACGAAATCGCACAACCAGTGTCAATCTCCATCGACAAACGAACGTCATTCACGTAAACATCGATGACGTATGGTCCAAACTCTAAAAGTTGTCTCGACTCAATTGAAAAGTTATTTACCTCATCACTATAGTCGTCGCTGCTATCCGAGTGAACCACCTCTTCGTGATTCATACCTTGAATTGCCGCTTCCCCTCGCAAATTCGGGCACACAGCACGTAAATGCCCCCGACGGGTACATACACGGCATACATACATGCGGTATTTGCATGTCGCACTGGAATGCTTCGATCCACATACCGTGCATACCTCCTGCTTGGTATTCACCTTATACGCTTTATATGGTAGGGCACTGTCATTCCGCCTATTTGCACCACCCGCTCCGCTTATACCACTTGGGCCACTGCCGATTGATGCGTCCTGCAGCCGGCCGCGGCCGCCTCGGTGGCTCCGCGCCTTGTCCCCGGCCGATATCTTATACACCTTCGTGCCCTCCGCCTCGTTCTCTCGATCCGCAGCGCCGGCCTGCCCGGCCCCTGCCGATGACACGCTACTGCCCCCGCTTCGCTCCTGAACCAGGGCCGCATCGGCCTCCGCCGCCTCCATGGCTACTGCTAACTTGAAAGCCTTATCAAACGTGATGTCATCCTCCGTGAACAGCCTTTGTCTTATCGTCTCACTCGATAAGCCGCACACAAACTGATCTCGTAGATTTTCCTTTATGTACTCTGGTGTAAATCGACAGTGCTTAGTTAATTTCTTTAATTCCGTCAAATACTCCGCGATGCTTTCGTTTTTTTGTTGAAAACGTCTCCGAAATTTAAAACGTTCCGCTAATAAACTCGGTTTCGGTTGTAAATGCTCCTTCATGACGGTGACCAGCTCTTCATATGTTCTTTGAGACGGCTTAATGGGTGTACATAAGTTCACCATCAGTTCGTACGCTTCACTACCCATCACCGTTATTAACGTTGCTACTTTAACAGCTGGCTTGACATCATTTGCGATGAAATATTGTTCCAATCTGTCTACATACAAATCCCAGCTGTCCTTGCCTACGTCAAAGACTCCAATTTTTCCAACCGACATCGCGGTCATCGATAGCTCATTGATGGAGATTTTTATATAATCACTCGCGCACTGCACTATAAAATACACACGCAATACTATTTCCCGATTTAATCGTCGCCAAAATATTATATATGCGAGGAATGAAACCCGTAGTGACTTTCAACGTTTAATCCGAGAGAATGACAAACTACCTACTTACAAAAATAATCAATCAACCTACATTACAGAATCATTATCATGTGTGTGTGTTGTGACTTACAACCAAGATATAATAGGTAGCGTGTAACACCGTGGAGGCTTCATCCACAGCGTCGCAGGTTCCGAGAAATCTGTGCATTAGCCTTATTTAAACTGTTCCCATGTAGTGTTTGCGCGCGGCGTATTTAGTTAATACCGCGCGCGCCGCGCCGCGCAAACAGCGGCCGACTGAACTCGCACTTCGCAAATACGAACACGATGTTACAAAATGATGGAAAACACGCTCTACTAGCTCTACGTAGGATAAAAACGAAATCTTATGTTCATCAAACTAGTCGATGTGCTCGATATATGATGGACCTTCGAGTTATGGCTCCTGAGTCCGCAAAACTTATTTCGAAGCATAACTGCTAGATAGCCTAGACACTGATTGCACAAACAAAAGGAAATAAATTAAAATGATGTCAATAATGACAGATAGAGAAGAATGAAGAAGAATTTGTTGCAAGCGATCAGAATTAATGTACCTTTTGGATTCTATCTCTCCATGCACGAACCATCCTCGAAGTTAGCAAGTTTTTCTGTGTAAATCTAATTTATGGCCATACCTTGGCTATTCTCTACTATCTACTAGGCTACTATCGCTTCTTCTCTTAAACTGCTAAAGCCACTCAATCTTTAACCCTTCTTTTTCTTCCGGTACAGAAGAGCCTTTGTAAAAAATTGAGTTTCAATTTAGACGCTGCAGCGGAAAGAGCTTCTAGCAGCTCGCTAATGTGTCTTCAACATAAACTCAGTGGTCGAGCGTATATCCGTACGCTTGTTAGAAAAAGATTACCTATCATTTTTCATTGAACACGGAAATTACAACTTACAAAGTTTGTCGACACGCATTAACGGGGAAACTTTTGCGAACGTTTATTTCTTCTATGTTCAGATGGGCTGTTTGCAATGGAGATAGCTCATATCCAGGACTTACACATAGGCTACATTTTATCCTGGAAAATTATAGAGTTCCCGCGGGAATCCAGAACCCCTAATCTACGCGTACGAAGTGGCGGGCATCAGCTAGTATTATATAAAAATCCAAATCAGTATTATATAAAAATCTAATCTGACTAAAACTCACAACGGCTTAACCGATTTGAATATACTTTTTTTGGTTGCTTTAACAGGTACAAGGGTGGTTTAAAAATATAAAAAGGGGAGACCCAATAGAACAGCTGAAAATCGAAAAAATAAATTTGATAATTTTGTTATAATAACATCGGATTACTTTTAATAAGATAGCAGGAGCGAAGCCGCGGGTAAAAGATTGTCACTAATAAATATTTGATTTATTGTTCTGTCTTGTAAGAAAATGCCTCGGAAACAATTACTAAATCGTCTAGAATATGAGAATGATGTTCTGTTTCAACTTATTCAACTATCTGGTCGCACCAGAGATTCCATCAGACAACGTGCAACTAAAAACAGAATAAAAGCTAGTCGGCAAACACAAGTCTTCGTTACACCTCAGAGTTTAAAAAGTAGCCACAGAGGCTGCTGTGACTACACACACCCGTACCTACCTATACTATAAACATAAATAATAAAAACTACAAGAATCTCGCAGTTGGGCGCGAAGTAGTGGCCGATGTCGGCTGAGATTAGTGATGGCGGATCTACGGAGATAAGCGGGGCCAAATCAAAATATCGGGACGTGGAATGATTTTGTGAGAAGTATTATTTTAGAGTAGCTTCTGCCCGTGACGTGCGTGTAATTAGGTTTTTAAAAATCCCGCGTGAATCCATCGTTTGTATGTGATCCATTGCTCCGTTGCAGCGTGATAGAAGGACAAACCAACAAACACACTTTCGCATTTGTAATAGAATTGTTGAGGCCTATTAGTAAGGGTAGATTAAAAATATTTATCTATGTAATCTAATCTGAGATGCCATCTCCATCTCTTTCCAAGCATTTTGTACCTATGTGCTGTGGATACGCAAAGGTTCAGTTGTGAATGTGGTAGATTAGTCGAGAGGTATCTATTGTCAAATTCAAGGAGTCGAGGCAAAGCATGACAATGCTGAAATAATTATCCAAATAGAAAACTCAGAAAAGCTAAGAAGCTTGACAAAATTATGTAGCGTCTGCAAAATTTTGTAATAATCCTAACTGATATTCTATCCGAAGTCACGAAAAACTGTTAGTAACAGTATTCATGTCAAGTCAAACTCAAATTCAGGGCGTCCCGTTAATCCGGGACACAGACAACACTACCGGTGCTCACGGGTGGCTCAGCTGAGCCCGGGTTTCGGACAATCGGCTACTGTTCTGCCTCAATTATTTCTCGGTGCGAATGAGTCTGTGAACGCGCCATTGTGCGCCTGTGTGTGGCATCAGCGCGACTCATGACTCATCGGGAGCTGTGATGATGTTCATCATCGATTATTTTTACCTGTAGCTAGATCTAACAGGCGGGTTTATACGAATCACCAGATGACGTAACGAATGCTTGAAATAGACGAGTCTATTGTCTACGGACATAAGTATCGTATGTGAATGACGTTTTTTTATCCGAAATAGGATTGCGCTTGACGACAATCAGTACTGGACAGCACAATACAGATTGGATTGTAATGCGGATGACGAGGTCATCGGTTCGATTCCCGGGTCGGGCCAAAAATGTATTGGGTTTTTCTGGCAAGAAAATCTCATTAGGTACTAGCCCGGAGTTGGCGGTGAACAAATATCCCCGTGCCTCGGAAAGCACATACCTAAAGCTGTCGGTCCTGCGCTGGATGTCTCTCGGGTCGTATCGGATTTGCGTCCCGTCGGACTATGAGAGTGAGGGAATAGAGAGTGCACCTGTGCACATGACTAATTTCAGTGGAGATTGGCCGCCGTGGCCCGATTCAGAAAACATTATTATTATCAATAATTCTGATGAAAGTATTTTCAGCTTTCTCGGTAACAAAATATACGCGACGAATTGAGAACCTCCTCATTTTTTTGCCGGTTGAAAATAGTAGATTGTTATTTAAATATTCCACCTGTAAAGCCACTGGTAAAGTCCGTCGCGACTCATTATTCATTCGGTTTAAATTCACAAGTGCTGTTTCGAATAAAAATAAATAAAGAATGCATCCCCTCACCCCCGCGCTCCACCACCCCCGTCCGCACTTTGTTTACCAAATCCTTTCATTATTAAAAAGATATACGACTAGTGCCGCTCCGCTCTGCACTTTCACGTTGTCGATATCGATGACGAATTTCTTTTGAAATAGTTATTTTCAAGCGAATTAAAAATTAAAGAACTGTTAATTAAATAAAGGATCAAAATTATATGAAAAGATGACAATTTTGAAATTTTCCCATGAGAATTGAATTGTAGGCATTCACACTCCAGGTTTTGAACTATAACATGCAAAACCTTACTTTGATCAGTTACACGGTTGCTGCGTAATTGAACAAGGAATCGATAAACAAAAACAATAGTAAAGATTGAATGTAATATTAGTAGACATACTATCGACACCCCGCGTCTCTGTGCTACAGCCAGCATTAGGGCGCATTAGCGACCCCGCGCGCAGCATTAAGATTTATTAGCCTATAACTTATGCCGCGGTCAACGTTGTAGCGCCTGTAATGCTGCGCTAATACTGCAGACGTATTGCTGGCTCATACTATGTTACAAATTGCTTACTAAACAGACTACAACTACATCATTTGCAGCCAATTTTAAATGCGTATACACTATCAAATTTAAATTCAAATCGAAAATTATTTATTTCATGTAGGCCAACTTGTGGCTTATGACAAGTCGAAAATCTACCACCGATTCGGAATGCTGATTCTGCCGAGAAGAGCCGGCAAGAAACTCAGCAGTTGCTCTTTTTCAAAACAAAAAATGTGCCAGTTAAAAATATCATAAAAAATAGAATTCAAGAAGTCTGAAATCATGTCCACGCATTAAGTGCAAGTGCAGAACAATACTTTCAATAAAACAATTTCCTATTCACTAAGTATTCATTATAAAATGGTAGGTATTCATAAAGTGTTTTCACTGTTCATCAATATTTCTGTAACGTAGGGGTTGAAACAAATCAAAGTAACGAGTAGCACCTGGTGACCGCACCCATATATCGATTGACAGGTGCTATCGATAACTGCGTCGGCGGTATTTGCCATGCCTAATGAAATTTAAAATAATAATTCATATGCGTTTACTTTTTAACTCAAAACATACTATCACCTCATGTGCTACGAGTCACTAAGTACGACGAGTAGTAATAGGGTACTAAAATATTTGAAACATTTTTTTTTAATTTGAATATAATCGAATTTTACAATCTTTGTATACAACATATTACACTCTCCTCTTGCAAAATGTTTGGAGCCGGTGGTGGATGCTGCGGCAGTGTTGTATGAAGATTTGTTCACGTTGTCGTTAACAACATCATACCAATTACCAGCCATGGCATGGCGGGCATAGCATCTTGCACTGGCTTCCATAATGTCTTCAGCATAGTGTTTACGTCAGTAGATTTAGTGAACAAAAGTTAAATGTAAATGCAACATTAAATGGAGTCATAATAACAAAACAGCAATATCTTTGATGGTGGTATAAAAAGCAAATGTTAATAAAAGCCCGATTCCTCGCAGTCAGCGCGCCATAACCACTTTTCTCCATAAGCCGAATGTTGTGCCCCCCTCCCCCCCGCACGCACCGCTCCCCGCCGGCTTAGCCTTGATTTACCATTATTTTGTGCCGTTTGCAATACCAACGTGCTGTGGCTAGTTTTATACGGCGCGATTATCACTGCAGGTATCGTAGTTACGACGACTGCAATAACCAATCAACCTATAAGAGACGATAAGTGAGTTGTCGATCGGCGCAAGATAAGTCTTGTGGAAGTTCAATCAAAAGATCTTTATTCAGCAGTGGACGTCTATCGGTATAAAGCAGAAGAAATGTCACAAAAACTTAAATCTAAGATACTATAATAGTTAAGATTTAGTAAGTTGTTTAGTTAACTTTGACGTCTTATAGGTACAATTTATAATTATTATTGTTTTAGGTTGTTTCAAACTCGGTTCGGTAAACAAAATCGGAGCATATCAGTTGTCGTATCGTTCTCGTGCTGTCAAAACGCGAGTCGGTGGATTCAAGTTAATTTCGGTAGCTTAGGGTGAGGTCGGGGTCACCTATTCGATTCCCAGGTGGTCGAACCGATGAGGTGCGCAGATTGACCATTACTGGCCTTGCTTCCATTTGTGATAATCTCGTCTTGATAGCATAATTTGTTATCGTTAAATTGATGTCCTGTGTTATTAGTACAAATACTTTTTGAATTCTGCAGGCAAAAGATGGTGGTATTCCTACCTAATTAAAAAAATATATCCTCAAGGTGCTGGAGTGGCGACCTCATAAGAAAGCTAGACCTCCAATTGGCTAGTTGGACCGACGACTACAGATGAGTCGCAGGGAGCCGCTGGATAAGGGTAGCGCAAGAGCGAGACATGTTAAAGTCTATATACGTCCCTTAATGTCCAGCTGTGGACGTCTATCAGTTCACAAAGAAGAAGACTAATAATTCTAAATTGTTAAAAATCTTATATAGATAGGCATGTGACCGCGGCGACTAACTTGACTCAAAACTTCTTTTATTTAAAAAAGAATAAAAGAAAAAAGAAATACGAGAAATCTACTAAAGGATCCCTTATTTTAAATCCAAAAATATGGTTCAAATCAACTGCGCCAAATATTCATGGGATTAGGCATGAAAACAAACACAAAGCAACGCGTGCAAGCTAATTGAGCATCTAATCCACTAATAATAACTGCAGCCCCCCCTCTCCCCTCCACCCCTCGCAGCGTGATGCTACAGATTTAAAAGTCAATATGACGGGGCCGCCATGGCGTGGGGGAAGCGTAATTAAAACGCAGGGGGCACGTTAAATCGGCTTTTTATAGTTATTATGAATAAATTGTTGTCTATAAACAAGAAGGGTAGGTACGAGTAGTAGACAGGCAGCTAGCTAGTGCGAACGGTTAGGAACTTCTTCATTTGAGACATTTCAATGTATCTCGTCTACCACATACTAACACACCAAAAAAGTTTGCGAAAAAACTCATTCATTCAACTCAATCCGTCATCGGCCCACTGCTGGGCAGGTCTCATCTCAAGTGAGAAGAGTGTAAGCCATAATCCACCTCACTGCCCAATGGGGGTTGGTAGACTTCACACGCCTTTGAAAACATTACAGAGAACTCTCAGACGAGTTAATAATATTAACACTTATGAAAATGCGTGTTTGCTTCTTGAAGCCTTGATTTCTCCTTCAATCCTTGCCTAATGACGGGCTTTGGCGGTAGCTAGTTACCGCCCTACCATAAAGACGTGCCGCCAAGCGATTTAGCATTCCGGTACGATGGCGTGTAGAAACAGTTTAGGGGTGTGGGTTGAATGTACACTGCCATACCCCTTCCAAGTTAGCCCGCACCATCTTAGACATCGTCACTTACCATCAGGTGAGATCACAGTCAAGGACTATCTAAAAAATCATAAAGTACATACTACTCAGAGGAAAGCATTAATGAAATGCTCCAACACGCATTGCATCTTAGCCGCGATAGCGACAGATGTATCACTGCTGCCCGCGGCCGCCGCCGCTCGCTGGTCTCGAGGGAGGTTTAATTCTTTTTACTTGTCGCAGTCACTCGCAGCGACGACCTACATCGTTGGATAATGGTATACGAATATGTTGTCAGTGGTAACTTAAATAAGCATTTAGATCTGTTGGTCACACGAATGAATATCTATCTGTTAAGACGAATGACTTCGTTTTGAGATAGTCAAACATAGAAAATCTTTTTCAAAGACAAGCTTTTACCTGCGATTTCATCCATGTGGAGTTAAGTTTATAAAATCTTGCTGGAACCTTCTGTTTTACCGGGTTCAAAGGTTGCCTGTGTCATTTTCCGGATCATCACCTATACGAACAAGAAATAAACAAAAGCAATAATAGGTACTTGCTAATCCCCGCGACTTTGTACGCGCGGATTAAGAGTTATTAATTAAGAGTTTTGTTTCCCGCGGGGACTCCTTAATTTTCCGGGATAAAATGCAGCCTATGTGTTAATCCTGGGTATGAGCTATCTCCATTCCAAACAGTCCAATCGATTCATTCGTTATGGCTGAAGTAGTAACTAGCATCCGTCCATCCTTACATCCATTCTCACAAACATTCGCATTCATAATACTAGGAAATAGGATTAGTAACTCGGCTGGGCAGCGTTCGGGAAGCTTAGAGATGTCTTCTCGTCCAAAATTCCTCAGTGCCTGAAGACTAAAGTCTTCGAACAGTGCGTGTTGCCAGTGATGACTTATGGATCCGAAACATGGTCGCTAACTATGGGCCTCATAAGAAGGCTCAGGATCACTCAGCGGGCGATGGAGAGAGCTATGCTCGGAGTATCCCTGCGAGATCAAATCAGAAATGAGGAGATCCGTAGGAGAACCAAAGTCACCGACATAGCTCAGCGAGTCGCAAAACTGAAGTGGAAATGGGCAGGGCACATAGTTCGAAGAGCTGATGGTCGATGGGGTCCCAAGGTGCTGGAGTGGCGACCCCGTACCGGGAAGCGCAGTGTTGGCAGACCCCCCACTAGGTAGACCGACGACATCAAACGAGTCGCCGGGAGTCGCAGGATTCAGGCGGCGCAAGACCGAAGTCTGTGGAGGTCCATGCAAGAGACTTATGTCCAGCAGTGGACGTCTATAAGTTGAGAAAGAAGAAGAAGAAGAAGGATTAGTAAGACTGTACATACCTCATTACTTGAGACATCAAAATGAATCAAAACAAACCTAATGACGTACTGCCACTTCACGCTATTGGTCAACATTATACCTTAAGAACATTATGGTGAACTCTTTTTTTTTTTAATATATGGACTAGTGCTTGGCTGCAATCACACCTGATGGTAAGTGAAGATGCGGCCTAAGATGGAACGCGCTTGCCTAGAAGATGCCTATTCACTCTTGATTTGAAGGTACCCAAATTATAGTTAGAGGGAAAAACGGAAGCCGGAAGGGCATTCCAAATTCTTAGACATGTAGATATCCTCGCAATGTTTTTCTTCACCGTTAAAGCAAGCTATGTTTACGTATACATATCTGAATAATTGGAAGTGCTTGGGATTTGAAACCTGGACCTCCCAAAAAGGAAACCCAAGTCACTACTAAAGTATTAAGTATAAAGTATAGTAAAGGTGCGGATTGAAAACTAAAAGGTCGCAGGCCCGATCCGCAGTCTTGCACTGTTGTCGTACCCACTAAGACAAACTTTCCGCTTGTTTGGAGGGGAGAGGTGAGTATTAGTTAAGTTCAGCCTGGCTTATGTTCAAAAAAAAATTGTGTACGTACAAACGCAATTCATATTCTCCGAGTGAGATTCAGACGTCTTTACAAATTGCTTTAAATTGTAATAAAGCTCTTAAAGCTTCGGTACAAGTTGTCTGCAATGAATTCCTTAAGCGTAACACCGCATCGGTGTAACTTCGCTAAGCCGGGGCTCCGAGTTGTCGTCAAATTGAATGCAATGTCTGAAACACAAGCCGCGCCTTTGACTGTCGCCGGAGTCGCGCCGCGCCGCGGGAACTTGAGGCCGAGACGATTTCATTACGAGCGCCATTACAATTGATATCAAAACATTCAGTTTTGTTACTTTAGTAGCTACTTTTCGATTCTCACATTTTTTCTTTCTATTTTATAAAATACTAGTTGATGCCCGCGACTTCGATCGCGTGGATAAAGGTTTTTTAATTCCCGCGGGAACTCTTATTTTCTAGGATAAAATATGTGTCATTCCTGACTTTAATCTATCTCTGTGTCAAACAGCCAAATCGGTTCAATCGTTGCGGCGTGATTGAGTAACAAGCATCCATACATCCAAACTTTCGCATTTATAATATTAATAGGATGTAGAGCATGACTTATATTCCCCTCTGCCCTCCAAATAAGCGGAAAACTTGTGTCAGGAGTGGATACGACAAATAGTTCTACGGGTGAGGATCGAATCTGCGACCTTTCAGTTTTTAGTCCGCCCTTCAACGGTTGGGCGATTGAGGCCAGTTACAGTTATCGAGGTCAGCATTGATGCGAGTTTCATTTCACAGTCACTCATTCAGTTTGAACTTATCCGTTCGTTTACGTTGAAATACTCCTACATAATATATTTTACTTATTGTTACTGGAATCCCTTTACGTTTTGTTTCCTTATTGTTGTTTTAAAAGATCATATTACTCTTATATCTCAGGCGTGCCGGACTTTGTTGATCACATTGCCCGTCGTAGCCCTGAAAACTTAGAAAAACTGTTGATCACGGGCAAGGTGGAAGGGAAGTGGCAAAGAGGACCTGCGAGCCAGCCTGCGTTGCTCTGCCCCCTGATTCAGTAACTCAGTGTCTATCAACGACCATAGGCATTTTTTATCCATCGAAGGTTTGAAGAGAAATGTCATTTACTATATTTTCATAGTAAACCTTCAATGGATAAAAAATTAATGTCAGCGGCTTTCATTTTGTGATAGGCACTGAGTTCAGAATCTGCCCCCAGGTCAGCATTGATATACGTCATCTTGTCAAGCAACACTACATAATACCAAGGATAACATTATATTATCTTTTCCTTATCCGTCATATCCTTTAGTTAAACAACAATCAGTCAATCAGAAATAACATTAATACCTATAATATATTTATGCTTTTGTCTTGAAACAATTTTTCTAATGTGCCAAAAATTTACATATTGCGAGTTCTTAGTTTGGAGTGAACCACTCCTTAAATACTGGCCTCTTTTTGACCCCATTGAATAATATTATCTGCGCTAGTCTTAACGAACTACAGAATTGCCTGTGGTATTTCATTATCGATAATTACAGTCAAATTATCGGTAGGTATTTGTGTTACGGGCGTATTATATTAGTTCCCAGTAATTGTGCAGGCTGTATGTGAACCGAAGCTACGCGAAGGGTTCCCTGGTTCCGCCAGACCGGAAACTATGCGTGGAGCGGGGGCGGTGCTGAGGCTTGCACTGTGAGTCGATAAAAATAATTATCGATTTCAAATGTTTCTATAATTTATCAGTTTTGTACTTGCTTTTGCAAAATATTTACTTTATAAAGTGACGTGCCTTATTTTTTCTTTATTGTTATATTAATTCTTATATTTTATAGTTCTATATGCTGTTCGGGTACGAAAGTAGGTATCTTTTTTAGGAATCTCTATTTTAAACCACTTTCTCTGAACATTTAAGACCTTATGCTGTGGACAAATACAATGTGGGTGCTGTGAGACTTTCTATAAATAGTTGAACTTTCACTAATCGGTAATCGACAAGTTGCAAAGTTACGAGTGCCCAAATGATAAATACACATGTAGGATGTGAAAGCGGTTTATAATCAGAAATTAAAATTACTGAATTTCTAATTGAGATTTTGTGTTAGTTCGCCGAGCCTGTTAATATCTGCCTGTTGGGATAAACTGACATGATAGCAGTTTTTTATAGAGTTAAGTCAAAAGTAACGGGATAGATATAATATTTTATTGTTTTTCTCTGACGTTGGTTTTTAAGAAATTGCTCTTAGCAATAAGACCTTTACAACCTCCTTTTTGGTTTATTTTCATTATAATATTTTAGAACATAGGCACGGGAGTTTCAATGAATAAAATTGTTTAATATCGATAAAATTGGTGGCATCACTAATCGTCGCGGGGCGTGTACGCTTGCGCGTTTATGTATCGAGCGATTCCCCGAATGAGCGCCAATTACGCTTATGTACTGCCTTCCGCCGAGCGAGCGCGGCGACAGCGCTGCTGCAGCCCAGCCTGCCGACCTGACGCTCAGCGCTGCGTTACGAACAATTCACTAGTAGGCGATATTTTTATAATCACATAATCATCATAATACGATCCATATAGCCTATAGCTATGTATCTTTATTTGTTACTACTGTAACTTTTATGTTTTTCAGGGTTCCGTACCCAAATTAGTTAGGTATTATCCTCCACTTCAAAAAACTTTTGCTTTTGCTCGATCTTACGCTGATACGGAACCTTTCTTGTGCGAGTCCGACTCGCACTTGGCGATAAAAAAACCAACTGGATGAGTTTCCTGCCCTATTTCATCCAGTTTCACCACTGCGCCCGCTGGAGTTGCGAGGGTAGGGCGGCAGCAGTGCAGCGGCGGCGACTGGCAACAGTAACTGTGCTAGCTACCGTGAGCGCTCTGTTTGCTCCGCTCATTTGCGCGCTCCAATACGGCGACAAGTTACGAGCGGTCGCGACTCGCGACACTCACGCGACGCGATATAGCGGTAAGCGGGTGTAGCATTCGTTGGATGCATAGTCACATGTCTGAGAAACTATGTTGTTGACATGGATAAATGGAAAAATAGGTTGCAGCAACACTGTGAAAGGCCGAACGTCGGTCACATAGGCATTTTATCACAGAAAATCAAAGAGTTACCGCGGGAAATGAAAAACCTCGAAATTCGTGCACACTGCTTAGAGTATGTTGGCCATTTTAGGTACGGGCTCGACCCAAACGTACGTTAGCTCCAAAGTTAATCATACGCATCTTTACCATCTCAGATCTTCAGTATCACTTCAGAAAGTCCTCGGCTTAAAGGCGTCAGTGACGGCATCAACCGGAGTGAAGCATCACACACAACCAACACACAACAGAACTTAGGTACATTGTATGCATGAACACCGGCCCAGCAAAATGAAAAAAGAATATAATATGTAAATACTTTGAATCAGCTCAAGAAACTTTTAGCGGATGCTCGCAGCGTTACACTGTAATAAAAATATAAAATGGTATAAACAGTTACAAAAATCAAAGAGCTGATTTCCTTTGCCTTGGACCTCAGGCAGCCAGCCGCCAGCGACTCGTTGCACGACAAGCAAACACGGGGCGTCGCGCTAACTCGCCACTCACGCGCGTGACGAAACCGCACCTAACTATCTGCCTATCGCACCTACTCGCCACACCGCCTCACCGAGCGAGTGCTGCCACACACACAGACACACACTCCGCGGTGTTAATGGACGGTAATGGTGTTATAAAATATGTGAATTATTTATTTTTAGAGACAGTTTTGTCTATTTACTTAAACTTTATAGGTGTAACTGGCGTACATGACACGTAAACTTAGCTACCTAGATTGATCGGAAAATGGAAACTTACGCACAATTTGAAAGTTGAGTTACGAATTTCGACGGCAGTGACATGGCTACCTCACAAAAAACTTGAAAAAATGGCTCTCTCTCTGCGTCGTGTTCCCCATTACAGAGGGTCGTGTCCCCTTCCATCAAGGACTCTTTTGTAGATGATGTCGCGCCATGTGCCTCGGTTTTTTGTGACATGCAAGGCTTCGTGGACCTTACTATCGCGAGTGGTGCGGATTTGGTCTGACCAACGCATCGGGCTACGTCCCCGAGGTCTCTTTCCGTCCACTTTCCCAGTAATCACAATCTTTTCTAGATTGTGTCCCTCCCTTCTGGCAATGTGGCCCAAGTAAGCGGGTATCCTCTGGAGACAGGTGGTCGATAGCCTTCTGCAAAGGTGTAGTAGAACTTTGCAAATCTAGATTTTTCAGCATCTATTAATATTTCCCCTAATCCCTATTTATTAGCCTCGCTTTACGTTACCCAACTGGAATAGCACTTTGAAAGTTACAACGCCTTGCTCATTGAATTTCCTGGCAGATGGGAAACTCCAACAGTCGTAGCGAGCCTTAGCGAAGGGCGGCGAGCTAACTTCAGCGATCTAACTAAACCTTTACGACCTCCGCACCGCCGCCGCCCGCCCTCGCCCGCCCTCGCAGCCTCCGCGGGGCTTTGCGAAATACTTATTCTTGGAAACTGCCGCACTAAGTTCACTAAGTTGAATCAATCTCAGTCTATTGATTTTATAGCGTCGATTCATATATGAACTGTCTGAGTTCTGCCAGTTTTCACCAATCTAAACCATCCTCTACGTATTAGTTTCTTAAGTGTCGAGTATAGGTTTTTTAAATATAATAGACTAGCTTTTAGTTGCAATTCACCCTAAGAAGATGCAGCCTAAGATGGAGCGCGCTTGCCTAAAAGATGCCTATTCACTTTTGATTTAAAGGTATATATTACCAATGTTGTAGTTACTTAGAAAAATTGGAGCCGATAGGGTATTCCAAATTTAACCAAAGGTAACTTAAGTCATTTTATGCCGTATCTTCCTTCTAATAGATATGCGAGAGTAAAAAGTTTACCGGCGGCATCACGATAAAGGCCTCATCGCTTTCTCATGATTTTTGATTTGCTGGCTATGAATCTTGCGTGAATTATCGAACATCGTCCGGCTCAGAATCATCGCCGTTCTTGGTTTGCAATCTTATTCTCTTTTATCCGATGAAGAGATACTCAGTCTAAAATGGTAGCGGTCTAACTTTGAAGTAGCAGATATCGCAATATAAATTTCTATACCACTGAACCGCTAAATCCCTTCGCGGCACGGTTGCGCAGTCGAAGCCTCTCCCACCAGATCAGACCAGCATTCAGAGATTATAAATTCCCGAAATGGTTCTTAATACAAGTCAAGATTCTACCACCGGTTCGAAGCAGATCGAATCGAACCCCAGAGCTATGAGCACCACATGCTAACCACTGCGCCAGGAAGGTAATTAATGTTTGGAAACAGATGCAATGGTGATTAATTTAAACGAATAGGTGTCTGCGATTAACTTTCCTATCATATAAAACTATCCTAAAACGACGTAAATCCCGGCAACACTGCCGGCTTATCCCATGCGCGGAATCAATATCTTTGATGACGTGCGCTTTGCGCTGATCCCGCATCATTTGTCACCGTTACTGCGAACATATTGATATATAATTCTCTATTCAATTCGGAACGCTTTTCTTTCGTCAACAGTGTTAATGTACCGATCAGTTATCTTTCGGTCTTCTATCAGATACACTGTGGAGAGTGCGCTCAGGAACTTTACAATCTTCCTCCTTCGCCGTTCTAATACAGAACTGCGAGAAGGCCAAAGGGTTGACATCCTAATGTGGTTGAACTCATTATCTGACCCACTCGCTTGAAGCGTTTTAGTTTGTTTCTGAAATAAACCCCTGAGGTGTGGAACTTTCTTCCGACGTCCGTGCTTCCTGCCACGTACTTACTTATAATAATTTTCAGTACCTACCTACCTTAGAGGGAAAAGGAATGTTCTAGAGATAAGCATGCTCCAACTTTATCACTGCTGTCTATCATTGATTGTCGTAAAGAGCAAGCCTTTCTAGCATTAAAAAATCTTACTTTTGTAGTAAGTGACTGAGGATTACAGAAAATTGTAATATTCGTTAGTATATTTATATAAGCAATAGCTACAATTTTTCACCGAGTTCTACAAACATAAACAAAGACAAAAGAAAAATTCGCGCCGCGTACAAATAAACGCTTCACGACAAACCATAAATAATAGAGCTTGCTCCTGACACCAACGAAATGAGTATCGCTGCCTCTTTCTCACATCACCTACCCCGGTCACACTCGTGTAACGCGCCCTTTCTTCCCTCTCGCTCGCTCGCGGTGCATCTTTAATGTGATTGTCGTATACATTGTTTGGCTTTTTGGTTTTTCCTTATTTTAAATTGGGTTTTCGAATAATATTAAATATTAAAGTTTTTGGAGGTGGAGAATTTAAAATAGAATGACTGCAGTTAATTGGGATAGATTCGGACCTTTTTTAAAAAGCTCACTGGACAGATTTATAAGAAAAAATGTTAAAAGAAGGAAATCTTTGATGAGAAACATGACAGTAGGCAGAGAAGTACCATAGGTGGGTACCTTCTCTATTAATAAAAAAATAATTTCCCTTTCTAGTAGGTAGGTATTTAAAACGAGTAAATATTTTTTTAAACAATGTTATGTTTCATGATGGTAGAAGGTTTTCCTCCGAATATTCTAAGGACGTCATTTAGTAGAAGCTTGAAAGAAGGTTGAAGGAAGGAAATAAGACGTTTAACTTAATTCAAATTCTAATTCAAATTCAATATTCATTTATTTCATGTAGGCTACCTTGTAGCACTTATGACACGTCATAAATCTAACACCGACACGACTTAACACGACTTTATTTAATACAAAGCAAAATTCTACTTTCAAATGTGACTTGAATAAGATCTTTAGTTTGTTCTTGCTCATTTGACGATTCGAAAGCACTTTATAAATGTTTATTTGAATAAAAAAAACTATTCTATTCTCAATATAGCTGTAGATCTACCTACCCATCCACATAAGACACGATGTAGCTACGCAGCAGTGACATCGCAAAGGTCAGCGCGGAGATCTCAATAAATATCAATAACCCCGACGCGACGAGCGCTGCGGAATAATAAACGAGCTGCGATTTGCAAATAATCTGCCAGATTTAGGAGTGATTTCTGCGATCCCGACCCTCTGACTAATGGTGGCCCCTCGGAAGGTGTGCAAGATTTACCTCGCACTTTTAAACTTTCACTATTCATAAGTACAAAAACTTTTTACTTGTCCCAAAGATCCGTGGTAGAGTCCGAACGAAGAAGAAACAAATTTTTGATCAATGCCTTTCGATCTGTTAATGTTTAAAAAATACGATTACTTATATTAAAAATACATCATCATTTATTCATCTCAACACAAATCACCTGTCATGGCCGAGGGCCATTTTACTTTATCTCTAGGAATACTTAATGACCAATACAATGTTAGCTAGGTATTAAACTCTTTCTGACCTATCTAGCATATCTATCGGTCTTGTATCGGACATAATTTGGAGAGTAAACTCCACGACCTTTTTCTGTTTCACTATTCTACCACAGTACCGACTGACTGCTACAAGTGTTGGCATCCTTATGTGGTTGATTTGTAAACGCTGTCAACTCTTCTGAAACGAACCGCTAAGGTATGGAACACCATTTCAACCTCTGCGGAGACATTTGCTTTGATTTTCTTGATAAGTAGGTAATAAAGTGGAAATCTCTCTCTCCCTGCACCGTATTCCTCATTGCTGAGGGACGTGACCCCTTTCCATTATTCATATAATGGTAGCAGTTTTCTTGGGATAATAATGCTATGGGTTTTCAGATCTACGAGATTTTGACTCTTAGGTTTAACGGTTGTTATCAAATGTTAGCGATGATAGCCGGGACCGACGGCTTAACGTGCTCTCCGAGGCAAAGAGGGAGCGAAAAGTAAAACTTTGCACACCCAACGTCGGTCACCTGTTCGTTACGGCCGGGGTTAACGTCGCTTAACCGGCGTGATCGTTTGATATTCGCTGTTACAACTGGGTCAAACGTCCCTCATAACTACATAAGTGGAAGTAATGCTACATAATAAATTGCAGGTGTGGTTTCAAAACCGTCGCGCGAAGTGGAAGAAGCGCAAGAAGAGCACCAACGTGTTCCGCTCGCCCGGCTCGCTGCTGCCGTCGCATGGCCTGCCGCCCTTCGGCGCGGGCGACATGTGCGGCCCCAACGTGTTCGGCGACCGGCCCTGGTCCATGCCGGCAGGTGAGGACGTAGCTAGTCACCAACGTGTTCCGCTCGCCCGGCTCGCTGCTGCCGTCGCACGGCCTGCCGCCCTTCGGCGCGGGCGACAAGTGCGGCCCCAACGTGTTCGGCGACCGGCCCTGGTCCATGCCGGCAGGTGAGGACGTAGCTAGTCACCAACGTGTTCCGCTCGCCCGGCTCGCTGCTGCCGTCGCACGGCCTGCCGCCCTTCGGCGCGGGCGACATGTGCGGCCCCAACGTGTTCGGCGACCGGCCCTGGTCCATGCCGGCAGGTGAGGACGTAGCTAGTCACCAACGTGTTCCGCTCGCCCGGCTCGCTGCTGCCGTCGCACGGCCTGCCGCCCTTCGGCGCGGGCGACAAGTGCGGCCCCAACGTGTTCGGCGACCGGCCCTGGTCCATGCCGGCAGGTGAGGACGTAGCTAGTCACCAACGTGTTCCGCTCGCCCGGCTCGCTGCTGCCGTCGCACGGCCTGCCGCCCTTCGGCGCGGGCGACATGTGCGGCCCCAACGTGTTCGGCGACCGGCCCTGGTCCATGCCGGCAGGTGAGGACGTAGCTAGTCACCGACGTGTTCCGCTCGCCCGGCTCGCTGCTGCCGTCGCACGGCCTGCCGCCCTTCGGCGCGGGCGACATGTGCGGCCCCAACGTGTTCGGCGACCGGCCCTGGTCCATGCCGGCAGGTGAGGACGTAGCTAGTCACCAACGTGTTCCGCTCGCCCGGCTCGCTGCTGCCGTCGCACGGCCTGCCGCCCTTCGGCGCGGGCGACATGTGCGGCCCCAACGTGTTCGGCGACCGGCCCTGGTCCATGCCGGCAGGTGAGGACGTAGCTAGTCACCGACGTGTTCCGCTCGCCCGGCTCGCTGCTGCCGTCGCACGGCCTGCCGCCCTTCGGCGCGGGCGACATGTGCGGCCCCAACGTGTTCGGCGACCGGCCCTGGTCCATGCCGGCAGGTGAGGACGTAGCTAGTCACCGACGTGTTCCGCTCGCCCGGCTCGCTGCTGCCGTCGCACGGCCTGCCGCCCTTCGGCGCGGGCGACATGTGCGGCCCCAACGTGTTCGGCGACCGGCCCTGGTCCATGCCGGCAGGTGAGGACGTAGCTAGTCACCAACGTGTTCCGCTCGCCCGGCTCGCTGCTGCCGTCGCACGGCCTGCCGCCCTTCGGCGCGGGCGACATGTGCGGCCCCAACGTGTTCGGCGACCGGCCCTGGTCCATGCCGGCAGGTGAGGACGTAGCTAGTCACCGACGTGTTCCGCTCGCCCGGCTCGCTGCTGCCGTCGCACGGCCTGCCGCCCTTCGGCGCGGGCGACATGTGCGGCCCCAACGTGTTCGGCGACCGGCCCTGGTCCATGCCGGCAGGTGAGGACGTAGCTAGTCACCGACGTGTTCCGCTCGCCCGGCTCGCTGCTGCCGTCGCACGGCCTGCCGCCCTTCGGCGCGGGCGACATGTGCGGCCCCAACGTGTTCGGCGACCGGCCCTGGTCCATGCCGGCAGGTGAGGACGTAGCTAGTCACCGACGTGTTCCGCTCGCCCGGCTCGCTGCTGCCGTCGCACGGCCTGCCGCCCTTCGGCGCGGGCGACATGTGCGGCCCCAACGTGTTCGGCGACCGGCCCTGGTCCATGCCGGCAGGTGAGGACGTAGCTAGTCACCGACGTGTTCCACCCACCAATTATTTTGATGTATAAGCTATTATATTGTGAAGTTTCATCAGTAGGTTTTACGTGAACGAGTAACAAACATCCATCCGTCCAAATATCCTCACAAACTTTTGCATTTATAATATCAGTAGTGACTCTGGCCATCGCCAAAATATTTTGGCAAACGAGGGTAACATGAGTCGGTGTGTCCAGGTCTCGGGCAGCTGTCGCAGGGCGGCGTGGCGATGGGCGGCTTCGGCGCGGGCGCGCTGCCGCAGCTGGCCGCCGACCTCAACCCTTCGCTGCCCATCAGCTCCGTGGGCTCGCAGCCCTACCAGTCGCACTATCCGCTCAACTCCCTCGGTGAGAAAAATACTTATAGTTAAGCTCTTATTCTTAGTTATGGAATTTCTCTTAATTTTTTTGTGAACAAATTTGGTTTCTGTTCTATCCGATTAAAAAAAATTAGGTTTTTATTTCTTATAGAGAAAATGAAAAATTTGTGAATTTCTTAATAATTCTTATATTATATATAACTGCAGTGAACCCTTTCCTTCCTTCCTTTCTTTGAATGCGCTGTCGCAGCTAGAACACGTTTTAAGTGATCCTAGCAAATGACCAATGAATAGCTGACTATACAATCCGCAGGCGATACCATGATGTCGTACTGCAACAACATCAGCGGGCAGCAGGGTGCGCTGGAGGGCTCGCCCACGCCGCCGCACATGTCGCACTGCGCCAACAACAACAACGCCTCGCCTACCACTTCCGGTACGTGCATTGTGTATTACAACGACATCTGCGGGCAGCGGGCCATTAAAGTTACGTTTACGATTACAATGGAGTGGGTACAAGGTTACTTGAGGTTTTGAGGTCAATTATTAGAGTAATTATTAAGAGATATCTGGTGGTGGCAGGCGGCGGCGAGGGCGGCGAGGAGGAGGTGTGGCGCGGGCACAGCATCGCGGCGCTGCGGCGGCGCGCGTCCGAGCTGTCGGCCGCCATCCCGCCCTACCTGCAGCTCAACTACGACGCGCACAGCCCCGTGTACTGACACGCGCCCCAGCAGCCCCCGCAGCACCCGCAGCAGCCGCCCCAGCAGCACTACAACTGACCTGCGCCGCGCGCGGCTCCGGCACCCACCCAGCACCCATTCAAATATCGCACACCTAGATTAAAAGTCTAACACTTCAAGAAAGGTCGGATTTACTGGATGAAAAAAAAGTTTTAGTGAATCTTTTTTTAGTTAAGTTATGAAACTCAATTTTAGTCTACGTAATGAATGTGTTGTGCAATGTGTAGTAAAATAAAATTGAGTTTAGTAACAAAAAGGTAACAAAACATTTAGAAATACTTTTTTTCCATCTAATGAACGGTGACCTTTTTTGAGTTGTCAGACTTTTAATGTATGCGATATGTCGAGATAGATTTTCCTTTTTCCGTTCATCTCGATATATTTCTGTGCCAGCACCCAACAGCGAAGCAGCGACCGAACATTGTTTATTATATTAAGCAGAATTCCAATAAGAAACATAATGAATTTTTGAGCTAAACTCAGTGTCTCTACATCTTACTTAAAAAACTTTTTTGTCACTTAATTCTTACAAATAAAATTAAACATGTTCTTGAAGTAGGATTTATTCTCTTTTCAATGGGCAATAATTAATGCATTACAATAATGAATATGTTTTGGCAAAAACAAATTCATTTCATTTTATAATAATTTTATTTGCTCCATTCATAAAAAATATATAACCATGAAGGCTCCAAACGCGTCCGAGGGGACCATTCTCTATCTCAGTGGCTATCGTTCAACCTGCTATTTATGAAGAAATGCGGGTTTGACAGTTCTTAGTTGGCAAATTCCCATTATTTTCAACTAGCCACTGGAAATGTTAAAAATAGAGAAGAGGTCGAAAAATGGTCGAAAAATTTTAAAAAGTGAAAAACACATCCACACATTATTTAATTCTTAAGTATTCTTTCCCTGGGCATTGCTTTTTTATCTTCCCTTATAAATGAATTTGTTACCCGTGGCCCATCTTCCACATGAACTTGAATTCATCATTTAATAAAACTAAATAAAATCCTTCAAATATTTTTTATTTATACTATTTCTATTATTTTATAAAATCTTTTAAAATATTTATGAACTTCACTATAATACAATATTATTGCCAAAGTTATAAGATAAACCTTTATTAAGTACATATTTGTAACAAAATAAAGTGACAACAGTGGCATCGTGTCCAGGACATTAAATAATATTTAACTAAATAATAATTAATAATAGTGTAAAATGTGAGCTGTATCTGAAAATACATGTATACGCGTTCGTACAATAATAATTATAGTGATAGATTTCAATAATAAGCTATTTATTGTTAAGTTATATTGATAAAGTATGAGATAGTTTTAGACTATTAAAAAAAAAAATTGATGTATTTGCGACTGTATTCGAGGTTATAGCCGGTAAGATATACATACATTCCAAACTTCGCGAATACTTAGCATAATTTTATTGTATGTCATGAGAAAGAGAAACCATTATATTTAAAAGGAAGGTTTTATGTTACTTTCGGTATTAAATTATTATTGTCTTTACATTAAACAGATACAGAAGTAATTTTGTATTGCTGCTAGACTGCCCGCGTCTTGTACAAAGTGTATTTATTGCTTATATAATATATTATTTCCTACTTACAAAAATATACCGAATAGCCCCACGATTATTATTTATATTCTGTGAAAACCCCGGAAGTACATGAACTGGCAACACTTCTCCCTATTAATGTAATATAAATTCAGATTCACTTTATTTGCGTAAACGTGACAGCTTACGTCATAAAGATTAAATATTGTCATCATACATCATATTATTTGGTCAGCATCAGCATTGTTTTTGTCAGCAACAAAATCAGGCGCAACGTTATACTAAATATTATCAGGCAATATAACTATTTGGCCAGCGAAAAAATATAAAACTGTTGGCAAGAAAATAAAGTTTCTAAGCAAAACTATAGTGATCAATTTTTATTTACGCCTAGAAATTCGTCAATATTATAATTGCTGTAAAATTATTTAACGTACAAGTTAAATAAATAAGTTGCGGACGAGTGATTTCGTTGCTGACTTTTTTGCCGCCAGAAGTTGCGGACTATCTTTCCTGATCCGTTCTTTACCCGTTTAGATAATAGACAATAATATTATAATACCTACTGGGTTTTACGGGAACTTGCCTATGTCTACCGTGCGCTCACAGTGAAACTTGTGTACTAAATGTTTTTACACAACTTCCTAGTTATAATTAAAGATGAATACATAATATGTATTTTTATTGCTTGGGATTGACGGCCACTAATATTTGAATTAAAAAATAATACAGTGGTTGAGAGTTCCTATTTATTTAAGGGTGCCGCTACAAAGATTTTTTATTATTTTTTTCGATTATTTTCTATTATAATAGCCGTCCGTTAATTTGTATATTACCTGTATAATAATTAATAAGTAGCTATGAATATTTCTGTATTATTGTTTTTATCACTTCGGAACCTATATATTATTTATCTACTGACAAATGGTACTGGCTTCCTTTACGTTTTTTGTATTAATTTGCTAATAATAATTGATTAATGTAATAGTTTAGTCCCAAAAATAATAGAATTAATAATGTTCAAAAAAAATTTTTGAGCAATACTTTTCAAGCAGAAACCAATTTTTTATCATTTTAATGAAATAATTTGTTAAATTATAATAAACAAGTACATAGGTATGTGTGGTTTTTGCTTATGAAGTGGGTAACTGTGAAATGTAAAGTTCAATTAATTATTGAACTCTACATTTTTATTAAGTCAAGGACTAAGTGAACTTAATTTTTATAGTAATTTGGGTACCAACTTGTTATTAAAACAAAAATACCTTTATAAGATTTGCTCGGTTTTCCTTAGATTTTTTATACTGTGGATGGTCAAGTCAAGTTTAATCTCCAGTATAATATTGCTATGCTTGTACAAGAACCTGCAGCATTTTAATTTAAAAGCTATTTTGCTAAAGCTTATAGTATGGCCTGATACTTTATTAGGTTTTACTATTCATATTACCTACATTATTTTAACAGTGAGACTTTTTTGTAAACTTGCTGCGTATTATACTTTGGTACTATGGTTATGGTTTCATGTACAAAATTAAGTACCAATTTTCACGTAATTTTACTTCAAGCCGAGCAAAGAAGTGATTTGGTGTCAGTGAAGCAAGTCGGTCGAATTGTACCTACGAGTACATATTGTATAGTCTGTGTAGTATACGGTATCTTGTGTAAGTATTAATACATACATACATACAATAGACAATGTTCATTCTTCTAGTTTCATTTTATTCCCTAATGACCTTCCTGGCAAGTACCTACCTACCTTATTTTTTTAAGCTTGACAGCGAGATTTCTTAACTACAAGCTGTTTTGTTAAGCATAGAAAAAGTGTTTCTCCAACTCAAAATTAGTTGCTTACATTCGTTTAATTTGGGAGATTAGTTATTAAGACTTTTCCCTTTTTAGTTGCGTCTATCGTCATTGGTTTAATTTTTTGTTGAAATATTATTTTTTAATTTTTAGTGACTAGTTTTTCTTTGAAGTACAATAATTAATGATATAATAGGTATATTATTCAATGAAAAAGGATTATAGAAATCGGATAATCTAGTACAAACAGTACAAAGTTACGCCTGATAGAATCGGAAAAACTGAGTGCAACTACCCTTATAGAGATGGAATTTATTTTATAATGAAGTCGTTTAAAAAATGGAACCAAAAATCGGACGACTCTATGAAAAGTTATGCGTGCTCATACATTAAAAAAAATATACGCGATGAATTGAGAACAGCCTCTTTTTTCGACGTTGAAAATAACGAAATCAAGCGCAGACGGTGAACGTACATGTAGCACATCGTTAATCGTACCTACACGTACCACCGATAGGGGTAATGAAAAATAAGTGGTAGGTATTCGAAATGCGGGACTATAAAGTGTTATTCCTAGACACAGGGCAAGACACGTAATTCCGAGACAATCCCGGATTTTCCAGCCGTCTGGCAAGCCTACCAACAATACATAATATTTTAATATGAATAAATATACCTGTAACGCCATCTATCTCACAGTAGCTAAACTTCACGGTTGCATTGTGCAACCATGAAGTTGAACGGTTGGTATAGCACAGGAATTTTTTTCTTTGCTTACAAGTACTTGTATATTCTTGTAGATGGCGCTGCAATATTATAATGAAAATGAATTCTTAGAAAGCAAAACTGGGTAAGGCCGTAGATTTTGCCACTTTTTGTAAAAAGAAAATGTCCCTTAACTTGACATGCGTATTAAAAATCGAAGTACTGCGTAAATTGTTATGCAAGTATCCTAATTAGGTTAGGTAGTTCTTAAACTCCTATAGTGCATTCTTAAATTGAATGTATGTCGAATATTTAAAGAAATACAATGACTTAAAACTGACCTTACCCCGAAATTTTGCCCAAAATAAGCTGTCTTTTTGATCCAGTCAAATATTTGGCTCGTTATAACTACATTATTTCTATTTAAAGTCCTAAATTACTATGAATATCTGAAATGTGAATAGATTAAGCAATTACACCCTGGGTTCCATGTATTTAAATATGCGTTTTTAAATGTTTTATTGCAATTCAAAATGTTGTCTCCTTATTTTCACTTATAACGTTACTATTTTGTATGTTACCAAAATTGGGCATCTAAATATTCAATAACTGTAGGGTAGTATTTTATAATGGCACTGGCCACATTAAAGATTCCGGCAACGAAATAAAAAAAAAGAAACCGCCATTTTCTAGCCTGTGGAATTTTATCAAAGGTGTGCGCGTGTGTTTCGTCAGCAGCTTTTTTTTTGTGAATTTTGGTGATTTTAAAGGTAAATAACAGTTTTTATTGTACACATGTATGTGTTATACTTAGCTAAAGTGATTTATAAAAGCATGATAATGTGTATTTGACTAAAATCGTCTCGCATTTAGTAATTATTCCTGTTTAAAACCTCAAAAATTACGCTTCGACGTTACTTTTATGTGACTTCTATGTTACTGGTAACGTTGATTGTTATTTAGTAACGTTGAAGTGTTGTAAAGGTTAATGTACACATTCTGCCAGGAGCGGATTTTTCAAATAGTTCTTTTAAATAAAGAATGAGTTTAAAAGAAGATGAGTTAATTGAAACTCATCTTCGTAATAATCAGAATAATGTACCTTTATTTGATAAACAGCCAGAGAGTTTTGGTTACTAAATTCCATTGATGATAGTTTAAAAAAATATATTTTTCCTATTACTGAATTCTCTCTCTTATCTCTGAAAGATCGGCGATTATAAAAAATGCTATACTTACAAGTTTATTACAAAAATCTCCTCCTTTTTTGAAGTCGGTTAAAATAAGTACGTTATGTAATCAGCCTTACAAACACTATGTTACTTTCACGTTACTTCTACGTTACCGTAACATAGGAGTGTCTATGTTACTCTATGTTACAAAGTGGCAAAATCTACGGCCTTACCCAACTATGTATATAAGTTACATAATTAATGTAACGCATACTTAATAATTTTTTAGTTGTATTGAAAAAGAAAAAATTTAATACAATATTATTTTCTTTTGTAGATACGAAACACATAAAATCTATATTTTATTCAATAGGTGCTTTTTTTAAAAAGGCATGGGTTGGAAAATGATTGGGATCCTATTTGTTTTCAATTAATTTTAGATTTAAGCAGTTTTTATTATCCCCTATTCCCTTTTTCCCCTGAAAATTAACGTAAAGCTTATCTTCTGATGTCTAGTTAAGAACATAGACAACTTTGATATTTCAGTATTCCTTAGGCTCATTGTACCTACCTATCTTCATGAAATTATGAAGAAGAATTAAAAAAGATAAATCGCACTAGTTATATCCTACTTACTTACTTGTTCTGCGATTTATTTTCCTTTATAGGTATTCTTGGAGTGGAAGGGACTGATCCCATATATCGCGTGTATCGCACTATTGACAAAACAAAGATGAAGCTATGGTTACAACTGAATAAGTAGTTACGAAGAAACAGTCGTTCTAAGCAGTCATTCTTATATTATTCTTGGCGAGCAACATGTCCATAAAATCGCAAAAGTCACTAAACGAGGAGTGTTCGGAGATATTTGAGAGGAGCTACTCGGTGAGAAGTGTCTCGGAGGAGAGCTTGACTTGGTGCGTATGCTACGCGTGCGTACCTACCTAATGTATACCTACTTCAAATATAAGGATGCACGAGTTTCCTGAGGTAACGAGTTAAATATCAGGAGGAAGTTTGCTGATGCTGAGAGAACTTCTGGGAAATAATCTATGTGCATTTCATCATCTTGCTCTGAATCAGAGTTCAATTCACTTTCGTTTTCCTTTCATTTACTTTTCTTTAAAGTTCTTACTTTATGGTGGTGGGTCCTTTGTCTAAATCTAAGACAAACTGTAAAACAGTGCTAGGGATATGGGCTTGGCAACACTGGCATTCCTTTTTCAGATTAGCTAGCTTACATCATATAGATTATTGACTATCGTAACTTATCAAAAAATATTATGATTATACAATTTGAGTTTGATATAAAATTATACCTACCCATTACTTCTTTGAAAGTTTCAAACCGTACCTGTGCATTGCAGTGATGAAGACGAGGAGTCGTTGTCTCGGGAGCTGATGAGGAAGCTGACGCCGGCCGCGCTCAGCAAGCTGCGGCGGTGCTTCAAGAAGGCCAAGGAGAAGAATGCGGCAGCGATGGATATCGACAGGTGTGGAACCTGGGCAGCAGCTGCAGTAACTTCCCGCCTGACTGACTGGTGCAGACTACCTACAGCTTTGTAGTACCTACCTACTATTACAAATGTGAAAGTTTGGATGGACGGTGGATGTTTATTTCTCAATCACGCCGCAACAAATGAACCGATTAAGTGGTTGAAATTCAATCTACTCGTACGAAATGCTTTCAACCTTTCTGAAATGAACCACTAATATATGGAATGCAAAGTAGTTATAACTTAAGTATCTTCAAGGTAAGAAGAGACTCTAAATTCATCTTTTAGGTAAGCTCGAATCAACCTAGACATGAGGTCTAGACTAAACATTGCTTAAAATGTCCATTATCTTTAGAAGAGTGGAGCAGGTGATGCGCGCGGCGGCGGCGGAGGAGGGGATCGAGTTCGCGGCACCCCCCTCGCCGCCCACGCCGCCCGCGCCCGCCGCGCAGCCGCCCGCCCTGTGCCTGGACGAGAAGGGGTTCGTCGCTGCACTGGAGAACATTTTTGGTAACTTTTTAAAGCCAAAAGAAACAGATATGATTTTAAAAGTCTACGTGCGTATGTCACTATTTACAAATGTTCCACCGTAGCAGAAAAACTAAATAATAGTGGTTCGCCCCAAACTGAGACCTCGCGGTATTCCATAATTCCCAAAAGATAGTTTTAATTATATATTGTAAAAATTAACTCTTAACATTAGACGCAATAAAAAATAATAGAAAGACTAAACTTCATAGAAAAGCGATATAGAGCTTTAGAATTTGTAACTAAAACAAAGCTTAGTAATGTTAAGACTTTGCATGTTGTTAGTAGTAGTAACACGATTAGTAACTACTTTTCAGAACTTCAGAGGAACATAAATTAAGCAACTGTAAGGTGTTCGCTAAAGTAGAAGTTAACGCACGGCGTGAGTTTGCCCAATCTAGGAGTCTTTGTTTTAACTGCTTAGGAAAGGACCACCGAATGTACTAGTGTCGCCAAAAAACACCATTCTCTGCTCCATAGATCACAGCCATAAAAGTCAGCCGAAGAGGATGCTAAAATTGGTAAACCAGTCGAAGGAAATGGGAGCGGCCCTACCGCATCAACATCCTCGCAGAGCAAAACCAGCAATGCTATTTGTTGTCATCAACGTACCGAGCGTTGTCAGGTGTTGTTAGCTTCAGCATTAGTTAATGTACAATCGAACAATGGAGCGGCATTAGTATAAGATCTTTGTTAGACCAAGGATCTCAGGCCTCATTTATTACGGAGTCAGCCGTCCAGATGCTCGGGTTGAAGAAGATTCATTATTAAAATATATAATTAAAACTATCTTTTGGTAATTATGGGATACCGCGAGGTCTCAGTTTAGGGCGAACCAGTATTAATATTAGTGTTGCCTATCCGCGGCGCAGGGCACCGCAAGTACCAGCCGCACGCGCAGCGGCTGTTCCGCGCGCTGGACCCACTGGGCCGCGGCCGCGTGTGGTGGCGCCAGCTCGTGGCGCGCCTCGCCGCCGCTGGCGCGCGTGCCACCGCAACGCGCCGCGAGCGCTGGGCACCCGTCGCCGTGCGCGGCGTCAGGAGGCTGGACCACTGCAAGGTGACGAGTGGATGAAGATAGGTGACCGGCGCTGGACCCGCTGGGACGCGGCCGCATGTGGTGGCGCCAGCTGGTGGCGCGCCTCGCCTCGCAAAAAATACTTTACAGTAGACTTGGAATTGTCGATTCGTTTGGTCGATTATAAACTTCTCAATAACTTACGAATATATAATCATGGCAATCGATATTAGGTTGATTTTGTCAATGAGACTTTGTTTGAAAGAGAGATCTGTTTGATGATTTTCCAGCGCGAGACCATAGTGCGGCTGGTGAGCATGGAGCGAGACAACTCGTTCTGCTACGCGTGCGTGTCGCGCGGCGGCCGCGTCGGCGTGCTGGCCGGGGACCTGCAGCTGCTCTCCTCCTACGAGGTGTGTTGTCTCATTGTCTGTGTCTGTGGCTACTCCACACTCGCGTGAGCAAAAACTCACAACGATGGAACTAGGTGGCGCTTTACGATTGACAACAATGTACATCGCGATAGCGAAGTTTTGGTTTCCAGCTGATTTCTCTCCAGAATAAATATTGTTTTTGTCAAACTGATTATTTATAGGTCTTCTTGCAAGGGTCGCCACAGGATACGATCTTGTGTCGTTTGTATTCAGTAAAGGCCATCGCTCTCACTTGAGATTGGCACCCTAGTAAAGGGTCTTCCAATTCGTTGCAATTTCCGGTACTTGAGCATCTTGTGACTGTAACATTTATTGGGCGTTCAAATTATGTTGAAAGATCTTTACAGCACGTATTAAAGGACACCTTTAAGTTTCTGGACTGGATCCAACTTGGTAGCAACATACATGGAGAGTGCATCACGCACCTTATGGTTTGCCAATGACAGTAACTCTGGAGACTTTTGGTACAACGACCCTGTTAGTGTTTATTTATGTAGTTGTAATTTTCGAACGTTAACCGAGCTATAATTCCTATCTTATCGTTTTGCAAAACAAGTTTCTGCCAATTAATAATGCAGTTTACTTTTATTTCAGATATTTTACCACCGAACAGGAGTTCATCGTCGGGTCAAAAATTGTTGGATTACTGACGCGATTTATTTAAATGTATGTCTTTTATAAGTATTTAGACTTTTTAACGTCAAAAAGCTCTTTAATTAGTATTAGGAGTAGTTGTACCGACAACGGATAGAGCATATCGGAATTAAAGGATAGTCAGGTTATTAAAATCTCACAGGATCTCTCTGTTTTTCCGGAA
Source organism: Hipparchia sbordonii (assembly GCA_038048805.1). Classification (NCBI taxonomy): domain Eukaryota; kingdom Metazoa; phylum Arthropoda; class Insecta; order Lepidoptera; family Nymphalidae; genus Hipparchia; species Hipparchia sbordonii. The sequence continues at coordinate 15,758,453 of CM076103.1, forward strand.
TAAAAGATAGCGTATATTTTTAGAGGTTTCTTTATCTTGATCTAATATATTTTTTATCTGTATGTTTTGCACATGTTTATTAATTTTTAGTATAATGTAAACTGTTTAAGCCCTAATAAATAAAATAAATAAATGTTATTCTCCAAGTTCTCAACCCTGTGTATAGGTATTCATGCAAAAAATCATGTCGATCCGTTGCTCCGTGCTGATCGTTGCCAATAAAAACTCAAACCAATTAAAAACAAAAACAAGGAAACAAACACACTTTCGCATTCATAAAATTAGTAAAGATTGTAATTGCAGGACGTGCAGTGTCTGCTGTTCTCCGCATCGGACCGCAGCCTCACCTTCTACGACGCCACCACCCTCTCGCACTCGCCCGTCTACTGCATCACCGGTCTGCCCAACATTCCTATGGTGAGAACTTTCATCGCAATCTAATGAAACAAGGTTTTTCATTTGTTATTAGTCTTCTTTCAAAAATTTATTTTAAAGTTAGACAGAGTTTTTGAAAACCAGTACCGTGCAGCAAGCAGCTGAAAACCTGCGTCTGAGAGTTCTCCATAATGTTTTTTCTCAGTGTGTGAAGTCTGAAAATTTGTATTTGGCCAGCGTAGTGGACTATGGCATGTAACCCTGCTCTGAGAGGTCACCTATACTCAATGGGGCCCATTGATCGGTTAATGACGATGATGTTGATACGTACGAGGCTATCAGCAAGTCTGTCAACGTGTTTGCGTGTCGGCCTGCAGTGCCTGGCCTACAACCCTGCAGTGGACGGGGGCCACTCGGAGCTGATGTTCGGCACCGAGCGCGGTGACGTCACGCGGGTGCGCTTCCTGCAGCCGAGACTGTCGCTGCTGTACACCAAAACACAAGACCACATCAACTATTACTTTTGGATGGTGAGTCTCCCGTTAATTTGTATCCAGAAGTATTTTCCCATGTTTTGGTACACCTAGAGCTAGTGTCTTCCAAATAATCTGGGCGATGGAGATAGCTCGTTCCATCGACCAGATTATCTCAGATTATCCCTGCGATATCAAATCAGGAATAACGAGATTCGTAGAAGAACCAGAGTTGCCGACATTGTCGTTAAGTCGCGACGCTGAAGTAGCTATGGGTGGGGCATATAGTTCGAAGAACTGTGATGGACGTTAGGATGCAGTGGCAATCTCTACCGGAAAACGCAGTGTTGGCAGATCCTCCAATAGGTGGACATTAGTGTCGCTGGTAGCGATTGTCAAATAACTTGTATCGTCAGGAGCTGTCGTCGCCTCCCCACAGCCACTACTGCGCCGTGAGCACGTGGCGCGGCGTGCACTCGCGCTCGGTGCGCCGCGTGAGCTTCGCCCGCGACGGCGACATGGTGTGGTCCTGCTCGCACGACAGCGCCGTGGGCGTGCGCTGCCGGCACGCGCCCGGCCTGCTGCAGGACTACGTGTTCAAAGTGCAGAGAGTGAGTAACTGTTCATTAGAAAAATATCCCTTAGAAAGCATGTTAATATTTAATAATACGTTTTAACCCTATAGTGAAGAATATATAGAATTCTGAGCATAACATTAATCCTCAACCGTTTGCGAAAGATGAATGAAAGCTCACATAAATATCACAAGTAGAAAGAAATTTGCTAGGATGAATAGTCATTAATCTGGTGCACCACATCTCACAACCATCATCTCCTGCTTCAATTTTCATGAGAACAACAGTAGTTCCTGTTTATTTTTCTCCTTTCCAACGGAATAGTTTCTTTCTTCGGAAATAATTCATACATTTCACTGAGGTATTGGTAGCTATCGAAATCTGTTCATCTGCACTGCCAAGCATGGCGGATTATGGCCAGCGGCCTTCTCATTCGAGAGCAGACCTGTACTCTGCAGTAAGTCGGTGATGGATTGAGATGAATGAATTGAAGGTAGCACCGCAACTCTTAAGGATCCTTTATACCTTGTAGATCATTTAATAGGGTTTTTGGTAATTTGTCGTTTGAATGCCACCTTTCCAGGGCATCACCTGCTTCCACATGGTGCCGGCGCTGCACCTGCTGGCGACTGGCAGTGCAGACGGCGTGGTGCGGCTGTGGGAGACGCAGGGCTGCCAGTTCGCGCGCCTTGCCGCGCCCGCCACGCCCGCCGTGCTTGACGTAGCCGTTGTAGCCAGCATGGAGATCGTAGTGGCCTATTGCAGCAATTGTGTACGTGGCATCTTTTAAAATGATTTCGAAAAAAAAGTTTTTTTTTTTTGATTGAATGTAGATGTAGATGACTATTTAGCTACCGAGGATGATTTTAAGTTCTTTCAAAGGAGCATTCGAGTTAATTCTTTACTGTAAGGTTTATCGAAACACGGTAGGAGACCATAAGTTCCGCAGGACAGCGGAGAGATAATAAAATTTTGAATTCCACCTTAAGAGTAGGTTTTTGCATCTTTCTAATGTAATAATTTTTGTAACAGTTTGTCCATATTTGGGATCTTTATGAGGAGTGCCTTCTGCAAACAGTGAAAATCAAGTTTCCTTTTCTCGGAGTCCTGGGCAAAAAAGCAGAATTTGGAACTATCAGCATTCATCCTGGTAAGTATTGACTAAACTTAAAAAATGGAATGCAAAAGCTGCGAAGTTCTGTAATGTTTTACTCCTACCTTCCTATATTTGACTGTAAAGGGCCGCCTCGTAAGGTAGAAACGGAGGAAGATGCATCGAGTGTGCCTTCGGGCTCGCGTCGCGGCTCCAGTGTGTACCAGGGCTCCACGGGCGGACTGATGCTGCAGGCACCGCCGGGGCCCGCCTCCTGGGACCAGCGGGACTTGGACCAGGATCCGTAAGTTTCAACCAAGATAATTCAAACTATAAACTGATACTATAGTCCCTATTGACTGTAAGGTGTCAACTGAGCAGTAAAGTGTCTAGAAAGAAGAAAGAAAAAAAAAAGCATTTATTTAAGAAACTATTAAGTTTTTACGTTTAAAGACACCTTATTAATCTAACAATTTTATATTCTGACTTTAAAACTCTTTCATCGTAGCATATTTCACCAGGTATTCCTTTACGAACTTTATCCTTATCGAGTAATTTTCTTTTACGTAAACATTTAGATGTCACGTACAAGAAAATTATTCGATCAAGAACGTCTACCTCTGTGCTTTCTTTCTAGATTTACATTCTTATTCGCTTTTTTTAACATTTTCAGTGAATACCTCCGCTTTAATCGTGCGGAGATCTTGATCACCTGTTGCGACTACGTGTGCACCGTAGCGCTGCGCAAGGTGGACTGCCCCGTGCTGCCTCCGCCGGGCGACACGCTGCGAGCACGACGACCCTCGTTCTGGGAACTACCTGCAGATTTAATAGGTTTGTTTACTTTTCACGCTCTAGGAGAAAAATCCTTACTTTAAAGACGAAAATGTATTTTTTTGTTGAGTTGTCCTTAAATCAGGTAGGAATGGAGCCGTTGCTCAGTTACTAATATATCATCGTGAGTATGGATTAGGTTAGGACCGAGAGACGTAACATAGCATAGCATACTTTATCCCAGAAACAGAGACACAACGTAACATAGCATACTTTATCCCAGAAACAGAGACACAACGTAACATAGCATACTTTATCCCAGAAACAGAGACACAACGTAACATAGCATACTTTATCCCAGAAACAGAGACACAACGTAACATAGCATACTTTATCCCAGAAACAGAGACACAACGTAACATAGCATACTTTATCCCAGAAACAGAGACACAACGTAACATAGCATACTTTATCCCAGAAACAGAGACACAACGTAACATAGCATACTTTATCCCAGAAACAGAGACACAACGTAACATAGCATACTTTATCCCAGAAACAGAGACACAACGTAACATAGCATACTTTATCCCAGAAACAGAGACACAACGTAACATAGCATACTTTATCCCAGAAACAGAGACACAACGTAACATAGCATACTTTATCCCAGAAACAGAGACACAACGTAACATAGCATACTTTATCCCAGAAACAGAGACACAACGTAACATAGCATACTTTATCCCAGAAACAGAGACACAACGTAACATAGCATACTTTATCCCAGAAACAGAGACACAACGTAACATAGCATACTTTATCCCAGAAACAGAGACACAACGTAACATAGCATACTTTATCCCAGAAACAGAGACACAACGTAACATAGCATACTTTATCCCAAAAAAACAAGGGGTTTCGTGGGATTTTTAAAAAAAGCTAATTCCATGCGGTCGATGTCGCGGGTAAAAGCTAGATAGTATAAAATAATTATGGCCCCTGCGTAGAAAAACAAGAGTACAAACAATCATCAAGAGTTTTGCTTATATCCAAATGAATCAATCTTTTGTTTTGGGTTAAGGGCGGTCAGATTTGAAAAACGACAAACATACATCATTGGTACCAAAATTATCAGCCATTACAGTTTCTATCGGGGTTAGAGAAGATTTTATAATTGAAGGTTTAAGTTTCGTCTAAGCACCAACAACATGGGCCATCATAATGTGTAGTATATTGTCAGCGCCCCCGGCCGCACCAGTTGCCAGGAGCTCCAGGCCTACGCTTTACTCGCAATTTCTAGCGCCAGTAGCCGCGGAGGAATCGCTGCAAGATCTGGATGAGCTGTTAGAAAAAGCTGGTAAGATTTTATTTGTACATTTTTAACATTCCCATATGCTTCGATTTTGTTTTTGTTCCTGTGAATCTTGGGATGCCGTCGGTCCACCTAAGTGGGGTACACCAACGTTAGGTTTTCCGTATTGCGTTGCTTACAATACGCACCTACTTTACAAACAAATTGAAAGTAGAAAAATTTGTATCCGGGTGAAAATGGTTGACTAAAATATGTTATGTTAAATAAAGGACTTCAAGGTATACTAGAAAAAGACTTCGTGTTGATGCGCGGCCTCAAGCACGACTTGAACAAGAAGCTGCACGAAATGGAAGCGAACAAAGAAGCTGTGAGTGTGACCTTCGTACTTTATACTTTGCATAAAAATGTCATAAGTGCCACAAGTTGGCCTATATGAAATAGATGATTTTAAATTTGAATTTTGTACAGACGAGATCGGCAGTGACCACCGGTGCGCCCTACCTCGCCCTGAAGTGCTACGAGCCTGAACCCCTGCCCTCGTTCCAGCACCTGGCCGAGGAGTGCTCGCGTGTTATGAGGTTAGTAAGTGATCATCATCATCATCGTCGTTAATGACCCGTGAATGGCTCACTATGAAGCGCAGGTCTCTTCTTAGAAAAGGATTATAGGCCCTATTCACCACGCTGCGCAAATTGTCAGACTTACACCTTTGAGAACAAGTGATGAATGATTTCCATTAATTTGTCTTACCTTCTTCATTCTGACGGGTTATTTGTTTCCTATGTGTTTTAGATTGTTGCCCGAGACTAAAACGGTCGCTACACCGTCGGGAAGCGAATTTTCTTCACCACGAAACTCTAAATCTTTCAAATTATGAAAAGGTGAGGATTTTTTTTTGTTTATACTTCAATTTGTTTTTCATTCTGAACACGCACCGGTCACTGGGCACAGGTCTTCTCTGGAACTGCTTATTGGCAGACTTCACACACTTTGAGAACATTATACATACACAACATTCACGTTTTCACGTTCTCACGATTTTTCCTTCACTATTATACTGTTGCTATTATACTGCTATACAATTAGTAAAAAATATTTGATTACGTTTGGTCGTAAATTATAGAGTTTAATTCCTAATGCTCACAGTGTATTTAGATTTCAAAAAAAAATCAGTACCTAAGTTTCAAATTTTTGATTTATTTTGCACAATATATTACTAGTGGTTCGCCCCGAACTGAGACCTCGCGATATCCCATAATTCCCAAAAGTTTTAATTATATATTGTAATAATTAACTTTTGACATTAGACGCAATAAAAAAAATAATAGTTGACATAAAACTGTTTTACTGACACAGCGCCATCTATTAGCATTATTGTGAAGCTATTAGCATTTAAAATTAAATAATTTCGTTTCTTTATAACATTTATCTAATTTTAGTATTTGTTGTTCAAGTGCAGGATTTAACTGAATTTTCAACCAAGTTTCACGTTTTAATATTCAGTAATTCTTGACATATGGCTCAAATTAAAATCTCCACTTTGAAAGCCCCCCATTTCGTTAATTTTAAGGGAAAAATTAAAAAAAAATATATATTTTTGTACTCTGATCAAAGTCGTCTTTAAAAAGATATATTGCAAGTCTATGTAACGCAACAAACAAAATTTTACTTCAAACACGCTTCTATGAGAGCCCCCCTGAAATAAAGCTTTTTATATTTTTTTATACAATGTTCGGCTGAAGGCCATCAGTTTACATATTATATTTAAATTTGAAGTAATTACGTTCAGTAATTCAGAAGTTATAGGGCTCTGACAGACATTTGGACGTACAAACTTCTCTGTCCAGTACAGACAAGCGTCCTAATTGACTCAGAGAACTCGCTTCGCTCGTTCAATAAAAATTCATTCCGCCGAATGTACTTATTAATTATAATAATCAAGCGATTGCGGTAGGTGTAATAATTTTATATTGAACTGTTGTTATCGATTTATTATTATTAAATTAGCACCGTTGCCGAAAATAATAATAAAAAACAATTGTTATCATTCGCTCTCGGTTTTGACTCATTGCGGGGTTCAGCGCTCATTCAGACGGTCGAAGTTAGCGCTAATCGAAATTATTATTAACGTAATTTCATTAAAAAATAGAACTAACAATATCGAATAATCAAACTATTATAATTATTTCTTTGTAATAAAACAAATGCAATAGAGTAGGGACTTTGTTATTTCAAAAACAGTAATAAATTACTAAAACAATTTCTATACAACAAAATTATTTACTTCATTTTCACCTTACTGTTTAAATATAACAAAAAGTTATTTTGCTCTCAAAATAAATCTCATTTTGGAACACGAAAGTGAAACCTAAATTGCCCAAAATGAATGGGAGGTTGTTCATAAAATTGCTGGACGCACAGCCGCTGGGCGCGGCGGCGGCGGCGCGGGCGCACTGTCGCTACGCTTCGTCTTCGAACGTGGAGGACATTTTCAAATTTTATCCGGACGTGAAGTGCGACTTTGGCCAGAAATATAGAGTTCTAGACGAGAAGGATTACGCTAGATTCTTCAGTAAGAGAGCTTTACGGAGGGAGGCAGCGTTCACCAGGCAAATAAGTGAGTTCATTTTCTTTAAGTGAACCAAACCATGGCCTCAATCCACTGAAGGGAGGTTGGTCGTGGCTAGTTATCGGTCTAGCGTTGAAGAAGTGCCGCTCAGCGACTAATTGTTGCGGTACGATGGCATGTAGAAACCGTTTACAGGCATGGTCTCAATTGCATTTGCCATAACTACGTCCAAATCATCTAGTATCAAGTTAGACTGCATTGTCACTTACCATCAGGTGAGATTGCAGTCATGGGCAGCCTGTCATCGAATAAAAAATTTACTCGATCTCTTATGATGAATTTTAGATTTGCATTTTTTTATGCCCGCATCCCATATTAAGCATTAGAAGAATATAGCGATTCCCTTCTCTACTACAGACAAATTCGTAGGAAAGGTTCGCCACTAAAGATTCCAGTGTCATACAAAAATATTTTTTTTATTCATACACGAAAAGGGAAAATTACGTAGGGATCTATTAAGCTGATCGGGAAATTGGAAAATAATTATTTTCTTCATTAAAAAAATCGATATTTTACAATAAATCTATAGATATCGTAGTGAATAAGCATTTTCTAGGCAAGCGCGCTCCAACCTAGACTTTATCAATGCTTTCCATCATCGATTGTCGTCAAGTCAAGCGCAAGCCTCTCTCCTAATAAAATGAAAACTATTTCTACTTGTAATCTGAACTCATTGAATGTTGTTTTTATAAAATTTGCATAACATAGTGATTTAAATATTTGGCATATTAATGACTGTAGCAAAAAGTAGTTATCAGTGTATTGTAATCGACGCTATCAGCGCCCACGCCCACGCCCACGCCCACGCCACGGTACCTACGCCCGAATTTCATGTAGACTTTCATTTATTTATCTTCAATTAGTTGTTGCAATTTATTATTAAAAAATGACAAATAAAAATTTTGCTAAACTTTCTTTTTCAAAACTTAGTTCATAAACTTCATTTACCAAAATCAACTAAATTTTAAAATTTTACATGCGTGACTGAAGAAGTTTAAAACATGCGAGATATAGTAATATGCATAGAGTGACATAGGCTACCTTTTATCCCGGAAAAACAGATAATTTCCTCGAAATTTTTAACCTAACCTAACTCCAAGCGGACGAAGTCGCGGGCAAAAGCTATTACTAGCTTTTGACCTATAAAAATGCCCGAATTAAAAAAAACTTAGTTAACAGTTTCGTTAATATTTTTTGGGTCTATTGTGTTTTTTATAATTGCTTACTGATGCCATGACTTCGTCCTCGTGGATATAATTTTTAAAAATTCCGCGGAAGCTTCTTGATTTTTCGGGACAAAAAGTAGCCTATTTCACTCTTCAGGTCCTTAACTATACACATGCAAAAAATCACGTGGATCCCTAGTAATTCTGTTGCGACAAACAAACAAATACACTTTCGTATAATATATAACATTAGTAAGGAAGTTAAGATGTTGCCTAAGATGGAACGCGCTTGCCTAGAAGATGCCTATTCAGTGTTGTCGTGTCGCGCTCGTTGCAGCTACCCTGGGCTACAAGGTGGGCAAGCGCATGCTGTCGCTAGCGGAGGGCATGCCCAACGAGGCCATTTTCCCGTTCACGCGCCTCGAGCTGAGCATGCGCGCCGGCGGCACCATGGTGTTCGACGAGAAGGAGCTGGCCACCACGCTGCAGTATATACCTTCACAGGGGTAACTATTACGGTCGCAGGCATTTAAAGCTGCAGCACATACCTTCATACGGGTAACTGAAACGATCACAAAGGTCTAAACTATTATTAGATTTTGGGTAAACGCACTGGCAACTTGTCATTGTTGATTTTCCAAAGTTGTTTCGTTCAACTGTGGTTCAATCACACGGTGATAAAAATATTCTGATGCAAGATGCGTCTCTTTGCGCTATACGTCGACTAGTGAACGGCAAATTCCTCAGTGTTCTCAAAGTCTATCAGTCAAGTCTACGTGGTATCTCGGTAGCGCTTCTGCTACACATGTGCTCGTCTCATACATGGATTGTAATTGCTCGGTCGTGCAGGCTGCCGTGCCTGCTGACGGAGCTGCACGCGTACCAGCAGCAGCTGCACCGGCCGCCGCCGCTGCCGCAGCCGCGCGACGTGCTGGCCACGTGCGGCGCGCAGCACGGCATCTACCAGTGCGTGGAGCTGCTGCTGGACCCCGGCGACGCCGTCGTTACCACGGAGTACTCCTACTCAGGGTTCTTCAGCGTTGTGAGTTCACCGAACTGTTCTACCTACAAATTATCATTATCATCATCATCGTGCGCCTTCCTTAAAGTGAAGTTTGGCGGTCATCACGTGAAAGTCGCATCTTTTAATCTTGAGTGACTCGGCACCGGTCGCTGTTCACCTCCTTATGTCTAACCATTTGTTTCAATTACGCTGTAATGGAGCAACGGATCGATGTATTTTTTTGCATGGGCATTGTTGAGGATTTGGAGAGTGAGACAGGCTACCTTTTATCGTTCTCGTTTAAGGTTCTCGTGGAATTTTTACTTTACATAAATGTGTTTGTTCCAGCTGAAACCTTACAATCTGGACATTATCACCATCCCGGAAGACGAAAACGGCTTGATTCCAGAGACCCTGGAGTCCGTCCTCGCCGAGAGGCTGACGAGAGGCCTGGCGATGCCGCGCCTGCTGTACCTCATCCCCACCGGCAACAACCCCACCGGCACCGTCATCCCCGAGAGCCGCAGGCGGCAGATCTACGAGCTGGCCTGCAAGTACGACTTCTTGATCTTGGAAGATGACCCTTACATGTTCCTGAACTATACTGGAGTGAGTAATACTTCTTTGGATGGATCGCGGAGGTATTTTAAGAACCGTGTATAATATAAGCTTTCCCGCACAAAAATTACGTCATAATAATTAGCAGAACGCAATTATTGTTATCGATTTCATTTGTTTATCAATATAATCTTAACACGAGGAAAATATGCATAAAGCACCTTGAACTATTTCTATTGTTTATGGTAGTAAGTTATCAGTTTGTGTTTATGTTTAATGAATAATGTTGATATTTATAATTTACTCGTATATCTTATTAAGTAGCTCATCAACGAAATCCGTGATTTTATTATTATTAGCATTTGATCCGAATCGATCTTCATAATGCTTATTGAATTCATCGTAAATAGATGCGGAAACAGCTCTACTTTGATAACGAATATATAACATATTTATCTTTTTCCTATTCCTAATATTATATCCGCGTTCCGCACTTGATATACATATATATACTTTTGTAGGGATCACCAAACCATTATAGTAAAAAATATATATATGTACATTTAAGTCTGGCATAATGGTGTAGTCTGGCATCCATTATTAGATATTGCTGTTAGTTCTGCTTTGGTTTCTACCTACAAATCCAGACCTTTTTCCATGCTTCTGTGACTAATACGATACTGATAATAATTAATCGAATTGACTGATTCATTACATATTGTGTAATGGAGCTCTAAGATGTATTAGCTAAAGTGCAAGCGGCGTGATCGATTTAAGCTCATAAGTTTCCCTTATTGTGCAGTTACCGACGTCAATGTTAACATCGCCATACGATCCAGTCTAGTGGCCCTTAAACTTGAGATTAGAACAGTCTAACTATACCTTTCCATTTTGAAACGTCGACAATTGAGCAGATACTCAGTACAACCCCTACTCCTTCGATAGCTGCTGCAACCTCTCGAGTATATGAGCCGACCGCAGGTGCACCTTCTTGACTTGCTACAAGTACATAATCACGATGCCAGGATGTTCCGCCTCTGAAGTCACCGATGCGCGTACTTCCGTACGCGGAGACGAATAGTAGACTGACTTTCCTGCTGGCAGACTGGGCCCAGCTCCTCGCGAATGACTCGTCCAGCAGGTTGAGGTCTTCCTTCGTCAGTCAGACTGTACTTTCGCTTACTGCTCTGTCGGGCTGCTACGTGCTCGCGTAAAATGCCCACTAGTTCGGTCGCGCTGCTCGTGCCCCTGACACCGGCAGCACAACTGTAACTAGATGTATTTAGGGGCGCCTAGAGGTTTAACTGATCGTGTCGTGGTGTGTGTGCAGAGCGTGCCGGCGTCGTTCCTGTCGCTGGACGCGTGCGGGCGCGTGGTGCGGCTGGACTCGCTGTCCAAGGTGGTGAGCTCGGGCATGCGCGCGGCGTGGCTCACGGCGCCCGCGCCGCTCGTGCAGCGCGCCGAGCTGCACACGCAGGCGGAGATCCTGCACGCCTCCACGCTCACACAGGTACTGTCGCCGTATCGCCCCTCAAAAACAGTTACAATTCAACCACGCGTAGTATCCAAACTACCGAAGGAGGTCACCAGGTCAGCGATTTATTGACCAGCCCATTTACTGAATACAAGTATCTTTGCATTGAAGAAAGGCTCATCAGCTGCTACGAAGAGAGCGAGCGTCGAAATTTTCACAAATTGCCCTCTGCAATGAACCCGGTTATCAAACATCATCTCAATCTCTAAGAATGAAGCGAGCTGGTCGTGGCAAAATTAATGACGACACACACAAACAGCACTATCGCTACACCTGCCATTATCGTACGATGTGCACTGTATCACATGGGTCGGGACTCAGGCGTGATAAACAAGTTATGATTAATTGTGTTTCGTAGGAATTTTTTGTTATAAACAGATTCGGTGGATTTTCCTAAAGCTTCCATTAATCTTAATTCGTAGCGCATAGTATTATAATATACTAAGCAGTTCAGTCTTTCACTTTAGTGCGTTAAACTAGTTTGATTTCCTTCCCTCCTAGAGAGAAAACACATTTATTCATTAATGGTACTACAGATATACAAAATATGTAACATTAATTACGAGTAAATAAAACACCTAGAATGGGTGTAGGTACAACTCAGTTCATACTACTTTGTAAGTGCTGATTTTCAGCTGTGACCGGGCGACGCCACAGATGTATATCTATTTATATTATTTAAAATTGCATTGCATTGATATAATTAAAAGTTTAAGAATAAGTATTTACATTTAGTATAAATAAACAAGAAAGAGCAGCAAATATGTGAACGCAATTTAATTTCTAAGTTTCATATTCATATCTAAAAAATGTAATACACGGTGAAATTTCATTGGTTGTACTCCCTGAAAGAGGTGAATGTGCTCATGAAACTGAACAACTTTCCCCAAGGAACATAGGTCGAAATATGAAAAAAAAATTTGGACCTCCCATAGTAAATCAATCGGGAATGCGGGAATCGCGAATCGGTGCAAGAATGTTATTGCAACATCGAGTTGCGAAATACTTAAAGGCTAAAGCTACTAAAAGCAGCAGACCAGTGACGTGAAACACTCACAAGTTTTCGTACACCCTTTAAATGACACCTACCTTCATACGTTCTCCCCAGTCCTTTTCTCTTTTCCGTAGTCTAGCTCATTGTTAGATATAGCGCCATAATAATAATCTCCAAAATTGGTTGAATGAAAATTACATTTATTTAAGTCTGCCAATGAAATTCCTGCAGCTCGATGAGCGGAGCTCGGATTTTCTGAGTCGTCGAAACTCCCCTAAAATAATTTATTATGAATCGCATATGGGTCAAGTAGAATACCACTTTCAACAATAATATATCTTACAATATTTATAAATATGTGATAAACTGATAACTCTAGCAAAGGTATTGGAGCAAAGCACGACGTATCATGAACATAATATTATCGGAAAGTTTACCCGCTCTGCTCTTTGACAAACAAATAAACTGCATGAACAACTTAATAGTTCGAGTACCACCTACTTAAGAGTATGCCAAAGCCTATCATTCGACAGACAGGTCGGTTCAACGTTGTCATAAAAACGCAGCAAACCGACAGACGGATAGTAACTTTCAGATTTATAATATTTGTATGGATAATAAAAAATAACTAAGAATCATTAACACTTTCAGCGCGTATTAACACAAGGTCACAAAAGTTAATACAGATAACTTATCGGTTGAATTAAATACTTGTAATGCTTAATCGCAAACCAGTGTTATTAACATCTAATTAGTGATTAATTAATTAATGATATCTCATGACGTCATCAGGGTTAACGTCGATCAACAACGCGCACAGCTCGCCATTGGCATTGGGCCAAACAAGTAGGCAGCGAACATACCTATTTAGCGAAGTAATCTCTGTTCTTAGCATATCGCTAAAGAGGATTACATACTTATGTCAGAATTTGATGTACGAGTGAGTGTAATGATCAAAGGATGTTTTAAAAACATGACACTCTTTTCTATTTTCCGTTCCGTTCCGTACCAATAGGCAGAGGCGTAACTATACCGTTTGAGGCCCGTGGCAAATTCATCGGATGGGGCCCTCCCTACGCCAATATAAAGAAGCTCAACCAATGAGATAACATTTTTTTATTTTATTATAAATCACTACGTGAAGTAGGTACATACAATTGCAACGTAAAAGCGACATTTTCCCGAGCGAAGTGAGCGCAAAATTTTTTATAATTGCATTACGGCACTTAGTAGTCCATACTTGGCACCTACAATAGAAATGTAAAAGTGACATTTTCGCGAAATTTTTTATCTATACATCTACAATAGCAACGTAAAAGCGACATTTTCACGAGCGAAGTGAGCGTAAAATTTTTTATGATTACATTACGGCACTTAGTAGTCTATACTTGGCACCTATAATATATAAGATATGTAAAAGTGATATTTTCGCGAGCGAAGCGAGCGCGAAATTTTTTATAATTGCATAACGGCACTTAGTAGTTCATACTTGGCACCTACAACAGCAACATTTTTTTATTTTGCACTACACCATATCTACTACATAGTCCCTGTACTTTTGGCGCTTTCTTGTCCCAAAAAATTTATTTTATATCAATTTTAATTTTGAAAATGATCGCTCGGCACTAGTGCCGACTACGGCTAGCCGTAGCCACAGGAATGGCTATAAATGTTAGGATCATCTTGTGCTTCTGGCTCGGTCTGACCGGGGCCCCTTCCAGCTGGGGCCCGTGGCATTTTGCCGAAATGCCACCCTATAGTTACGCCTCTGCCAATAGACTGCGCTATGCTGCAGACAGACGGACAGACGCACAGGCGGACGGACTTGGCGAAGCTATAAAGGTTCCCTGTAGTTTTACTATTCCCGGTCCTATTCCTGTTTTTAACCCCCGACGCAAAAAGAGGGGTGTCATAAGTTTAACGTGTAACGAGAAGGTTCTTAGCTATAAATTATGAACATCTGGTCAGGCGTTTGAAGATCATCAATTCATCAGCTCATTCGCACTTGACATAGGGGTCTTACCAACTTTCACATGTACTACGATTAATTTGGGTGATTCGAGGTTACTTCAAATTAAAAAATAAATAAATAAAGGGGGCCCCCATACAAAAAACGTGATATTTTCGGCGTTTTCTGCGCGACCTTCCCCCCGCCCCCTCCTGCGCGATGAGCAGTACGAGTAGGCACTTGTCTGGTCGCAGGCCATCACCTACCACCTGATCAGGGACCGGGCCGCCTTCGCGTCGCACCTGCTGTCGACGCGCTCGTTCTACGCGCGGCGCCGGGACGCGCTGGGCGCGGCGCTGCGCGGGCTGGGCGACCTCGTGCAGTGCGCCGAGCCGGCCGGCGGCCTGTTCCACTGGGCGCGCGTCAGGGGGGTCGACGACGTCTACAACCTCGTAAGAATACTACCTCTTAGATAAGTTACAATCACTGCGCCCCGCTAATTTACCGTCGCGTCGCCACCAAATTAGAGTGAAAACTTCATAAATATTTAACTTTTTTCATTACCGACTAGCGACTGAAGAAGTCTATCTCTCTATGGCTAATAAAAAATAATAATTTATTGTTGTTTTAATATAAAAAATTACTTATTTTTTTTACTACCCTTATTCTCTATTCTTTTATCGTGACTTTTTCTCTTTCCTATGTAAAATCTATCCGTGGAAACTTGTTAATTTTCTTTTGTTTTTATGTAGGTTATTTTTTCCGATTAGCTGTAAGTTTTCCTTGCAAATAAAATTAAAAATGGCCTAATATTTGAACTGTTTCAGGTTTTCCGCACCGCCTTCGACAGCGGCCTGATGCTGGTGCCCGGCCAAGCGTTCCAGTACGACAGCAGCGCGCCGTGCAGCCACCTGCGGCTCACGTTCAGCAAGATCGACGTGAAGGACCTGCCGCTCGCGGTGCGCCTCCTGGCGGACGCCGTGCGCCACGAGCAGCGCCTCGCGCGCCGCCGCCGGAGGTTGGCTACTGAACAATAGGTGGCGCTGCAGGGGCGACCGCGCACCGGGAAACGACCAAATACTATGTATAAAACATTAATAAATAAAATATATCATAAGGCACGATACTCCGTCGATTTATGCATTTAAGAGTAAGTGAAAGTAAATGTGTAAATTTTATTTTTTATTATGCATTAATTGATTTATTTTAGTTTAAGATAAAATATTATAAATTGAATAAGGAAACAATAATAAAAGTTGAATTGAGCTTCCGTAGAAAGCTTTTTGAACTTCCTAGCTACTGGGCGCTAGATGTCGCTAGGTAAAAAATAAATAAGATAATATAAGATACATACATAAGAGTTTTATGATTATATTATATATAATTGTAATTGTTATTTTGAATTTAAATTTTCTGCCGAGCGATTGTGTCAGAAAATCACATTCATTTGACAGCTTAAAATTTACACTTTAAGATAAATGAATTGATAAAATTATTATTATTAATAACAAATGAACAAAATAATCAATCGCACTAGCAGGTAACCAATAGCAGGTTGTGTAAGTTGTAACCAATTTATTAATTATAATAATAAATTCTTAGATTTTTTCAAATGGGTAATTTTATTGAAGTGAGAGAGTAATATAGTAGGTACAACTTAAAACTTAAGAAGTTAAGCGGTTATCTTAGCCGAGAATTTCTCCTTCGTAACAAAGATAGAAGTTTTTGCATTAACACTTTACAAAATCTTAGCACACTTCACCTGTTTATCACAAAAAATTAAACAATTTTAACATATTATGACTAAAGACATACATTTTGACTATTTGTCTTTGTTTTAGACTTCGTCAAATTACAGTTAGGTAGGTATATTATCTTTCATCTAATATATAAAATTGTCGCGTCACAGTGCTTGTGAAAAAAACTCCTCCGAAACGGCTTGGCCGATTCTAATGAAATTTGTGTGTATATTCAGTAGGTCTAAGCATGGTACGTAAACTATTTTTCATAACCCTAAGTGATAAGGGTGGCCCACCCCAAAAAAAACCACTGGAAGGATCGGGCTGAAATTAGCATACAGATAGCTAACATGACGTAGGCACCTGCTAAGAAAGGAGTTTTGAAAGTCCAACCCCTACTGGGGTATAATATGTATTTAAAAAATTGAACTTAATGTGAGCGAAGCCGCGGGAAAAAGCTAGTATGTTATAAGGATAAGGATTTCTATCACGCCTTTCAACAGAAGTTGTGGTTTTTAGGATATTGGTTGAAAAAACACCGACCAACTAAAGTTGCAAAACAAAATGTTTTTTTTTTATTCTTTTAAATTAGGTACAGTGGCCAGATGTTATTTTTTTGACGGTCACCACGCTCTTAACTCCTGGTGAAGCTGTACATAAGGTTGATCATTCTCTCGATGACTCAAAGTTAAAATAAAAATTATTAATTCAAAGTTTTTTCTGTACGTCAATAAGTTCGTAATACCTACCTTATGTGAGGTTATGGTGATCATTTTGTCACCGTTATGTGAGGTGATCATTTTTTACGAAAACTTAAAATTAATTTTTCTCAAACATGCATGGAAATATTGTCATTATTTTCGAAAAAAGAACACGCGAAGTATCGAATTGTCGGACAAAGAAAATCAAATCCATTGCAAGAGCGTTTTTTGAATTTGGAACATTACAACGCTCCGCGAAACAGTCGTTTCGCGGAGCGTTTTTTTTTTTAAATATTGCAGGAGCTTTGTAATGTAATGCCGTTTCATACAACAGTATGAAATGGCGTGCTGGGGTTACTAAATACTCCTTGATCGGATCTCTTTTGTCATTCTTGGCATACCATAGTCTCTTTGCTTAGTACAAATTGCTTTTACGTGGCTGTATAGCCATATGTGCGTTTGCCTGTCGGCACAGATAATAAAAAAAAATTGGCGGTAAAGCTGAAAATTCATCTTGATTTGTTATTTACATACCTACTTAATAAATATAAATTTAATAAAAATCAAAATGAGTTCCAACGGTTCAGAGAGTGAAATGGAGATTGATTGTACCTACTCCACCAGATTTAAACCAAAATGGCGGATGGATTTGGATGTATAATATAAAAAGTGTTTTATTTCCCTGCATTCTTTTGAGAAAAGCACTATATATGCCTCGGCGGGAAATGGCAATTGCCTGTCTCGTATTTAGTGAAGTCCTCGCCTACGGCTCGGCCTTAGGCGAGCCGTAGGCGAGGACTAGTCGCCTACTCGCCATAGTCGAGTATGAGTCGAAACTCATACTCGACCTGCAATTGCCTACTTCCCTGCCTTTGCAATAATGTACTATTAACCAGCTACGAGGCTACGAGGGTTCCAAACGCTCTCCGGTCAGAGAAGAATGTCAATTTCAATTTCTTTATTGCGAATTTGGGTAATATACAGGTGTTACAAATAAAATAAATGGACAACCAATAACCATATTCTGCTTAAACACAGCATGCAACATTAAAAATTAGCTTAAAATCTATTACATTACATTACTATTAATTTATTACAATACATTATTATTAGTTTATTTAAGTTATAGAAGCTTTACAAAATTATTTAAATGTCTAATAAAATTTCTTATTAAATGTCAAAAGTTCATAATTAAAATTTTTCCATAAGGTAATCACTGGTTGTATAGTATGTCTTGTCTACCAAAAAAATTTTTAGCTTTTTTTTAAAAAGTGGTATTACCTGTGTTCCACAACAACTCGAATGGAATGGTTTACCATTACTTACTATAGTAGGTACAGTATTGGGCCGGTGGCACCGAGCCTCATCAACGCCAAACACATCATCGCGCATCCTCAATAAGCGATTAGTTAGTTGCCGTTTGATTCTCGCCGGTTGCTTACACAGGGTAACTCGGGAACAGGGCAATACCTTGGTTATTCGGCTGTAGCTGTTGTGGGGACATTTTGAACATTGAATGTAGGGATTACCAAAAACTTATAATTTTTGGTCAGCTTTAACTTGAGAAACAGGTAAGCTAACAACCATAAGAATAATAAACTTAATACTCTTAAAAACATGCATTTCTGAGATTTTAAAGCTATTAATAGTCGTCGCGGCCTACTTGAATCGTGCCATCTCCTTTTCGACATGAGATAGAGATTTATTCTATCCTTCTCACATTTGTGTATACGATCAGAATCATCGTAGCCCTAGTGTCATTTATAATGAAGTATACGTACCTACGTAGGATAGTAGATAATATTGAGAAAGTGAAAAAATAAAAAAAAAACATGTAGACCCACTTGTGATAGGTACTAATGATAAGTCAAGACTCTACCACTGGTTCAGACAGCAGATTTTGCTGAGAGGAGTCGGCAAAAAATTACAGAATCAATATAAGTTATTACATTATCTTGTGGATATTGTAGCTTGGTCATCGAGAAATTCATTAACTGTGTGTGTGTGTGTGTGTAATCCTAATGAATCACATAAAACGTGTTAATGTCAACTTTTGAAGTATATTGCCTACCTAATCTATATCAGAGACCATCATAGAATAGTAGGATGACAGCAAGTAAATAACTTAAGTTAACTTTGTTGCTAAGAGCTGTACTATTAGTTTATGTTGGTCGATGTTATCTTGATGTAAGCAGCCTCTGTCGCCGCGCTGCTCTGAGGATGCTCTCTCATTATTAGCGCTAAGAGTTGTTTTATTCCGCCGTCGCCGAGTTAGCTCACAATTTCCCATTTAGCGCTCCTCACCACTCGTTCACGGTATTTTACACTCTAATCCCGAGCACTAGGGTCCGATATCTCTCTCTCGTAATCAACTGTAATATCACCGTGTCCTTAATGTATAAAACTGCACAATTTTAAACTCTACAGTCGTACTCTTTAAAGTGGTAAATCGATTAGTGACGTTGTGTGCAGAAATGAAAGCTTTTTAAGCAGGCAATCGCTCAGAATTAAGGAAATAAGCGAGCTTAATTGGCAAGCGATTATTCGTAAGCGATTTCGCGAATGTACACTCGGAATTAGTTTTCGAGATTGCAATGTTTGTCGTTTTATTTCGTTTTAATTTTCTTCAAGTTTGCAACGCATTTTGCTTGTTTGTTATTGGCTGTTCAGTCAAATTAAACTACGAATATACTCTTATAATACAATATGTGCAGGGAATGAGCTTTAGAATCACTTTAGAATCCTCGAAATTGGCCTAAAGTTGATTCGAATATTGAATTGTAAAGTAGGTAATCAGGCGGATTACCGTAAAGCGATTAATTTTGTGCTTTCTCTTTCTCCGTCGCAATCGTCATTACTGCGGGTCGTGACCGCTTCAATTAATAAAATAATGAAAGAGATTTTCTAGGAATAGGTAATAATGCGAATTGCGATCCCTCCAGGTCTTTTTGCTGTTCCGCGCTGTCAGCCGATTCAAAATAAAAAGTTTCTTCGTATAGAACACTGACTTGCAGATATTACGTAAAATACTTATTTTTTATCAAATTTTTTCAATACCAATTATTTTAATTACCACAGACAATTTAACTACCTGTTAATATTTTAAAAATAATTAATTAATACATTTATTTTTAAATTATTAAATATTGCGGCATACCGCATAAGAATTTCAAAGGAAGATTTCTATAATAAGAAACTCAAAGTTACAATTACGTTTACCTTCCTATAAACCTATATAATTCTTATAATAACCTCTCATCCCACTCGAGGCGGCGTTGTTCACAAATCGCGTGATCTTCAGATTATTGCTAAGCTTCAAATGTTTTCAAACAACACTACACAATGTACCTAGTTCCTCTTAACATTTTGCGCAATTTCACAAAAAAAAGTTTTGTGTCAAATCTAACACCTAATAATGATGAGAAACCACTTTATTGACGTAATTTATAAACCATCTTGGCTAGGAAAATGAGATTTATTTCGCACAAAGTAAGAGCTATGTAATTACAATTGAGAGGAAAAAGAAAAATATTCTCTTTGGCGGTTTTGCACAATTGTGTATTTGTCGCACATTAGCAAACTTTATTTGCGATTCAATGTAACTTTAATGGGTCTTATTTCGATATTGGTTAAGTTTACTTTCATTTGATACTGTGTTCAGCGGTAACTTTGTTTTTCAATGTTTTGAGCTTGTTTTGAGATTTGTAAAGGGATTTTTGCACGCGAGTGTAAGAAAGTGATACATTTGTTACTCGAAGACGTTCGGCGAGCGGCGCATTTGATTCAGTTTCAATATAAAAAATAATAAGCTTCTTAACGACCTTCGCGTTTCAAATTACCTACGTCTAAAATTGACACAAAAGCAGGCTCATAAGAAATTATCCATTTTCTAAGTAACAGCGGCGCGAGACCGAGGCATGTAGCAGTCCTCACAGACACCACGTCCAGCAGCGCCGAGCACATCAAGTGGAAGGTAAGAAAGGAGAAAGGAGGTCCAGGCTCAACTCGAGAGCTGGCAGCTTCCTGATATAAAGAGGCATTGTTGCCAGAATTTTGGGTGCTATATATTATTATATTCTGCGTTGGTTTCGATGATGATTTTAGATTTAATTTGGTTTTAATTTTACAACCTATATCTTTGACTATCCTCGAATTAAATTGTCTTTTCGTTGCCTTGTTGTTGTCTTGTTGTCTTGTTGTTGTTGTCAGTGCTTTGTCCTTTCTTTTACAGTAACGTTACACACAAAACTATCCTTTTACAATTTACATTATATATACTACGTTCATGGTAAAGTTAATACTGTAGGTAGGTACTACAACTAGAAAAAAGAAATGAGCCGTTCGGATAGAGTTTTGAGCAATAACAAGTCGATGGGAGTATAGTGAGTTATTCTAATTACGCGCCAAATGAAATTGAGAGAGAACGCAGACGGGAAATGGAAAACTTAATGCGATTAACGACACTCGCTCATTGTGCTGCCGCCGCGCGGCCCGCCCACGAGCGGCGGCGGGGGCGGGCGCGGCGGCGGGCGCGGCGGCGGACGCGGTGGCGGACGCGGTGGCGGGCGCGGCGGCGGACGCGATGCGCCTGTAGCTAGTTCATCATAGTAAAGTCACATCCAGCAAAGCAATTTGTTTCCCTTCATGAGTATTCTCTATCTATATACTCTACAGGCTCATACGTAATTTATTTTCAAGAACTTTCTCTGTCTCGTTAAACTAAAGTTACCGTTTATGTTATCTTGCACGTAGGCAGTTAGTTATTATAATTGGAGCTAAAGCATTACAATGTTTAAGGATTCCGTATCAAAATAGTAAAAAAGAATCGTCATGGTGCGACTTCACCTCACCCGTCTGTCACAACTGCTCATTGCATTCTGTATCTGCGAAAGCCTTATCGGTTAATGTGCTTTATTTCTAATGAAAGGAAGGAATACCAGCATCCTTCCTTAACGTAAAATTTTAAAAATACACTACACTTTCTTCGTAAAGTACCTACTATTTCTTTAAATATAATTACAATAATTTGTTCTAGTAGGTATATAGGGGAAATGAAGCCCTATCTAAATGAAAACCGTGTCACCTGGTTATTGAACACTTGTATTTATCCAACAATAAAATAATGTAACAAGATAAACTTAAATTGGATGAACAGGCGTTGTATACGTCCTGCATGGACGAAAGTCGAGAATATTACTGTTCTAGGCCTCCGGCTCGGTCGGTGGCTGATAGAATAATGCATTACGACGCCTGTTCAAACTTACATTCCAAACAACATTCAAATTGCATTCCAAGTTTGAATGCCTTCGAATATGAAAATAAAAGTGATGGATAGTGGCCAGCTCATAACCAGCCAGCAACAGTAAGCTCTCCGTGGAGACCGCTGGACTCCACATCACTCCCCCAGGAAGACATGAAAAGTAAGGAAAAAAAAAAAAAAAAAAAAAAAAAAAAAAAAAAAAAAAAAAAAAAAAAAAAAAAAAAAAAAAAAAAAAAAAAAAAAAAAAAACAATGATTAATTAACTAAGTCAGATTAAAATGAACTCTACGCCCTGAACGCGTCCTAACAACAGGTTTGCCCAGCTCGTCCAATTCCTCCGGACCTAAAACATAGGCTGGTTTCAACCTGTCGATTGAAATATTTTCCTCTTTGCCTTTCATTTCTATTTTATAATGTTTCCCTTCCCTACTTAGAACCTTGAAAGGGCCTACGTAGGGTTGCTCTAAGGCTTTTTGAAAAGGACCTCTACGAACGAAAACATATTCCGACGAAGCTAAATCCTTTGGGATATGAAATATCTTCCTACTATTGTGGTCAGAAGCGGGGGATGGAGATAAATTTGCGAAATGAGACCTGAGTCTGTCCACTAAATATGTTGGGTCCTTAATATAATTTTTAGGGTCGAAAAATTCACCTGGTAGACGTAGCGGCTCCCCGTAGACTAGCTCTGCGCAGGAAGTGCCGAGGTCTTCCTTCCAGGCACTCCTGATCCCTAGAAGTACCAACGGGAGAACCTCAGTCCACCTTGGATTCGCATGGCACATGATCGCTGCCTTGAGCTGCCGGTGAAATCTTTCGACCATCCCGTTTGCTTGAGGATGATACGCGGTTGTCGTCTGGTGTTGAGCACCTACAACCGCAGCTATCTTCTGAAACAAATGCGAGCCAAATTGAGATCCTCGATCTGTTAAAATAACCCGTGCTGAACCGAATCTTGATAGCCAGCCAGAGACGAAAGTTGCCACGCAAGTTTCCGCTGTAATATCTGGCATGGGCAATACCTCTGGCCAACGAGTAAATCTATCCACGATAGTTAAGCAATACCTCATTCCCGAAGAATAAGGTAATGGGCCTATAATATCCATGTGGATATATGCAAATCTCTCCGATGGGAGAGCAAACTTAGAGAAAGGTGCACTAGTGTGCCGCGTTACTTTTGATAACTGACACCCCTGACAAGCCTGTGTCCATGCACGACAGTCTCTTTTCATAGATGGCCAAACAAAACGTTCCGAAATTAATTTATTAGTCGCACGGACCCCGGGATGAGAGAGATTGTGAAAACTTTCAAAAATACTCTTCCTAAACTGCGGAGTTACATAAGGACGTGGTTTACCTGTTGACACATCGCATGTAATTTTTAACCTGGTGTCTGGAATTGTGACCCGAGCCAACGTCATCGACGTTGAGTCACTCAGCGCCTTTAATTCCTCATCAGCTGCTTGCGACTTCGCAAGCTCAACAAGGATATCTTGGGCAGCGACGCTCTCGACGCGCGAGAATGCATCAGCCACAACGTTCTCAGCTCCCTTAACGTGTTGAATGTCCGTGGTATACTGAGAAATAAAAATTAATTGATTTAATTGAACGGGCGGAAGTTTTTCCCGTCTTTGTGTAAACACGTAAAGCAACGGCTTATGATCTGTATATATCGTCGCCGCTTGTGCTTCAAGAATGTGCTTAAAATGTTGCACACTTTCGTAAATAGCTAATAATTCACGATAGTAGGCAGGCCACGTTGATTGCTTAGAATTAAGTTTCTTACTAAAAAATGCAATAGGCTGCCAACCCTGTCTGACCTCTTGCTGCAGACATGCACCGACATGAGAGCTCGATGCATCTGTAAATAAGCCTAGCCGAGCATCAGCGACTGGGTGTGCTAACAGAGTCGCGTTAGCTAAACTTTCTTTACAAATAATAAAACTACGCTCTAAGTCAGGAGTCCAAGTAAATGGCTTTGCACCCTTACCTTGAATCGCTGATAGAGCATCAATGAGCGGAGCTTGATAGCGCGCAATACTAGGGAGAAATTTACGATAAAAATTCACCATACCGAGAAAACGACGTACGCCTTGCACTGTTTTAGGCAAAGGAAACTCTTGAAGGTTCCTAATCCTGTCCGTAGGAGGACTAATCCCAGCAGCGCTTATGGTGTATCCCAGGAAACGAACTTCTGGAAGATTAAAATGAGATTTTTTCTCATTAATAACAATCCCGTATTCCTCTAATCTTTTAAAAAGGATACGTAAATGTTCTAAATGTTGTTGTTGATCTTTGGAAAAGACCAAAATATCATCAACATAAGCGAAACAAAAATCTAAACCGCGGACAACTTCATCGATAAACCTTTGAAATGTTTGCCCTGCGTTCCTAAGTCCAAAGGTCATATAAGGAAACTCAAAAAGACCAAATGGAGTAATGATAGCAGTCTTACAGATATCTTCCTTCGCTACTGGAATTTGATGATACGCTTTAACCAAATCGATTGTGCTAAAAATCGTCGAACCAACCAAATTTTGGTTAAAATCGCCGATATGACGCACTGGATATCTATCTGGAATCGTGCGAGCGTTTAAAGCACGATAATCACCGCACGGACGCCAATCAGACTCCCCCTTCGGGGCTAAATGAAGTGCCGATGACCACGCACTATCTGAAGGCCTTGCGGTGCCACAAGCTAACATGCTATCGAATTCTTTCTTAGCAACAGCTAACTTTGATGGACCTAGGCGGCGCGGACGGCAACAAACCGGCGGACCATCCGTTGTTCGGATGTAATGCACGGTACTATGTTTGATTAAACGAACCGGACCCGGCGGGCGAACGATCGCGGGAAATTCAGATAAAATATTGTATTCTGAAGCTACAGTTTTAATGCTAACCTGCTCGTGATGGGCAACCGATGCAACACACGACAGGCCAGTCGAACCATCAAGAACTCGACCTGACCTACAGTCGGGTAATAAGCAAAAATGCGCGAGAAAATCAGCGCCAATAATTGCAGTTGTCACATCACAAATTATGAAATGCCACCTAAAATCACGCCTTAATCTAAAATCTAACGATAGTAAAATAGTTCCAAATGTTTTGATATCGCTTCCGTTTGCAGCGCGCATCGAATAATCGGCTACCTTCGGACGACTTTCCATCCAAGAAACCGGAAAACATGAAACGTCTGAGCCGGTGTCAATCAAAAATCTTTTTTTCGACTTGACATCGGTAATAAATAGACGGCGGCTACGGGCCGACCAATCAGGAACCGCCTCTACTGATTGTCGCTCGCGTTTCCCTGTCCTTTAAATGAACATGGCTTGACGCACTTCACAGCACGCGACGCAAAATTCCTATGATACCAGCATAAATCATCACCATTGCTAGGACTGTTTCTCCTAGGGGATGGTGATGCGAAACGCCTATTCCTAAACCTACCTCTCGATCTATTTCTATGACGCGAAAAATTTTTTTGATTTCTAATTTCGGATACTTCCCTAGTTAATTCATCTAAACGACTCATAACCGAAGCGAAACTCGCTTCGGATGAGCAAGCCGCATTATTAAGCGCCGAAGTGGCTACAATGCTTGGGGAAACTTCTAAAATTTTGTCAGCTAATTCAGCTATTTTATCTAATGTTAATTCACTTTGCGCGGCCAAAATTGCTTGTAAATGTTGTGGTAACCGGCGCATCCACAACTGACGTAAAATGTTTTGATCTGAGAGTACGTGCCCCGCTAAAGAACGCAAATGGCGTAAAAATTGAGACGGTTTGCGATCTCCTAGTACCTCATCACTCACTAATTGCCTGACCCGCTGTTCCTCAGAGGTGGATAAACGACGAATAAGCTCACCTTTCAAAAAGGAGTAACGGTTTGTGACCGGCGGCTGAGTAATAATATCCTCCACCTCGCCAATCACACGTGAATCCAATTGAGCTACAACGTAATCGTACTTAGTCTGATCCGCTGTTACCCCTGAAATTGAGAATTGGGCCTCGACCTGGGCAAACCATATGCTTGGCCGATCGGACCAAAACGGAGGAAGTTTCGCGGACACTTTAAATACCCTCGTGTCTTCCATGGGGGCTTCCGATTGATGCGCCGGAAAACTGGCAATTTTATCCCTTAGTGACTTGTTCTCCTCTAGTAAAGGAATAGCTGAACCAGCCAACTCCTTCAGTTTACTCTTAAGATCTTCATTTTCTTTTGCTAAATCTCTTAATTTCGCCTCCATATTAAATAAAAATTACACAAAAATCGTATTAGTTATATACCTAAAATCACTAAAATAAATCTAAAATTAATACACTGAAAAAGAAAAATATTAAAATTAAATTTTAGTGTCCCAAAATTTTCTTTAAAACTTCACTTTCACGAATGACGGGCGACGACGTCGACGTTTGTCAAATTGTTTTTAAATATGATTTTCTAATCGTTCGAATGAGGTTTCGCTGCGTATTTCCGCTTCTTTACGTTACGATGACGTTACGTTTCACATTTTCCAATAATAAATAATATTTCTTACGGCTGTCCATCAATTATGCACACAACTTGTCCGGGCAAGCCATAAAATTGTACGGGTCGGGAGTCACCAATATAGGGGAAATGAAGCCCTATCTAAATGAAAACCGTGTCACCTGGTTATTGAACACTTGTATTTATCCAACAATAAAATAATGTAACAAGATAAACTTAAATTGGATGAACAGGCGTTGTATACGTCCTGCATGGACGAAAGTCGAGAATATTACTGTTCTAGGCCTCCGGCTCGGTCGGTGGCTGATAGAATAATGCATTACGACGCCTGTTCAAACTTACATTCCAAACAACATTCAAATTGCATTCCAAGTTTGAATGCCTTCGAATATGAAAATAAAAGTGATGGATAGTGGCCAGCTCATAACCAGCCAGCAACAGTAAGCTCTCCGTGGAGACCGCTGGACTCCACAGGTATGACCCCGCCTGCGCTCGTAGCTCGGGCCGCTCGCGAGCCGCGCGCAGCGTAGGATGCTGAATGCATTTTCTTTATTACTTCCTCAAATGCAATGCCTCGACTCATCGGCTTTTAATTTGACGCGGACGCGAAAAGCTAATTTACGTTTTATATGTTGAGTGTGGCAAAGGAAAGTAGGTAGGTATGTATTCTGTGGAAATGTTTACAATTCAAGTCTACGTAGGTACTCGTACACAACTACATATATACACGTTACGACCTTAGAAATACTATTTTTTATTTTCAATTTTTGTATTATCTTACCTAGATACATTTGTGCCTAAAAGCAATAAGGCTTACCATGCTTCCTGAAGTATCTTTTTTAGTTTGTTCTTAATTAATTAGAAATAGAAATAGAAATACATATTTTTTTTTATTCAAATAAACTTACTAAGTACTTGTAGTACTTTGAACGTGAGAAAAGCAATAATTAAAAAATCTAACTCCACGCAGACGAAGTCGTGAGCAAAAGCTAGTACTTAAATAATAAAATTATTAAAAATGAATGTTACATACATCCCTTATAAATTATTTTCTATTACGTCGCATTATACCACAATAACGAGCATTAACAGTAATGTTCAATACGCTCGCTGCTAATCCGCCGCGACCGCGCGACCTCCTGCCGCGTGGCCCGCCAATAGCCGCTCACTTGCGGCTTACGACACTGAGGCCTAACAAATACATAATCGTACGTATTCACAATACTTGAAAATACTTACAAGCGATTCCAACCTCTTTGTCATATTAATATAGTGGTTAAGATCGAGTGTACTGATTTAGCCAGGCGGTGATCTGTACATAATGGTTTTTGCAATAATGGTAATAGATTATGAGTGGGACATTTCACGGTTTGATGCGCGTGAAGAATATGGAACATATTTGTTTATACACGGTGTTCTGTATTTTTTAGATACGATAAAATGTTTCTTATTTTAATACGATAGCTTAACTTTTATCCCAAAATGACTAAAAGTGAATGAAGTCACAATATTTAGTAAAACTTACCTGACACATAACTTACTGAAACTTCTAATATATTTGATGCATTGCTCTGCAGAGAAGACGCTTGTTCCCTGTAACATCCTGTATATCGGTCCCCGGAGCGTGTAATGCGTAATTCGTCCCTCGCTAACGCATTAACACCTTTTTGTGAAGACGGATCATCTGCTTCCTATTGTTGTATTTCGTATGAGTTTTACCACTAATGGCTCTATTTTACTACATTCGCTATTTTGTTGTTTAGTTTAGCTAGTATTATTAATTATAGTATATTCATATTTTTGGGCCTTTTGAACTGGAGTTCGGGGGCTCGAGCACTTTTTGAAGAATTCAGACTCAACCTGGGATCCAAGAGTTGGCAGCTACCTAACTTGGCGACAGACTTAGTCTAGCATCCAAAGAAGTGATGCTGCCAGCATCCTGAATACTACGTACCTAAGCTACGCTGGGGTGGTATCGATAAGGCTTAAGATTTAATTTAGTTTTATTATTAAAATTAACTTAGTTTTCATTTAAGTACATTTTAGTTAATTTTGTTTATATGCTTATTTATATTTTAAGACGTAGTCCATATTCTCACCTATAATTTCAAATTTCCTCACGCCAAGATTTAAATTGTAATCTCAAGACGTCCATATTGGCAATATACACTAACGTTACACGCTCGCCGGGCGCCAGGTGTCGGCGCGGGAGGGGGAAGCGGGCGGGAGGGGGAGGGGGGGACCTGAATTCGATTCCCGGCTATTGAAAAGTTTCAAGAGGCGAAAAGCTTCGACAAACGACGCTAAGTGAATTTCGTGCCCTCGGAAAACGCAGACCCGCACTTTAGTATTGTATTTATTGTTTTCCTATTAAGAGAGTAAGTATAGTGTGTTTTTTCTTTAGTTAATTATTATTATAAAGGTGAAAGTGTATTTATTACAGTAGTATTTTCAAAAATATTACTCGAAAACCCGCGGGCAAAAGTTAAGTACCAAAATTATAATTGTTTTATAGCACGGGTAAGCATTATAGGATCACACGCATGCTTTGAATTATTGTGAATATGATATTTGCGATTATAAATAAATAAATTAGTACATTAATGCAAGGCACCATTATTCTGAAGTTTTACTTCACTAACCGATAAGACAGAGTGCATAAATGAGAATAAAATGAAGAATATAAATAAGAATAAGACTTACTTTGACTTTTACTTGAATAATTCTTCATTAATAATGTAACCATCAATGGTCTTCTCTGTTGGGAGTTGTATGTACAGTAAAAGCTCTTTATTCGCGGGGGATACGTTCCGTAAATATGCCGCGAATACAGAAACCGTGAATATGGAATGGCAATTTGTATGGGATTATAGGGGATACGTTCCTAGGTGACAAAATAAAAAACAAATATATAAAAAAAAACAATTGAATTTAAGTTTTTGGCCATATTTTATTAATTATTATTTTCAGGCAATGGTTTAAAGGAATTTGTAATTTTTTCTTGCTTGAAGCTTTTTAAAAGCTCCTTCAATTCAGATTGATATTCAGCAGTGGCATTAGCAATTTGCCTCTTAAAAATAAGACTGTTCTATAGACGGATCAGTATTCATAAAAAAATCACAAAGCTCATTTGCCATTCTTAAAACTTCACTGAGATTTATCAAATATTAGTCCATTTGACGACGCGTTTACAAAGGATATGGGGCTTGATACCTATTGGAATCCTTTTTATGTATGTACCGACGTACCGATTAGATCCGCGAATAAAGAAATCTAGCCGCGAATATAGGAATTGGGTCACAATTTTTTAATCCGCGAATAGTGAAAACGCGAATGAAGGAAGCGCGAATAAGGAGCTTTTACTGTATATATGTTTTCGTGAAGGTGAGCTGTGTCGCGGTGCAAGCGTCGAGTAACATAGCGCGGAGTCCGTCCCTGGGCGGGCGGCTTGGTTCCAATTTTTATCAATCCCATTTCATTTCCCCTTACGAAAGTTTTCCTGCAATTTCGCGCTCTCAGCACGCCCCCTAGTGACGCACGACAAACAAAGGGACATGTGTCGATGTCGATAAAAGTATATTCGATAAGTATTTGGAGCAGTTTGTAAGAAAAAATATTTTTTTTATTCGAGGCTAGGTCCTCGTAGACAATGATATAGACTATGTGCTGTATTTAGCAGCCTTTTATAAATATAAATGTTTAAGTAAGAATAACTTGAAAAGCACCATCTTCTTATTACATTTTTTGTACCTGCATGGTTATAATATTACGTATTATTAATTTACTAGAGCATATATTTTGGACCTTTTTTTTTTTATAGACAGGAAATGCCTAGCATACCCCTCCGTCAGGGGAAACGGAGGGGTTATGTGGGACTTGCACCCACTAAAACCTGTCTGTGGTCCTAGACGGCCCCTGGCAGTAGCGTGGGTTACACTTGGCGGAGTATTCACCACACCACCGCCCAAATATATTTTGGACCTAGGCAATCTAAAAACTTTTCTATTAACCTAGTTTGATTTTAATTGATTAGAACATCCTGTTCTGCTACTAACAGTAATTATAAAATACAAAATTATTTATTTCATGAAAGCCAACATGTGGCTCTTATGACAAATCAAGACTAGAAACTTACTTGAGTGGTAAACCTAAGAAATCTTACTGATATTATAAATGCCAAAGTGTATTTGTTTGTTAGTTTGGTGGTTTGTCTGTCAATCACGCTGCAACAGAGCTACGGGTCGACGTGATTTTTTGCATAAGTTTAGTGAAGACCTGGACAGTGGCATAGGCTCCTTTTAATCCCGGGAAATCAGAGTTTCCGCGGGATTTTAAAACCTCCACGCGGACACAGTATCAAGTCAAGAATATCAGCTAGCTTGTTAATAAGTCATCAATAAGTATCGATGGTCGGTGGGCCCAGCCCTAAAGCGCACGGGGCCGCGAGCGGAGGTGTCAGCGATCAGGCGCTGACGATGATGCGTCACCAACACCGACCGGACATGACGCGATATGCTTATCATAACGTCGTTGTGGTTACCGAGTACCAACGCGCCACACCCAGAGCCAACCTAACCGTAACCGTAAACACTGATAGCTCAACGCACAGGCTCAACGGGTATGGCACAAGTTAAATAAAATAAAACAATACTTACCTTAAGTTATGAACTATGCTTAGTGGCAGGTTATTTTATTAATGTACCTAAATACTTAAAATCGAAGAATTATAAAAAATCATTAATAATAATTCAAAAATTGGTACTTATTTAGAAAAACGTCAAGGTACAAACTATACTTAGTTTATGCACTGCTACACGGACGGATTTTTAAAAATTAGCCAGTGAATCAGCATGTAGTAGAGCTTAAGGTAAGGTTATCCTATTTATTCTCGGAGTTGACGAGTTAGCGCGTAACTGTGGAACGGCGCAAGAGAGATGTTTAGCCTGAGCTTACTGACCCGTAGCCCAGAATAGGTACGCGAAACACCTGGTGACGTGGCGTATCGGTCTATACGCTCGTCGTTTAACGCTCCAATCCCAGAGAAATACAGTTCAGAAATACGGATGAACCCTAAATTTCATTGAAAATAATGTTCCAAAAACAAATTGTATTCTTTCCTAATTGAAAGGCAAACAAAGCTCAACATAATAAGCAATCATCTAATTCCTTCCCACTCGCCGGCCCCGCAGCGCCGAACGCCTCCGAACAAACCTATTTGTGTCCAATAACACGGAATAAATCCTTTTTCAACAAAACCAACAAACCAATTCTGCCGCAAAAATTCTGCGAACTTTTTTCCACGGGGTTTTCTGCACTTTTCAAATTTCAATGGACAAAGTTTAATGGTATTTTTTTCTGCGGTTTATACAAAGTCGACCGGCGCGACAAAGGCGGCGGCCTCTGCCTCGCGAGCGGCGAGCGTGAGGCACAATGAGGCGGCGAGGCAAAAACTCGAAACTCAAATGACCATTACGAGGATTAAGCTCCTGGAGCTGCGCATTGTCGCCGGCTACGCGCTTTGTGAGCGCGTTTGTGTTTCATATTATAAAGTAATGCGTTTGGAGTACTTTCATTGAATTTTGCTTGAGAAATCTTGTTGGTGTTTATTTTATAATAATACTTGTTAATCTTACGGTGTAGACTGTCGTTTGTTACGAGACTTTACTACCTCTATTGAATTGAATCTATAAATAGCATTAACAATCTCTATGTCACAGTTTGTTTGTAGATTATATTCCACAGTGTCTGTCGCTCTAAAGAGTATCTTACTCTATAAAAAAAATTTACCAGGAACTTCGTCCGCGTGGAGTTCGGCTTTTAAAATCCCGCGGGAGCCCTTAGTTTTTCCGGGATAAAAAGTAGTCTATATCACTCTCTAGCTTCTCAAGTATAAATGCAAAAGTCACATCGATCTGTTGCTCTGTTGCCGCGTGATTGAAAGACAACAACAAACACACGTACTTACACGTACCTACATAGCTATTTATAGCATTGTATCATTATGACGTCTTGTGAAAAAGTGAACATTTACTTCTTCAAGATTTGCACAAGGTAAGCTGTGTTAAGTTATCGAAACCCAATACTTTCAATCGTGATTTTGGCAAGCACAATGGCGTCGCACACCGCTGGGCGGCTCTCGCGCTGCGCAGCCGCAAGCCGCGATCGCGCACGCAGATTACTTTGCGCAAACTATTGGTAACTTGACCATTGTAATTTACTCTTTGTGTTGCCGCAACGTCTGTTATAAAATTGTATAAGCCAGTAATGTAATACTCTCCCAGAAAAACATTTTTGCCCAAAGAATGTAGGTAGTTGCAGCACCACTATGTCTACAATGTTGTCATTGTATTGTATTTTATACATGGGCATAGGTCCCTTTTTAGAATGAGAAGGATAAGGATTTTCAACCCACCACCGCCGGCCAGGCGCGGATTGCTAGATACATTATGAATAGGCACGCATACATTATGAAAATCTCGGCAAGCAGGTTTTGCAGTGTCAATTATTTTACTGTGTTGCCTTTGAAATACGTAGACTTCGACTACAAGGCTCGTTTTCTTGTTAATTAGGTACTTCCTAATTAACAAGAATACATAGACAGAAAATATTACTTAGCTCGAATGATTATTAGTTTTGTTATTCGATTTCGAAGTTCAAGCTTGCGAAGCTTTGCAAGGTGAACTGAAGTCTTTTCACGTTTTATTTGTTGATAGCTCTGAGAATAGAATCTATTTAGGATTTGCACATATTTGATATTAATTATTATAAATCCAACTAATATTATAAATGCGAAAGTTTCGGTATATAGATGGATTTTTGTTACTCAATCACGCCGCAACGACTGAGCCGATTTGGCTGAAAGGCAAATGAAGATTATAGTCTAAAATAATAAATAAGATACTTTTTATTCCAGGAAATAAGAGAGTTCTTGGGGAATTAAAAAACCTCAATCCAAGCGAACCAAGTCGCGGGCATGAGCTAGTAATTAATAAAGAAAATAAAGTTAAGCCAATAATATGAAACCAAATCACAACAAAACATCTCATTCCCACCACAGCTGTCTCGCTCGCTCCCCGCTGGCTCGTTAGCGATGAAGTTAGCGATTGATAAACGTTGTAACACAATCAAACACAAAAATCAACAAAAAGAATTACATTCACTACACTACCACGTTATCATTGCGTACTCGAAACCCTTATGCCATTGCAGTAAGGGTAATTTTTCTATGAAAATAAGCTTGTTAAGTTTGGTTACAGTGTATAAAAAGCTTGGCATTTGTTCGAGGCGGCACTCAATATGGCGCCTCGAATAAGATGTAATTTTTCTATTTTTAATTGGCGCTGGGGTCGTGGAGCTTCGATGCGTCCATTTGTATTTAATGGAGATATTTTGCGTCGCTAATGTTGTTAAAATGAGATAAATGATTGTTTTTCTGTTACTAAGGGGGCTTTTTCAATAGCGGCAGTTAAAATCACACACCTGCCTCGTCGTCTCAATCTATAGTCGGCCCACTGCTGAGCAGAATGAGAAGGGCTTTGTTAGGCCACAGTCCACCACTTTAGCCAAGCGTGGATTGGCAGACTTGTGAAGTTTGCCAATCCGAGAATTCATTCATTCATTCAAATCACCTTCGAGAATTTTGAGGAGAACTCTCAGGCGTGCAGATTTCTTAACGATGTTTTTTTCACCGTTTTAAGGCATCTTCATCGTGAAATCTGACTATGCCCTTGAATAAGAATATTTGCTCATTGAGCTGTTGTCGTCTCTATCGCTATGGCTCTACCCAGAGAAAAATTGTTCACCCTAAAGTAATTGTTTCCCAGATTCGACTCAACTGATTTTTATCATATTTGGTGCAATAGGTACATACTGAATTCATACTAAAAAAATCATAAATCAGTTTAGTACGTATAGCTATTGCATGATGTTGGGCGTGCTCACAGATTAACCAAATAAAATGTTAAATCACCTTACACTAATTACAGCTCTACAATCCCTACTATCAGACTCTAAAGTACGTACCTACCTACCTCTGTATGTTCTCACTGTTTTCACATTCGAGAGCTTCTGGAAGAAAATTCTTCCTTAGAGATAAACTGTGCGCCCTTTAAACGTTTATGTTTTATTGTTTTGTTTTCTGGTACTAAATAAATAAATATGTATAAATGCGGAAAAGTCTTATTTATCCATCAGTTATGCAATAACTGAATTTTTGCATAGATTTAGTTAAGGACCTGGAGAGTGGTATAGACTACCTACTTTCTAGCATGGGAAGACAAGGTTCACACGGGATATTTCTAAAAAATAAAAACTCCACGCGGACATACTCACGGGCCAAAGCCAGTATAGTAATATTGAATCGTGTATAAGTTATAAATAACCATAATAATGCACAATATAATTTCCGCATATCTAATTGTGATATCAAGCCCGTCGCAGTAACATGTGATTAGCAACGGGCGACGCCGCGGGGCGCCGCTATACTATTGCGAATGATTCTTTTGTATGTGTAGGGTTCCCTGAGCTACATCGGCTCCTCAACTAGGAAAATAGACCAAAAGCAGAATTACACTGTTAATAGATTTTTGGCTTGATGCAAAAGTAAATTCTAGTAATGGGGGGAAAATTGTAAAGGTCTAAGAAGCTGCCAGCTCGATCCCTCAGAACCTCTGAATTTCTGTTGAAAACTCAATTTTAAGGTACTTGTTTCGCTACATAATTATAGTAACTCCGATTTTGAATGAGAAGAGATAAAGCAAAAGTTTAGTGTACATATTAATAACAGTTCGCTAATAACTTAAGTTCGCATTTGACAGTTTCATAGTGGATGGTGGAAATCCTTAATAACGTTATAAATTCGAAAGTGCATTTTTTGTTGATTTGTTCTTCAATGATTTTTTGCACTTCTAGATATTCTCTTCATAAGAACTTGAGGAACTCTGCCGGCTTCCGTCGGCGTCATCTCAAACAATTTGCATCTACGAATAGACGGATGGATTTATTTTACCTAAGTCCTCACAGACCACATTCAAATTCTAATTCAAAAATTATTTATTTCCTGTATGACAACCTGTGGCTCTTATGAAAAAATAGACGATGCCCGCAACTTCGTCCGCGTGGATTAAGGTTTTTTAGTGCCCGCGAGAATTTTCTGGGATAAAGTGTTCCTTTGTGTTATGAGCTCTGAGCATCCTGGATATGAGCTATCTTTATTCCACAGGCAAATCGGTTCATTTTTGTGGCGTGAAGGAGTAACAAACACACACGCACATATACACATACAAACTTTCGCTTTTATAATATTACTGGTTAACGCCCACGACTTCGTTCGTGGATGGATGTTTTTTAATTCCCGCAGGAACTCTTTTATTTTCTGGGATGAAAAGTACCCTGTGTGTTATTTCAGACTACAATCTATCTCTATGCCTTTAAGCTAAATTGGTTCAGTCGTTGCGGCATGATTGAGGAACAAATATCCATCCATTCGTCCAAATGTCCAATCTTTCATATTTATAATATTAATAGGATAGTGTGATTAAGACAACCATTGTACTCTATTTTCGACTCAGATTAGAAAGGAACAGAACAGTACGGAACCAAAGCAACAAGTGTACCACGCTGGGTTGCCGTCGGTACCAGCGCGCAGCGGGCGGCGACCGGCGGCACTCTGTAAACTCGCTGGATCCTGTTATTGTAACCGAATCTCGTCGACCCGCGACCCGCTGTTGCAACACTAATTACTGTTTGGGGACTAGGGTCGTGGCTACAATTGATACTTGGTGATGTAAATAATGTACTTACGTAAGACTTACGTAAATTAGATCCAGGGTTGCGCATAATACCGGTTGGTTTCAGCCATTGCCATTCGTCATGCGAACCGATGATGACGAAGCAGCGATAGCTGGTTGCGCCACTCTTTTCTTATCTTCTCACCTGAGATGTGCCCGGTATAACACTGGCGATGGGTTGGGATGAATGAAACAATGAAATGTCACTATAATGCCTCACGGCTTATACCAAGTTAGGAATTCTACGAGAACTGAGTTAAAAAATAATACAAATATTACGAGTACAATTTTATTATTCTATAGTATCATTAAACTGCGTACAAGTTAGCGAGAACAGTAAAGCGATATAATCATTCCGAAAATACCTATAATGGAGTTAACATACAATTCCATTTTCCCACTCGCTCTATCAGACATGATTATAATCAAGATCAAGGCATACAAAACTGTAACAAATCAAATCGAATCGAACAAACAAAGTTGATACAAAAAGTCTAAATTGCCGTCGAGGGGTAGGCCGTAGGCACTGTAGGCAGTGTAGCGGGTACTCGTGGCGGTATGGTGGCGGTGCGCTGCGCTGAGCTCGTCGCTAATGCATTTTATTTGATTACGCGACGGAGATGCTATCTGCGGCGATTAGGCCGACCCTCGCGAAGGGATCGCGACTTACAGAGAGATATAACTGAAGTAGAGAGGTTATGTTCCATTATATCAAAAGTTTTAACAGAGACGCAACCCACCGCCGGCCCACTGCGGCCTGGGCACAGGTCTCCTCTCGAATGTGAAGGATTTAGTCAAAGTGCGGATTGGCATACTTCCACAAATCAACTTCGAAAACTTTATAGAGAATTGTTAAGATATGATGCAAGTTTCTTAATTCTTCACGATGTTTTCTGTCACCTTTAAAGCAAGTGATGTATTCGTTAAAACGTCCTCAAGTCAGTAGATGCGTGCCTGGGAATCAAACTTCCGACCACCCAAAAGTCTGGCCAAAATCTTAAACATCATCATTCATTATCATCATCACTAATATGTTACTAGTCTAGTAACATATTAATGATGATCACCGTTCTTGATCAGTTCGATACAATTCATAAAGTGTAATTTCAGAGTTCTACGTAATTTGGCATTGACTTTTTACATTTCCAATTTGGCTTGACTATTTACTTTGGTGTCATCCTAGAGTACAGCTATTATGCCTGCGTGGAATCAATCGGCTTGGCATCCAGCTACCCATAAGAGAGTGTAATAACTTGTTACTACTCGTACAATTAAAGAATGGGTTTGAAAATGGCGTCGCTTCTGTTCACCTCTCACTCGCACACTGTCGCTATCTATACTCACACTCGCCGGTACGGACAACAACAATAAACCGATAAAATGACCGTCTTTATTTATTTATTTATTGGTAATCAACAGCGTGTACAACATAATTTTACAAGATTATTTTAATCACAACACACTAATATTATAAAGGTGAAAGTTTGTACGTGTATGTGTTTGTGTATGTGTGTATGTTTGTTACTCCTTTGCGCCACAACGCATGAACCGATTTAGCTGAAATTTGGAATGGAGATAGCTCATTCCCAGGATTAAAACATAGGCTACTTTTTATCCCGGAAAATTAAAGAGTTCCCGCGGGAATCAAAAAACCTTTATCCGCGCGGACGAAGTCGCGGGCATCATCTAGTTCTTAAATAAAGCCAAAAATGATTACATTATTTGAATTAAAAAATATATATAACGTTTATATTATTTTTTATTATGTTATAATTTATTGATTATTAGCGGATTGTCGCTCGCTATAGATCCCGTGTATGCTGACAGTACCGGCATAATGAGCCGCCATTTCTAAAACCATTCTTTAACTGTACGGATAGTACATTATAATATTGTATAATATTTTGTTGTGAAAAGAGCAACTACTGAGTTTCTTGCCGACTCTTCTCAGCAGAATCTACATTCCGAACCGGTGGTAGAGTCTCGACGTGTCATAAGAGCCACGAGTTGGCCTAGAGAAATACTTAAATAGTTTTGAATTTTATTTTGAAATTTTTTTAAGCTTCTTAGTGTATAGCTGGTGCGATGATGATAGTTCCAAGCTGTGGTTTGTGAACAAACTTGGCATTCAACTAAAGATAAATCAACAAAGAACTGCCTTATTCGGCATTTGCTAAATTGTGAATCATCAAAGAATTTGAAGGTTGGCTTCAGTAACGAGTTTTCTGTCTCTACAAACTTAGAACTCAATCAAAAGTTTTAGCCAAAATTGTCTAAATTATTCGAATTAAAATATGAATTTCTTTAGATTATTTCATCTGCTACAAATGTAAAATTGAAATATCTGCGTTCACAACAAATTGCGCAGAATGTGTCGATTCAGTGATAACGTTTTAATAGACTGTTTGACTGTTTGCAACCGTCGAGTGAGGAACTGAGCCGTAAGTGTAATCTGATTGTTAGCGATGTTTGGGCTTTGTGCTGTAACCATTGTTGTATAGCCAGTTTAAAAATAGCTGGTTTATCACATGACTACATGATGCCCGTGACTTCGTCCTTGTGAATAAGGTTTTTTGTGCTTCTTCTCTCTCATTTTCCGGGATAAAATGTAGCCTTTGTGTTAATCCCGGGTATGAGCTATCTCCATTCCAAAGTTCAGCCGAATCCATCCAGTAAGTAGTTTTACGTGAAAAAGCAACAAACACACACACACACACACACACACACACGTATAATATTAAGTGTGATGTGATTACCTTATAAATGTAGTACATAAATATTATTATGTTATCTTTACGGATTAAATACGAATTGAATATTTATTATTATCAGTAATGTGGACAGTAAGTGTAATGAATTCCGATGTAAAAGTTAAGAGATGAGCCGAGCACCTGGCTGAGATTAAACATCATTACAAAATGTCTCTTAATAAATGAGGCTTGCGATTCATCGCGACGCCACTGATCCCCGCGGAGCTTATTCCAAACATTGGGCAATGAGAGCGTTTTATTCGATACATTTTGTAAGCAAATTAGTTTTCCGCCCGCGCGGCGCGGCGCTGCTGGCCGCCGCTAAGTGATGTAAAACGACAAAAATTGCTCGCCGAATCACTGGCGTTTTTTAATAATTGTTTTACGCTCTAACAAATGAGTTTGAAATTGGATCGGGCTCCAAGCGCTTACAAAAATGGATGCTTAATACGATTAGAGCGAGCGGGAAGGAGCTACGCGCGGGAGGGAGAGGGCGAAGTGGCTGGAGATGCTGTTCTGGACTGGTGATTAAGAAATTCGCTTTGTTATTTGTAGCTGATTCGCTGTTCTATGGAGCCTCGGGCTAGCGGCATGTTTGTTGGGAACTCGAAGGGCTCTCAAAGGGTATGCGATTGATCTTCAGTCGCAGTCATATTACATGTTTTGTGAATTACTTAAATAAAATTGATAAATTCAAAGGAATTGAATTTACCCTCATTATTGAGAAACATAAAAAAACCATGAATTCAAGTGAGCGTTCAATGGATGTTTGGAGGAACGGATTATGGGATATAGTCCATTCAATTTGAGTTCATTCACAACAGCATCATGTGTGCCTGTTTAGCTACAGTAACCATCAAAGGATTGTTATTTAATAACCATTCGTAGACACGTCTGAGGTCTTTATGTAATGACTAAGACAGGATTAAGTGGACTAATATCTTTACATTGTAGATATTTATTGAAATTTAAAACGGATTAAGTCACAAGTTATTAGGCTATATTATGTATAGTTGCTTATTTACACGTTTATTTCTATTTATAGAAATTATATATATGATAAATAAATTAACATATCGTAGACATATTTGTGTAATATTATAAACTATTTTTTAAGTTTTTACTCTACTGATTATTATTATCGAGAATTCATTAAAAAAAAATACCTACTCATCGAATAAATTCGATAAAAGAAGAATAAGAAGCTACCACTCATTATTATGAAAAAAGTAATAGCACCTAATAAAGCAATCATACCAAAAAAACCACCAGTTTGTACGTAAATATATCGGTGGCGATTCTAAAAGCACTCTAAATGCCATTCGAAACTTTTTTACTCCAAATATCCCAAAAATTAACATTACTAATAAGGCAGTATTACTCTCTAACTAGAACATGAATGACCTGTACACTGTGAACTAAAATAGGTCTAGTACACGCTACTATAAAACGTATCCCTTTGTTTTTAAAGATGATATTTGAAAACGTGCAATGGTAATGCGTGGGGTCGCGTGGCGCTGGTGGATGTTTTTTCAAATCTATTTCAGCGCAGGCAGGTATTAATTTGAGTGCGTGTTATTATGATCCCCGTGATGGATGGGGTGACTCAGCGGATATTTGTTTGGGTTTAAACTGGCGTTTGTGGCAAATGTTCGGTAATACTGCTTCAATGGCGTCCGATCCAACCTCAAGTAGGTGATCAAGACACTTCAAGATCTTTTGAACACTTTAAGAAGTTCACTTTATTGAAGAAGAATCTAAAATAAGTGTACATATTATATTTTTGAAAGTAAAAAACATTTAAGTACTCGCTTGTACTTCGCTAGATTCTAAGTTTTCATTTTTTAGGAATTTTTAAAGATCTTTAAAAATTCATAATATTATTTTGAAAAATATACTTATACGTGTTATGTAGGTAATGTATAGGTTGTTACAACCCTATATAATATATATAATGACCTATATATTATGCAAAATTAATAAGTAGTCCAATAAATGGGTGCAAATAGACAACATTGACATAAAATATCGCTTCAAAGTGGAGATGATGCAGGTAGATGGTTATCTCGGGCCGCGAACAAAGCCTCCAGCGAGATCGGCATCAGGTTATCGCTGGTTGTCAGCGTTGTGTTCGGTGTCGCTAATGACAGAGCTGGCAGCTAAGTGGTTTTCGTTCAGTTTCCTGCACGAGCCGATTTTTTGTACATTTTTGGCTCCTTAACTGATAGTTGCCCACTTTGTGCATATTATGACTAGATGCGTTTATGCTAATTTTAGTTATTTTGTAGAATCCATTCAGATTAATACGATGTTTTCAGTTCATTTCGGTAAGTAAATAACTATGAAAACTAACTTTGATGTTAATTTTACATACAAAAAGCTACTAGCTTTTACGTTGAAAATAACTATCACGTAAAAGCTCTACAGTCAACGATTTAAATAAACAGTTAAACCATTCTCTTATCCGCAAATAATATTAACTCCTTGAAACTTTTGCAAATGTTTGATATACGTTTTTCATTCATAAGTCAATAGGTTATTGAGATTCTTCTATTTTTACAACAAATTATTAAAGTATGAAACTTTCTCTTTAGAAGGAATACCTCTTCCCTCTAAAGTGACTCCTACATTGTTAGTTTGGGGCAAGTGTCCCGCTCCCCCGGGGCCCGGGGCCGGGCGGCAATAGCAGCAATAGCGCGCAAAGTGAGTTACAGTTGAATAGCGCCGCGTATTGGCGCGGTCGCCGCGTTACGGCCGGCCTCTACGGCTACGTCTACATCTACGCCGCTTGATTGCTTGCGCTGACCGGGCAGTATGGGGCAACTTTGCAGATCATTTCTAGAGCAGGTGCAATACGGGGGTAGAGTTAAGAAATAATGTCTCTGGGCAGGTGTGTGCATTTAATAAGTTAAGACCGAACATAATCATTATTATAATTATCATCTCAACCGTTCACCGCAGAATATGATCTTGAGCCGCTTGTATCTAGTGGCTGCCAGTAACTGGCGTGAGTTCGTGCGACCACCTAATTAGCGATCTTCCAACGTTTCCCGGACAAATTCTCGGAAAAGAACAATTATAGGCGTAGGTCTATGCTGGAGAAGAAAAGAGTTCTTACTTTTGGTGGGAACTGTTTCATTAAAGCTGAATATTTAAACCATAATACTATGTTTTTTTTTACCTCAGTACCTGAAGTAAAAATACTCGTAAATATAGAATAAGAGCACACGTAGCCTGCGATGTGCTGAGTAAGCGAGCGCACCATCCAGACCCAGTTCATTTGCTCTGTGCCTCAGAGATCACAATAAGCCGTTGGTGTTGCTTATTGGAATACAATACTTCAACCTTTAAGGGATCAGCCTTAAAAGTCAAAAGCTTGTATTCTTGTATTGTATGTACGTGTACTCGCATGCGGTAGGATCTGGGAGCCGACTGCGTTAATGTCTCAAACGGAGTTGTGACCCTCGGCTATATTCCCTCAGCTATCAGGAAAACGACGCAGAGATTGAGAGACACTAGACTTGGCAGCTATTCCTCTTGGGACAATAAGTCTCACCAGAAGTGACGATGTAGTCTAAGATGGTAGCAGGTTAAAATGGAAGGTATGCAGTGTAAATTAAACCTGTACCCCTAATCGGTTTCTACACGCCATCGAACCTACCGGAACCATTAACTTTATTTAGGTATACTTAGTGTTATCTACTTAAAAGTGAAATAAAGTTTCATCTAAACATTTGGCGTGCACTGCCCCGGGTCCGCGAGTTGCAGCAGGTAGCAGTTCAGTAACTCGATTGCACGGAGATGACCTCACAGCGCCGCCTCGTCGCCTCGCGCCTCAC
Source organism: Hipparchia sbordonii (assembly GCA_038048805.1). Lineage (NCBI taxonomy): Eukaryota > Metazoa > Arthropoda > Insecta > Lepidoptera > Nymphalidae > Hipparchia > Hipparchia sbordonii. Next base: position 15,801,458 of record CM076103.1, read on the forward strand.
GCCTCACGCCTCGCGCCTCACGCCTCCTCACGCCTCGTCGACCAACACCGTCGTAATTGACCCCTTGTTCTATTAGTTCCGCTTGTAATTTGTTGTTGTAATTGCATCGCACAGGTACATCCTGACATAATTTCTACTTCGATACACTTAGGATGCGATATACTTAGGTTGTTCACCCCGAATTAAGTTTTCGTATCTTAAGCAAATACACGTAGGTAAAGTTTTGGCATGGAAAAGTTTTTGCAAGGAGTACTTTAGCTCATTTTATTTCTGCTTGGAAATAATTGACTGATACCCGTCTTTGTTTTTTACATTTAATATCTAGAAATCATGAATGAAATTTGACACATTTTCAGAATTTGATTTTACTGTTTTTGAGGTCTAAAAGCAATGATTTTGATAGCTCCCCTTTAATAATATATATTAATTTATTTCGGAATATTCTGTAGATTAAAACAAATACAAATATCAGCCAATTATTATCAAACAGCAATATAACGAATACAGTTTTTTTAGTTCGGAGGACATTATATTAACAAAATCAAACGTAGTCAGATAAAAGTGTACCTACCTGATCATACTTTTAGGTATCCTGTGCCTATACGAATAAAACAGTTTGAAGTGCCTCTCAGTAAAGTTACGTCCTACTGAAGAGAACCACAAGACCTACAATCTAATATACGTAAGTCTTTTCTGCTATTAACATAGGTATATCAATGAAATTATGTACTGAACGTCACTATGTCACCAGCTCACCTGACATCTTTATCTTCAGAACCTCCTTCGCAAATAAAGCTATGAAAAAAATGCTATTTTGATACGTAGACTTACGTGATAATAATATGACGGGTAAATAAATCAACTCTGCCTCGAAAGAGATTACTCATTTTGTGTATTCAGGGTACATTCCGAGCCGAACTATTTAATTATACTCTCCACTCTGCACCCCTCGCCCCTCCCTCAGCCGCAAACATTATGAGCTCTAATCAAATAAACTGCCTTTAAGACCCGCGCAGATCGCGCGCGGGGATTAAGACAGTTTCCCTTTTTGTTAACTTCCCCGAGCCTAAGCATACATTGCTCTCTACGCCTGCAAAGCTTAAACTTTGAAAATGTTGAGATATAGGTAACTTTTATATAGGTAAAGTCTCTGAATTCATGTTATATATATAAGAAAAGAAGTAAATAATTGTATTTCGGATTGTTTTTCTAAATAGAGATGACGATTTTAAAGTTTAAGATATTGCAACATTTTAATGCGTCGACACTGGCAAGTTAACAACCAAAATTAAGAGAATTAAGAAGCTAATTCAGAACTCAAATCAAACTAACAAACAACTGAACATAAACTAAAATGTGCAGCAAGTGACTCGCTATGAGCGGTAAGTGATGCTAAGTCCATGCTGTGAGTTTTCACGTCCAAGTGACTATATTGCTAGTGGATACATCGGCCACTGGACATAATGATACTACTCGTAATACTAGCTGATGCCCGCGACTCCTGCCCGCGTACGCGTGGATTGAGGTTTTTAATTCCCGCGGAAACTCTTAGTTTCCGGGATAAAAAGTATACCATGTTTTATTTTAGGCTATAATTATAGCCTAAAATAAAAGATAGATTATAGCCATATATAGATTATAATCTATCTCTGTGCCAAACAGCCAAATTGGTTCAGTCGTTGCGGCGTGATTGAGTAACAAACATCTATCCGTCCAAACATCCAAACCATGACATTTATAATATAAGTAGATTTGACTTCAAAACAAGGGTTTATCCAGGTATGTGGCAATAAAATGGATAAACAATATGCGAGATATTTAATGATTGAATATTACCCTTAAAGTTAAATAATGAGTCGCTAATCGAGAATTGAACGTTAAATTAAACGAGTTTGCGTTCCAGATTGATTCCAATAAGTGGGGAAGGGGGACTAATCTACTACCACCACATCACGTTTTGGTTTAGTGACGCGCCTCGACGAGCAGAACTGTCGACAAACACAAAGGTGTCTTCCAACGCTACATTTAGAGACGAGACATTTGATACCGACAAGGTGACATTTGACAAGGTGTACCTTTCTCGGTACACGACGATTTCTATCATTCTCATATTTGTGCCGATAATTGTCGTAGCCCCTCAATTATTTCGTTGGCAAACACACAATCAACTCAAATAAGCAATGAGAACATCCGTTCGACGAATCAGCACAATGAATGCCAAAGCTGAAGTGGCAAGGAGCGGGCACTTAGCTTGGATCTGCGAGAAGTTTTGCGGTCCTAAAGTCCCAGAAGCGGTGACCCCGCACTGGAAAGCATACATAGTGTTGGTCTCCCCACTGGTTAGACTGACCAACCACGTCAAAAGTCAAGCGGCACAGACCGTGCGATGTGGAATCCCTTCAAGAGTCCATCGGTTGAGACGAAAACGATGACGATCGAGACCTAGCTCAGGAAAGGTCGTCGATAAGATGCTTAGCACTTATGCTTTATCGACAACTTGTCGTCCCTAGGCGCCTGCCAGTTGACAAGGCTGTAATTGTTGAATGAGGCAGCATTAAAGCGCCAATTAACCGACATTGATTGCTTCCCCCGCGCCGCCCGCCCGCCCGCCCGCCCGCCCGCCCCCGGCACGCAGCGCGCGGACAGACGCCGGAGCGCTCCCCGGGCGGGGAGGATGAAAAGTTTGCCTCACTACGAGCAATTAGCTGTCGCTGTTTAGTTTAATCGGGTTAATTTATTTTGCTTCATGCTGCAAACTTGATAGAGCAAAAGTATCTATACTTATTCGTTAAAGCAAGTCTGTGCTTTCTTGAAGGTTAGCTGTGTTGCTGAATGGTAACGTAAAACTAGATTAATCTGAATCTTATCTACCTATACGTTACCTAGATCCTTTTATCAAAAAAACAAATGGGTACGCTTGTCAGGCCACGTGCAGTGTAAACATACCACATTATAGCCCTTTAGTAGGTACCAATAGTCTCTATGCTATGCTGCGGACAGACGGACAGACGAACGGTCTTGGTGAAACTGTAAGGGTTCCTTTTAGTCTTACTATGGAACCCTAAAAGTGTAGTTATACAAGGTTGAATACCACCCGACCAACCCAATGTTAGCCCCTCGCCTAACATTGTAAATAAACTGCTTTTTGCGTGTCAAACTACGGTGTCAAATAAAATAAATTGAAATAAAGCTCCGTCCACTCCCGTGCACAAATAAAACAAATGTCAAAAATTGCATGAAATTTGTAAAGAGACGTACACAAATGTTTTTAGATGAGCCGCGCCGCCGCCGGGCCGGGAGGTACGTAAAGTCGAGTTAAACAAGCGGTTTACACAGACAAACCGACGGTTAACTAATAACGCGGACCAACCATTAATATAGGACTCCGCGGGCGGCGGCGGCGGACACCACGCCGCGAGCGGCGCACGGACAAACGAGACACATTTTTTTATGATATTCGATATGGAATAACTTATTGTAAAGCTAGCTGAGCACTTTGCTTGAAAACTAGCTCTAGACTTTATGTTAGACGTTTGAATTACAATTAATGTCGTAAACAGATATTTTTAATCGACTTCCAAAAAGGAGGAGGTTATCAATTCGGCCGGTATCTTTTTTTTTTTTTCTATGTATGTCAACCGATTACTCCGGGGTTTCTGGACCGATTCTTGCGATTTTTTTTAGTGTATAGAAGAAGCTCGCGAAATGGTCCCATAAAATTTTTTACCTTCAACTCCTCAATCCTGATGCTGCAGAGGTACTTTTCTCCTAAATTATGGGGTTTTAGGAACTGTTATTTACGAATTGATATGCTTGGTCTAATCATATACTAGGTCTTAGAGCTCCAGGTCCTACTCCTCAAACCTGATGCTGCAGGGTACTGCCCACCTAAACTGTGAGGATTTAGGAACTTTCGCTTGCGTATTGATATTGTTAGTATTAACCAGAGTCTACATCGTGGAGCTCAAGGTCCTAGCTCATCAATCCTGATGCTGCAGGGTACTGCCCACCTAAACTGTGGGGATTTAGGAACTTTCGCTTGCGAATTGATATTGTAGGTATTAAGCATAGTCTACATCGTGGAGCTCAAGGGCCTAGCTCTTCAATACTGTCGCTGCAGGGGTACTGCCTACTTAATCTGTGAGGATTTAGGAACTGTCGCTTACTACATATAAAATTCAAGGTTCTAGCTCCTCAATCCTGTTGCTGCAGGGTTGGAGGGATTACGAACTGTCGCTTTCGAATTGATATTGTTGGTACCAAGCATGGACTACATCATGGAGCTCCTGGTCCTAGCTCTTTAGAAATTGTGTATTGTTAATAAGTACTGTAGGTACCAAGTATAAACTACATTAGTACCGTAGCGATGGAGGGAGGGGAGAAAGAGAGCAGGAACAAGTTACACTAAAAAGCTTAAAATAAAAATTCTTTTTAAAAATCCGACTTCAAACGCCACTACAAAGTATAAAAATAATTTTATTTTGTACACGTTTGTTGAAGTCGGGCGGGCTTAACTAGAAACGATGAAATCGATGCGCGACGCTTACCTAATGGTGACATATAAGAGACACGCTTATTGAAATCGGGTGAGCATCGCGTATCGTTTTCACCGTTTCTATTTAAGCCACCCGACTTCAACAAACGTGTACAAAATAAAATTATTTTTATACTTTGTAGTTGCGTTTGAAGTCGGTTTTTTGAAAAGAATTTTTTTTACTAAAAAGTTGACTCGTAAGTGTCGATAAGCTTTATGAATCAACTTTTTATAACTCCGTAGACTTTTATATGGTCATCGAAATAACTTCATAGTTCTTAGCCGCCGGAATGGCACTCTAAAAGATTGTGGATTATGAAAAATATATTATTATGTCACTGGCACCAGAATAAAGATAAAGAAGAGGTTAATACACAAACAAATTATAATATTGCAATATTGTTACCTATATATATTAATAATACTAGATGATGCCCGCGACTTCGTCCTTTAATTTTCCGGGATAAAAAGTAGCCTATATTTTAATCCTGGGAATGAGCTATCTCGATTCCAAATTTCAGCTAAATCGGTTCATTCGTTGTGGCGTGAAGGAGTAACAAACATACATTGAGATACTTGAGCGAATAGGATCTCGATGAGTCAAGTCCTGCCCTCGGATGGTCACTCCACACTCCACCTGTCGTTGTCAGGCTTTGATCACAGAATTATCCTTTCTGCGGAAAGGTCCCAATCCTGCCCCCTCTCCCCCCGCGCCCCACGCTCCCGCGCGCCCCGCAGTGATTGTTGCGGGTCCATTAAACGATCATTACCGCCTCAAAGAGTTACCTTAATTGCTCGAAAAATGTTATCATAAACTCCATAACGGAGATCAGACACGGTTTCATGCGCTCGTGTTTTAATTACTAGCTAATAGCCTGCGACTTCAGCGTGGATTTAGTTTTTAAAAATCCCATGGGAACTCTTTGATTTTCCACGATAAAAATGGCCTATGTCACTTTTCAGTTCCACAACTACGTCCATGCAAAAATCACATCGGATTCGTTGCTCCGTTGCTGCGTGACTGAAGAACAAACACACTTTCTCATTTAAATATTAGCAAGTAAGGAGGTAGCTTCAATATCACCCGCATTAGTTTTTGCGCTTTTTTTGCGGCATCAAATAAGCTATCGCTTGATAAAGCGGAAAAAGAAGTTTCGTAATTCTGTTGTTTAATATGGAAATTAACATTTCTGGGTTTTATGATTTGACATCCCTACAGTACTCGTAAATGCGTGGCAGTGAAATCATTAAGTATTCAGCTACAATATCGGTAATGAAGGCACGGCCGGTTGCTTCCCGATTGCCGGACTACTCTACTACAAGGAACAAATTATAAAAAGGTGATACACTAAGTATTTTCAAATTGAACTAAATAACGACCACATAAATTAAAATTTTTTCTGGATAATAATATATATTTTTTTAAATAATAAGGTAAATGTGTGTGAAAATAAATGATAGAGAATAAAAATATATTTACAAGTCAAGAAGGGTTCGGAATCAGATTCTACTGAGAAGAGCTGGAAAGTAACAGTTGCTCTTTTCAAAATTAGTTTTACCAATGTTGCTATTAGAATTGTATTTATTTCTTTTTACGTTTAAATTACACTTTTAAGGAGAAATGCATTGTTTTAACGCTTCAAGACATGGAATATACTAATAAATTAAGAATAGGCAATAAAATTATCTAAGAAATGAATTACGAGGTTTAAAAAAAATAGGGAAAATCCAAAAGAACAGCTGACAAATCGAAAAAATCTAAATTCGGATTACATTTAATAAATTCAAATTCAAAATTTATTTATTTCATGTAGGCCATCTTGTAGCTCTTATGAAACGTCATATATCTACTACCGGTTCGGAATGCAGATTTTGCTGAGAAGAGCCGGCAAGAAAATCAGCAGTTTTAAAAAAAAAAAATTCTTTACAATAGGTAACAAAACTATGCTATGTGTACAGTGCTTCCACAATGAAGCTTCAAAAATGCATATACGTAGCTACATACAATCAGATGCATGTCAAAACGGGCAGACAAAGCAGAGCCATTCCCGTTGGTGGCAATAGATGGAGGGAGTAAGGCTGCTAGTAACCTAGCTTGTATATAATATGAATAGTGAATTAATGAACAGGTATATAAAATGAATAGGGGTCTTCTAGGCAAGCGTGCTCCAACCTAGTCATCATCAGTGATTTCCATCATGGATTGTAGTAAAGCGCTAGACTATCTTAAATTAAAAAAAAAATATATTGGAATACTATAACAATAAACTTTTAAAAAAATCTGAAATCTATACCAAGCTATAGAAAAGTTATTTATTCGTAAATGCAAGTTTTGCTTTTATTAAAAGAGAATGCTTTTACAATACTTAATAACACCTAAATAAATCCACGACACGCTCAATTTCATTAGCCAGATAGATTGTAAATAATTACCAATGGTGGCACGCGACCGCCGATTGTACAATTTCACTTCATTTTCGCTTTGTGTCCACTTATTTTCAAAAGCCATTCAATTTTCCGCCATTTGTCAATACGTGGTCCGGCATAAAGCATTTATTATTGTAATGATTTGTGTGATGGAGATTGCGTTGATAACAAATCAATTACTTTGATTCCATTATTTATTATTGGTTCTGTTTTCCTGGAAAGTGTTAAGCACTAGCTGAGGCGACCCGGCGTAGCACTCGCGTAGCACCGGCGTAGCAAGGGTTTTTCTTATTATTTCTTTTATTTTTTCGTTATTATGCAAACCTTTTACAACTATTAATTTACTTTGTATTGTTAAATTATTAATTGCATTAAATTATTATATTTTTTTTTAAATTTATAACAGCCATGTTAAAACTTACCTTACCTTCGCCTAAAGAGGTTGAGAAAGTATCGTGCTATATGTAAAGTATGGTCGGGCGGGGTCGTCCTTTAGATTGTCATCCCGTTGGACGACCCAGGTAGGTATCGTTGGTCAGATGCCCTCAATGGACCCGATAGGTTAAAGCGGCGTAGGACAGGCATGAGTGGCAGCTTCTGGTGTCACCGAGCCAGAGAAGGGAGTCAGTAGGTAGGTGTGTTAAACATGAGAAATATCCCTCTTTCCCTCCATCAAAGTAAATGTTATATCATCACCATCTTTCTCATTTCAGACTGTGTTATAATTGGATGCTAAAGTTAAACGTAGGAATAAAACAGTGAAGTCTGTTTGCGACATTTTATTTACTAAGTAAATAAGTATGTAACTAGTTACAGGAAATATTATGGGAGGGGCTGGTAAGTTCTCTTCAAGACAAAATTAAACAAGGATGTAAATATTTTGCTGTCACGGACACAAAATATTATTATGTTTTGTAATTTTTATTAAGATTTTGAATCCAAAGACTAGGTACTACGTAAATCAACTGCGTAACTCACTAAAATAATGGTTTAAATATTGTAAAAACGAGATCTCCAAGTAAACTTGTTTCGTATAAAAATATCAACTTCTTATAAAAAACACAATAAAAGACCTCAATCCATTTAAAGGTAAATTATTCAAACAAGTCTGAATGGAAAGGAAGCCAAGAACCACAGATAACAAGGTGTTAATGGCGCTAACTTTAAAAAAGCCGGTCAAAAGCTAACGCGGTTTTCTCTAAGCTACTCGTTATTTCCCCGAGTTAACCCTCCGACGCGCGGACAAAAGAAGCGAGGCACAAAAGACCCACGTCGAAGAAAAAAACACTCGCGCCGCCATTGGGCGAGCGCCGGTGACGTCACGCGCGCCCCGCCCCCTAGCAACCGTCGCCACCGCCGAGATGAAACCGAGCGAGACGCGCGCTGCGCCCGAGCGAGACAATCGTCGTATTGACGATAGCGCTTCCAATCGCACGAGGTGCCAACAGACTTCTCCTTTCAATTGAAAAAGAGCTATGCGCTTTCGAGTATAAAGTCTAAAGCGCAATGTGATGAAGTAGCCTATTAAAGATGTATTGAAGCGGTCAATCGTGAAAGCTGTTATTGTTGGGTTACCGGTTTACCGATTTGGTTAAATTCGTATGTTAACAGACAGATGGCCGGCTGTTTGCTCGCTCCGACTCGCCGAGTGTACTCCATCAGCCAATTGCGAGTGTAATTGCTTCAGTCTGATTAATTAGCGCTACATTTGTGCGCTGCGCTGAGATCGTGGCACGCTCGTGCTAATGTTGTAACAAAGGCACGACATATCAATTTTTATTAAGGGTTATGGAGTTTGTAGAGCAATTATATTTTAGTTCAGTGAAGGTTTTGCCTCGGAGGACGAAACTAAGTTTGTGTGCCGCAAAAAAAAAATATTCGTCATCGAAACTACAATCACAACACTAATAAAAAAGAAAAGAGCATAAGGAAATAAACACGACAATTGAAAGAAAACCTTTATTACGTCTACGAACGCAAACTAAACAGTAACAAGTCAGATTCAAAGAATACGATCAGCCAACACTTGGCACAATCGGCCCAATCAGAGGTGAAAAACACTATTGAACGCTTCAATGCCGTAAGGAAGTCCCGAGGGGCGAATGCTAATAGTGCCTCGCGCCTTGCCAAACAAAATCACTTCGCGACCCGAAAATTCGCACTTTCAATGGGCAATTGCACCCCCACGTAGGCCCCGCCCCTTTCACAACCCCGACCGAGCTTCGCGAGCTCAGTCAGTCGCGCTCGTCCGCCCGGGCACGATGGACGTAACCGAGGACCGATTCTACGGCTGCCAGACGCCGGAGCGGTCCGAGACCAACAGTCCGCGATCGCAGATGAGCAGCCCGAACTCCACATCCTCGATAAACGTCACCGACCAGTCGATATCTATGTCACAGCATCAGCAGAACCTGGAGACTTTGAACAGAATGGGGATGTTCTTTCACGCGCAGCAGATGCATCTGAACCAAAGTTTCGACGTCGTAAAGACTAGGCTAGGACTTACCCAAGTGCCCAACATGAACCAAGGTCCGAGGCATACGATAGACGCGATACTGGGTCTCAACGGCAGCAGGCAGGGGGGAAGAGTGGGGAGTGAGTTCGAGCAGAGAAGAGAAGAGCGGGAGTGTGACGCCGTGCCCGTGTCGCCCGGCGCCGTCGAGAGTGCCGGTGAGTGACGCAGTTGAGCTTGCTTAGCGTAACTCCAAGACAAGACATAATACTCAACATCAATGATTCTTAATCATTATTTACAATTTGTAATTCTTAGAATGGCATAAAATGCTGGAATACCTGACACACTATTCTAAAAATTTCATAATCAGATTTTTCCGAACGTCCTGTCAGAAAAATTCTAATGAGCATTGTAAGTTCGAGTTTCGAGAGCGCGTCTGAATATTTAAATTTTTAACAGTGTTACTAATTAATAATTGGTGTAAGAAACAAGTGGCTTTGATATTCTGAATTCCATTTTGTAGCTCAGAATAAAATTTCGGATATGTTTGGCCAGCCTTAGTAGCATTTTGGAGTCGCGCCGTCAAATGCTCTAAAGTCTCCGTCGCAAGTCTGGCGCCGCGCAATGATGCGGTGACGAACTTTCTTCCGTCGGCTAAAAAGTTACAAAATCTTTAATGCTGAAAATTTTCGAGATGCCTTTGGCTAATGCTCTCAAAACTTTCATAGCCTTTACCAATTAAAAGTTGCGTATTTTTCGAGGAATAAGTACAAAGCTGCTCCTGATGAATTATTCTGGGTAGGTACCTACTCGATTATTTCCTCGCAAGCAGGAACTTATTTCGATTTCATGTGAAGTAGGTAATTGTCTACAAAGTTTTTTTTCTAAAAAATATTTGAAAGGATAAAGCTATAAATGAATATCTCCATTTATTCTAGAATTGAGTGAACACACTGAGAATGTACTTTTTTAATCTTTACGCGTTAGGAAAAATGAATAGAAAAAATGATTAAAAATAATTTCTCGCTAGAAAGTTTTTCCAAATATAGTTCCACAATCTTAAGTATTTAAACCGAAACAGTGAAGTTTATAAACTTATGGAGATAATCGTAAAAATGTTGTTTTTGTTAAATTTTGCATATGTCGTAGCCAACTTATATTTCTGCATTTTCTTTCTAAATTATTATATGCAACAGTGAATAGATAAATATAATTTTGCTCACAATTTTCCTTAAAATTAATTTCCCTCTAGCATCTTCAAAAAATTGAAGAATCTTAAAAGATAATAGTGGTAAATCTAAATATATAAAAGGCAAAGGTGACTGACTGACTGACTGACTGACTGATCTATCAACGCACAGCTCTAACCACTGGACCGATCGAGCTGAAATTTGGCATACAGGCAGCTGTTAGGACGTAGACATGCGCTAAGAAAGGATTTTGGAAAATTTCAACCCCAAGATGGTTAAATAGGGGGTTAAAAAATCGAACCTAACGTGAGCGAAGCCGCGGGCTAAAGCTAGTAAATAAATAAAATGGTTGAAGCTAGAAGACGAAGAACTTTGATACCGTAACAAAGGCTGTTAGATGTAGAGAAATAGTGCAACGTAGGTACCCACGTGCATAAATCTATTCAGTTAGCTTTAGTACCACTCTGTTTGGATTAGACTTCCCATAGGAACTAAAAAGATTATAATTATGACCAATAAAAATAAAAATTCTCTTGGCGAGCAGTCTGTTGGTTTATACCTTAGCGGCAGTTGAAATAACTGTGGCACAGCAAGCAATTAACGAAGCGTCAATTTGAAAGTTTTAAAAAGTTTAAATTCACAAAGGTTTGAAAATTTCTCGCGACAGGTGTTATATATATAACATTTTGACACGTTGGTATTCTCTATGGAATCAAGAAATTATTAATAACATAGGTAAGGCATACTTAACTTAGGGCTACAAACTTCGTTTTAGCCGCAAGAATGGCATTTAGAGTAATTTAACAAAGTCATTGCGTTCTACACAAGGCACGACAGGGATAAGCATTCATAAAGCTAGGCTGGTAATGAGTGAAGTAATCCCATCGTTACTCAATAAAAACTCATTAATGGTCACGTATTTCACAATCAGAGCAAAGCCTGATTGACTGTCAATCAGTCGCCTGATCGATCCAGCTAATGTGTGATAATGATAAAACAGTTGCACAACAACAAAAACAATTTACTGTTACATAGTTTTACATGAGATACCATCTGCGGTATATAAGACCTTGTCATAATAAGCTCACTGCAGCACTGGTACACTGGGAGTTGACAGGCGCATCCGGCTGCGTAGTTGAATAAAGTTGATACTTTTATTTTTACTATTAACGTTATCGTAATGGTAATTGAAAAATTTAACGGTCCAAATGCTATTATTATTAATAATTGTATTGAATGATTGCTTATACCAGTTGCTTAATAAAAAGAAACTTTATCTAAATTCAATATTATGTGAGACAATGAAAGGGTTATTCAATTTTGCCATTGATCATCAGTCAATTAGGTCTAAATGAAACATTTTTAAAATACGCTTCAAGATAGAATGCACCTATTGAATAATGGCTCTACGATAACATACCTCCGTAGTATCTTCTGGCAAAGCGCGTTGATGTCTATTTTACTTATCCTTTCTAACGTTATAAAGAAAGAGTGGCTGTCTATTACCTTATTCTTACGAAGGTTCTTATAAGCGGTAGGCCTCCCGCCCATGCAAATAAGTATATCTACTTTGATTTTAATTTGTTATAGTCTTCTTTAATAAATAACTTATTATATATTCGTAGCATCATCAGATATCCGTATTACATAAAAAAAAGAAATATTTTCTAAGCTCTCAAAATGCTCCCCTTTAAAATGCCTCTTGAAATTCATGCTGTGGAGTGACACTATTACATATAACGGGACTTTCGATTTTCTAGATTCATATTATAATCTCTCCGCGATAAACTGAATTTGTGAAAGTTAGCCCATCGGCCACCGCAGACTTACGTCGATGGCACGAGCCCTTATCCAGCATCAGAAGTCGAATCAAATCCATTTCCCGTTATTTATCTTAATACCATTTTATTGACGTCGCAGCTGCAGATGCAGCAGATTAGATACCTGCTGCTGCCAGTGCTCGCACGCGCAGTTTCCAGATATCCGTTCTACCAGCTAATTTACTAAAGATCTACTTTCACTAGATTACATACTGATAATGTCTCATTGGACACTTTTAGGTGCATCGATGGATATTTATATTAAATGTATGGCTACAAGGAGGGTTTGCACTTTCCTTCAAAAATCTAAATAAATAAAAAACTTTTGTTTCAGCTGTGAGTTGCATATTTTATGTTACGCAATTTACGCTGCATTCGGTTTTATAAAAAAGTCCTATCACAAAATTAGTTAGGTATACAAGGCAAAAAAAAGTTTTTAGATTAAACGGCGAGCATTCGGCAAAGGAGCCAGTCATTCAACAGGAGCTTACCTACTAAGTGCAAATATCACTATTGCCGACTAAAGTTTAACGATTGAATTTTGATATTCTGTCATTCATTTTCAGGGTCCCGAAAAAAACGAAACTCTTATAAGATCACGTTGTTTCCGTCTGTTTTGTACGTCTAGGCCCTTTTTATATATATAAATGGCTTGAGATACTATATTTACTGATTACAAATGTCTATTGTCCTTTAAGGCTGTAAAATTTTTTAGTTCAACTCTATAAAAAGTTATAGTAGCTTTTCAAAGCATATTTTCGTACAAAAATTCAAATGACAACGTGTCCAGTAATATAAGTATATATAAACGCTACTAAGCTGGTCATTTTAGTAATTAATATAATCCTCACAAGGTACGGAGCCTTCAGTGCGCGAGTAGCTTGCACTTGCACTTTTTACCTATACTTATTGAATCTGTCAAAAACATTTATTTTTCGGTTAAATGTTACTTGGCGAAGATGAAATTGGCACTTAGTGCACAACAAATTAGGTAGGTACAGGAGCTAGCTGCAGTCTCTAACTCGATCGCCGCCGGTAGCGCCGCGGCCGCTCAGTCGCTAAGTGGCTGTTTGTTGCACAATTACCTCTTAATTGATTGCTCTTTATTTCTTACTCACGAATCTGGAGCACTGAGTGGCCAACATGTTAGTTATTTTACTGTAATTGACAGATCTATGAAGTAAAGTATGTACCTATTGAAGTATTGAGCTATAATCCTATGAATATTATAAATGCGAAAGTTTGGATGTTTGTTTATTCAATCACGTCGCAACGACTGAACCGATTTGGCTGAAAGGCGCAGAGATAGATTATAGTCTGGAATAGGACATAGACTACTTTTTATCCCGGGAAATAAGAGAGTTCCCGCGAGACTCCAAAAAAACCTCAATCCACGCGGACATAGTCGCGGGTATCGGCTAGTTTCAATTATAAGTAAACCAGGTAGAGACTCTACATGGATTAAAGGATCAGTTTCACTCAGTTTAAGTTTGGACTACGATTTATAATTCAATTGAAATAGCCTGAATATTGCTTCAGTAATAATCATCTCACTAGAGTCCGCCTCCTTCCGATCCTGACGAGTAATGTAACTGATCTTTTTTTTATTCGATGACAAGATAGCCCTTGACTGCAGTCTCACCTGATGGTAAGTGACGATGCAGTCTAAGATGGTAGCGGGCTAACTTGGAAAGGTTATAGCAGTGTAAATTCAACCCATACCCCTAACCGGTTTCTAGACGCCATCGTGCCGGAACGCTAAATCGCTTTGCAGCACTCTTTGACGGCAGGGTGGTAACAGGTAACTAGCCACGGCCAAAACCTCTCACCAGACCAGACCAGAGACAATTCAGAAATTATAAATTTCGAGAATCGAACCCAAGACCTCCCGTTTTAAGACTACAGCGTTCACCACTGCGCCAGGAAGGTCGTCATAACGACCGATAAAAACGGTAATTATATCGCTCATAAACATAATAATACATTACTTACACGCTCCGCTATTCCTTCGTAATTTAAAAAATCCATAAATGTTTAAAGCTTATATTAGCTATATTAGCTATCATCATTCACAATATGACGTGTCATCCATCTTGTGTTAGTTTAGGAGTTTAGTTAATAAGACTAAAAGGTTTATTTTATTTTCCGTAAAAGTAACTAATGAATTATCATCTCATTAGAGATGATAATGACCAAAAACCAGTTACAATAGTGGCAATCGCACTGTAACATTTTTGGTGGTTCTTGTCTTTACGCAGCTTAAAGCAAAGCCCTAGCTCTACGCAGTGTTAACAAAAGTACTAGCGCCGTCGTTCAATTTAAGGATTTATAAATCGCATTGAATGTTGTAAAGTAAACATGCGATATGATCGTGAACGTTCCCGGCGCGATGCCGAGCTCGACAAGTATAATTTCTGTGAAATTAATAATTAGCCTTATCGCTTATCGCTCTCCAGGATCTACTTCTACATGGCTCGCTCCAAACTTTGTACCAACAAAATTATAATCCCCACAACAAAATCAACGATTTTATTATTCCTCAAGAGCTTCCACTTGACTTTTTAATCGCATTAATTTATGATTCGAAAATAATTAACTCACTGGTTTGTTAGTGATTCAAATGTTTTCCCTTTTCAACCCTTGAATGCAAAAATAAGGGTTTTATAACGTTGACAGCTTTTATCTGCTATGTGAAGCAGTAGATTTCTCTTAATTCCATGGCCTGTGTATAATTATTATAATATTACTATTAGTAAGGGAGTTTCGTTTAAATGAATTTAGTGCAGGGACATCAGACCTTTTGAAAATTGAAATTGATTATTATACCTTCCACTTATCTAAAACAATGAGCTGATTCACTGAGTTAGCGCTGTGAACTTGTTAGATTTATCGTTACAATCAGTTCATTAATTTCCTTAATTTAACCCTTGGACAAGAAGTTGCCTCAATGTCGTTATTAGAGGGAAGAGGAGATTATTAGATGTATGTATTTAACTTTTAAAAATTGTACTGTTCTCACTCCTTACCTACATATAAGTTTCTCACTAAACTCAGGGCTCACAACAACGCAACGATGAGAGTAATGTTGTAAACAAGAGCGAGTTTGTCAAGTGCTCCAGTAGGAGGCTGTTTGTTGTTCACGAAGGTAGTTGCGTAGTTGGGTAGTTGCGTAGTTGGGTAGTCGGGTAGTCGGGTACATCGCGTGCGTCCACTCGCGAGCTAATTATTACTACAACGATCCCGAACGAATTGGAATTAATTAGCGCGCTCATATTTCGCGTTTTCCCTCCGAAATGTAGCATTTAAACAATCAGTGAGTCGCCCTTAGCGTGACTGTGCGCGCATTAGGCAACATATCAAATAATTGGGCAACTAAATATTTCTATGAAAATTACAACACAACTTACGTAGCTACTTCGACTAGGTATAACTACTGTGGGCTCCGCGGATATCGGAGTTTTCCTGTTTGCTTTGCCTAACCCTTAAACATTGGATACTTACTTCAGAGTGAATACCTGTCTACCTTAGCCGAATAAATTGTATGGTTTATTGGTTTGTCCTTCAATCACGCAGCAATGGAGTAAGTTGAAAATTCCGTGTTCTTTGTCAGGTCACTCTTCAGATCGTATTTTTGCAGATTACGCCCCAGTTAGTTCGTTTTCTTAAGGTTTCTTTATTCCCGCGGGAACTCTTTAATTTTCCGGAAGAACCGGTAAGAAACTCAGCAGTTGCTTTTTTCAAAAAAATTTTTTTTACAAAGCAATGTACTACGTATACAGTGCTTCCACAATAAAGCTTCAAAAATGCAAAAATGCAAAAATGCATACGTAGGTACACCAATCCAACGCATGTCAAGATGGGCAGTCAAAGCAGACCCATTCCCGTTGGTGGCACCCGTTCACGAGCATGACGCATGATCCAGCCATTGCTTCGCTCAACCATATTTGAGGGAACGTAACAACCTGCACCACACGACACCACCACAGAAATATTTGTGGCAGAATTCTAAAGATGGCGGACTTTTTTATACTTTCCTACAATATGGGTAGGTATCAAATGAAAGGACTTGCTGAGAATAATAATGTGAGTTAAACTTCGTTGTTCTAATCCGTTTAAAATTTTGATGTACTTACTGAAGTTTTTTAGTCTTCAATTATGATAAAACGACGATAAATGACTAAAAAGTAAAAAATAAATTAAAAGTAAAAAATTTTTTAAAAACAAGCTTTTATTTAAATGCGCTAAAAAGAATAAAATAAACTTTTCTTTTTAAACCATATTTTTAGTAAGGAAACGTAAAGTAAGTTTATTTAGCACAAACAACCCGCGCCGGGCGCAGCATCATCGCGTCAGGGAAAGCGAATAATCGAGGCTTTATTGGCTCTCGATTTGCGGTCACAATCGATTCGCCGTTACGATCCGATTACGGCGGCCGCCCCTAGTGTGTCGCGGCCAGTAGATTGGTGTTTGTGTATGGAATTGCGATTATTTGCGCGCTTATGGACAGCTCGTATAGAATAATTGTTATCAGAAACTAGCGGTTTGGGATAATCATAATCTATTTAAATTAAAAGTAAAAAATATTTTTAAAAACAAGCTTTATTATAAATGCGAAAGTTTGTATGTTTGTTACTCAATCACGTTGCAACGACTAAACCGATTTGGCTGAAATTTAGCACAAAGATAGATTATAGTTTGGAATAGGACATAGGCTACTTTTTATCCCGGGAAATGAGAGAGTTCTCGTAGGAATAAAAAACCTTAATCCACGCGAACGAAGTCGCGGGTATCAGCTAGTATGATATAAAAGGTTTATATTCCGCCATGTTGGATTTAGAATGACGTCACGCAGCTAACCATGCATTGTCATCCAAATTAAACATGTACATAAAATTTCAGCTCAATCGGTTGAAGATACCTATCTGCTTCAAAATTGAGTTGCAAGATTCCACCCGAACAAACATAGTTACATATTATACATACATTGCAAGTTAAATAAAAGCTTTTAAAAACATCTTATTACTTAGTCGCTCAAGTAAATAAATAATATATTTATGTACACACTATCGAGCTTAAGCTAAATTAATATCTCTCTATCTCTAGCGAGGGTCTGAAACGTGAGTAATTTAATAGTAATAGCGAATCGATTGTAACCGCAAATCTACAGAGCAATAGAGCCTCAATCACTCGCCCCTACATAATACGAATACTCGTATACAAGTATAGTATACACGTATAGTATACACGTATAGTATACACGTATAGTTACGTCGTCGGTCCGTTATAAGCGATGGCACTCTCAAGAAGCATTCGCTTTACTTTCGTTTCCGAACATTCGTTGTTACACTAGTACATTCTATCGTTCACATTGCACATTCAGTTATTCCAATTTTTTTAATCCATTTTAGATAACGCTTAAATGGATAATAATTTGGTTACTATAAGCTGATCCATTACTACCCAATACAATCTTTAATATATTAAATGTTACATGTTCTACTCGTGGGCTCATTAGCAATTATAGTTTCGTATTAATTTCTATCTACAAATTAATTCGAAGTGAGTTCTCTACTTTGCATTTGCGCGTCTCTCAGAGCCTTACAACTCCTGAAATAATGAACATTGTTGTTAGGATGTATAAAGTTAAATATAATCAATATATGTATACCTGATTACCTACTGTTACTTAAAATTAAAAAATGTAGGGAGACATCAATAGAAGGAAATTTTATTTATACATTTATTTACTTAAATATAGAGATTTTTACAATACTGTGGTGCAATCATAAACTCACATGACCCATTCAAATGGGAGGGATTTTTTTTAAATTATCAAAATGGCTGTTTAAAGATATGTTTTATCCCGGCGTCTATATCTAAAACGGCACATAAATTGCTGAAAATTATATGCCTATAATTTCAGTAACATTTTGTAGTTAAATAACAAATACTAATATTAATCACTCATACTACCACAAACAGAAATAAAATTAATATAACTATCTACTTTTTTTTGCAAAAAGCTCAATCTCTCTATCTCTGTACGAGAACTTTACGTTTCTATAAAATTCCAGGTAACTACAAACTCCTAGATTTGTACCACAAAGCTGTCTCTTTATCAAACGTCTAATGCTCTATTGAATGAAACACTAAACTGTGACTCAGTGATGTCATAAATATTTAGGTAAATTAGTTTTTGTTGTTGCATAAATAACTTAAAAAGGTTATCAGATTATATGTAACAGTCGAAATGGATTTTAACATGTTTGTTACAGCATTTTGGAAAAATAAATTATTTATTGATTATTAAAATAGAGGGTCTATTTAATTAATCAATGTCTTTCCTATGCGATGAACCCTTTTCGTAGGTATTTTTCGTAGTTTTTCGATTTAAAACGAATATAACGCCTTTCTTTCAGCCTGTTCATATGAAAAAGAAAACTTCATAAATCGCATGTTGTTGTCATTTGTTATTGCAACTATAAGTTTGATGAAACATGAACCGCTGTTTTGAAGTTTCCAAATCGATCTACCGATTGAACACTGTTATAAAGAAAGAAAAGAAAGAAAAAGCATTTATTTGAGACACACAAAACAAAAAATAAATAAATATGTGTGGTCCCAAAATAAACTCCACTCAGCATATGCTATTCCTGTGGTAAAAGCACAGGCAATAACGCTGGTTCCAGCGTTTCCGTGGATCCAGAGGTTTTGCGATCATATAATCCAACGCCACGGCCATAAGGCTGAGGATGAGCTTGCTAAGGATGCTAAATCCACGGATTGGATTTCTAACTGCAAATACTGGTGTAGCCCCCAGAGTAGGTACACTAGCTGGTACAATATGTTCACTGTATGGAATAACTTCCACATCCCTTAAGTTTTAGCCGTAACTTAATCTTCGTTTATAATATCATGTAGGCATCTGAAATGAATGTAATTTACGAATGTAGCTTAGTGAACTCGTGGGCGGCTCATGCTTACTGAGTAGGTAATTATTGATTAATAAGAGGTACTAGTTACATTAGCGGGCGCCACTAAGGGCTTGGATAGACACAACGCGTGACGACAGCAGCGCGCGGCGACAAATGCGTCCAACAGAAGTGAACCCGCATATTTGCAATAAAAAGTTTAAAGGGATTTAATAACACGCAACAACACACAAACTCACCATAGAGAGATAGTGTATATTAGTAGGTAAGTTTGTGTTGTGTTGCGTGTTCCTCGCTTGTTTGCTTGTTCCTATACGTTGTATGTTCGTTATACGTTGTACCATATTAAAAAAAAATAGCAAAGTAAGTTTCTTTGTATGCATCTCGATAACACAATTAAACCTCAGAGAACAAGATGTATTTAAACTTCTTTCTTTCGAAGTTTTGCATTCAGTAGCGCGAAATTTTATTTCGCAGTTTCAGCTTCAGAAACAGTAATAAAAGAACAGGATCCTTAAAGCTCTATCTATTTACTACATATGTTTTGAATTGTATACTCGAAATTCATCAAAGTTTTTGCTATGTATGAACCGTACTACCACATACTATTCGCCCCTCGCGCGTCCAGGCCCTGCCCGCGCCGCCGCCGCCGCATCTCGCGCATGGCTCGTAATCTCGACACCGCGGCACCGGTCGAACGCAATAAAAACAAAATTGAATAACGAACGCATTTGTAAAATCATTAATGCCGAAGAGCTTTAATATGTAGCAACACGGCAAAGCTGACACGTGATTAGGGTTGCCGCAGAAAAAACACATGCCCACTATGCGCCGGCGCGCTAGTGTTGCCAGATTATCGATAATTATTACAAAAAGGAGAACATAGATCATATCGCGATAAGTGTAAAACATCTTAATGCGCTGGCCGTAGTGTTTTTATTTGTTTTGTATCTTGCACGTAATCTAATCGCTCCGTCCTTTTCTCGCTGAGGATATTTTACAGAGGAGAGAGAGTGAGACGAAATCTGTTTGGACGTCTGATCGCTCAATCTGAAATGTTTAACTTAAAGTTTTTGTCACTGATTTTACTTAATCTGTGTTACAATTGACAGTCGATTTCAAATTATTTTTATTGAATTAATATGTTTATTTGATCTTATTTCGAGTCGAGTAATTCAATCAAGTTAAGTTTTATTAATGTTGATCTCTGCCTGATAGAAGTAAAACACATTAGCTAATGGTTATGGCAAATTGGAATTACAAACTTTTACCGGTAGCCAGGTCGCGGGCAATAGGTCAGACTGATTTTAGTGAAATGCGTCTCACACACATTGTAATAAAAAGAAAATTAATAAAATTGAATTGAATGGTATCTAATGATACCATTTACGAGAACGAGAGACAGACAACCAGAAAGAGAGATAAAAATAGAAAAAAAAAACATGTATTTGGGTTATTGCTATTGTTCCAATAATCTGTGTTTCCTAACACGTACAATTTGGGTATCTTTAAAACAAGGGTGAATAGGCATCTTCTAGGCAAACGCGTTACACCTTAGACCGCATCATCACTTTCCATCAGGTGTGGTAGTGGTCAAGCGTGTGCCTATAATGTATAAAAAAAAAAAACTCGTACGAGGTTCCTAGTTATTTCGAAATCACAGGCTGACACTTCAATTTTATTTATTTGAATAATACTAGCCGATGCCCACAACTTAACTGAAAGGCACAGAGGTGCCTTTCAGCCAAATTGGTGGAGTCGTTGCTGCGTGATTGAGTAACAAACGTCCATCTATCCATCCATACCTACATCAATCCATTCATCCATTCATACCTTCAAACTTACGCATTTCTAATATGAATAGGATACATAGATATTGAACGTTACGCGTATGTAAACCTTAAAAAATTAAAACGTTTGTGGGAATTGCTATGCATACAAGCAACTTTGTGCCGGGTTTGTAGACCGGGAATTGAAACAGTTCTGTTATGCTAAGCGATGTAGAGAGCTACGAGTACATCAGATAAGCACCGGTGGGTATTACAAACAGCGCGCCGTGAAATTTGAATATAATTGCATTATCAGAGGGACATTAGCATACGCAAACACCGAGCTGTTTGATTTATTGTCAGCCGTTAATTGCACAGCACTGCTACCAGCCGCGTCTGCCGCTGCGCGAGCTGTCGCCGCACCTCACGACTACTGCGCGGAAACAGGCGGAAACTGGCGGAAACGTACACATATAGCCGCCTCGTGTACTGTAATGTAATATTCACTAGGTACATTTTCATAGTACTATTTAAACACAGTATTCAAATTCAAAATAAACATTATTTATTTCATGTACACCAACCTGTGGTTCCTATAACACGTCAAGACACCATCGGTTCGGAAATGTGCTGGCACAATATCGATGTATAGCTCCAGTGATTACAATGTAATAAAATATTACACTAACTTGTGGGCAGCTATATGCCAAGCCGATTGTGTCCTTAAGGACACAATTCCTTAAGGAATTCACTAACTTTGTATATACTCGACTTTTAAATAGGGTGAGCTTCCATCGCTACGTCGTTGATATTCCACCTACGCGCACCAAGCGCTTTAAGTCTTCATTCCTGATTCGCACGGCTAGGGTCTGGAATGCTCTTCCAAGATCTGTGTTTCCTAACACGTACAATTTGGGTATCTTTAAAACAAGGGTGAATAGGCATCTTCTAGGCAAACGCGTTACACCTTAGACCGCATCATCACTTTCCATCAGGTGTGGTAGTGGTCAAGCGTGTGCCTATAATGTATAAAAAAAAAAATGTGCCTGTGGTATAGGTACACATTTTTTTTGTATAAAGGCAAATCTAATAATTCCTTAGGAATAATCACACTAATTTTATAAAGGCGAAAGTTTGTATGTGTGTGTCTGTTACTCCTTTACGCTACATCGAATCCACGCGGATGAAGTCGGGGGCATCGTCTAGAATAATTAATTATTATATAAGCGCACACTCAGCCCCACAGAAGATTTCTGTACCTAAGCCATCTTCTTTGCGCAGATGACATTACTTAGTTTATGATATTTTCTCGTAATTCGATTGTGATTTGTGTGCATTCATTATATGTACTTTGTGTGGGGATTCCCCGAGTCAGAGAGCTAACCGCGTGTTCGTTGGGCAGGCGAGGGCTCGTGCAACAGCAACGACGGGTTCGCGGCGGACGGCGCGGCGGACGGGCTGGCGGCGGACGACAAGTCGGCCAGCGACGAGGAGGCGCCGCGGCCCGGCTCGGCGGCCGACAAGAAGAAGCACCGCCGCAACCGCACCACCTTCACCACGTACCAGCTGCACGAGCTGGAGCGCGCCTTCGAGAAGAGCCACTACCCCGACGTGTACTCGCGCGAGGAGCTCGCCATGAAGGTCAACCTGCCCGAGGTGCGCGTGCAGGTGAGACCGGCCTTCCTTGCCGTATTGCGATACCCACCGCACAACTTTCAAAATACCCCGTACCAATATTCCTCCTTTTGACACAAGAAGAAGGCGTTCGAGAATTACTGCGTGATGTAGGAGTCTTCTTGGGTGAACTTGCATTTGTCGGCCTGTCTGTCAGAGTGATTCAAATAATAATATGTAAAATTGCTCAGAGTCAAAAATAATATAAAAATTTTAAAAAACTTTATTCAAAGGGGCACTCATCAGACAAGCAAATGAAGCGAATGAAATGAACAGATTCTACTGTTCACGGCGGGAAACAAAACGCCAATGATCAAAATGGCGAGCGCTATCGCCGAGCTAAGCGCTCTCCCCACTACCTGGTGGTGGGGGCTTAGAGAGGGGCGGCAATGTGACGCATAGAGACAGATGTGTAACGGCGGGAAACGTAGTGCCTATCTCAAGTAATTAAGCTTCGAATAACGGTACAGTCAAATTAATAGATGGTTTAGGAATCGTGGAAAACAACTATAGTATAAAAGTATCTTTTGGTTATTTATCATCAAATATTTAAGATCCAGGAAGCTTTTAGACCCTTCGATCACAGATATTTTTTCTTCTGTGATCGAAGTTTAGACCTTTTTTAACCGACTTCCAAAAAGGAGGAGGTTATCAATTCGGCCGGTTTTTTTTTTTCTATGTATGCCCACCGATTACTCCGAGGTTTCTGGACCGATTCACGAGATTTTTTTTTTAATCGGGAGAGGAAGCTCACGAAATGGTCCCATAAAAATTTTTACCTTCAACTCTTCAAGCCTGATGCTGCAGGGGTATTTCCCCCCTAAATTATGGGACTTTAGGAACCGTCGTTTACGAATTGGTATGCTTGGCCTAAGCATATACTAGATCATAGAGCTCCAGATCCTACTCTTCAATCCTGATGCTGCAGGGTACTGCCCACTTAAATTATAGGGATGTAGGAACTGCTAATCATGAATTGTTATTGTATGTAATAAGCATATACTACACCATCGAGGTCTAGGTTCTAGCTCCTCAATCTTGATGCTGCAGGGTACTGCCCACCTAAATTGTAGAGATTTAGGAACTGCTCATCATGAATTGTTATTATATGTAATAAGCATATACTACTCCATCGAGGTCTAGGTTCTAGCTCCTCAATCCTGATGCTGCGGGGTACTGCCCACTTAAACTGTGAGGATTTAGGAACTTTCGCTTGCGAATTGATATTGTTAGTATCAAGCATATTCTACATCGTGGAATTCAAGGTCCTTGCTCTTCAATACTGATGCTGCAGGGGTACTGCCTACCTAAACTGTGAGGATTTAGGAACTGTCGTTTACGAATTGATATTGTTGGTACCAAGCATATACTACATCATAATGCTCAAGGTTCTAGCTCCTCAATCCTGATGCTGCAGAGTTGGAGTAATTACGAACTGACGCTTTCGAATTGATATTGTTGGTACCAACCATGGACTACATCATGGAGCTCCTAGTCCTAGCTCTTGTGTATTGTTAATAAGTACTGTAGGTACCAAGTGGAGAACTACATTAGTACCGTAGCGTTGGAGGGAGGGGAGAAAGAGAGCAGGAACAAGCTACACTAAAAAGCTTAAAATAAAAATTCTTTTCAAAACACCGACTTCAAACGCCACTACAAAGTATAAAAATAATTTTATTTTGTACACGTTTGTTGAAGTCGGGCGGGCTTAACTAGAAACGATGAAATCGATTCGCGACGCTTATCTTATGGTGTCATATAAGAGACACGTTTATTGAAATCGGGCGAGCATCGCGTATCGGTTTCATCGTTTCTATTTAAGCCACCCGACTTCAATAAACGTGTACAAAATAAAATTATTTTTATACTTTGTAGTGGCGTTTGAAGTCGGTTTTTTGAAAAGAATTTTTATATCCTGAGGTATATCTTTAAAACGCCTTTACACAAATTGTGTATAATAACAGTCATAGTTAAGGAACTAAGTTAATATAAGTCAAGTCTTAAATATTTTAAATAAAATTAATATTATGTTTTTTGGAAAAAAAACTCTGTGCCTTAACATACAGCTCTATGTAAGGACGGGGCACCTACAAACTTCTAGGATGCGAGGTTCGGGGCGAACTATTAATAATTACGATGATGACATTCGCAAATAGTTTTTAATAGAGTTCATAATAACTCAGTTAATAGAGCATCAAATCTATCACATATTACATCTCCAAGCCATTTAACAAACAAAAAACGGTCCTAAATAATATCGCCCTTTATTAAGTGAAATGTGAAGTTCGCAAATAGAATTGGCTAGAAGGGTAAGGGCCTGTAATGAGCCCAAGGGGCTTATGTCACTCAATCCCCCATACGCAAGACGAACATATGTCAAACCAACGCCAATATCGGGAGAAACCTGCAACTCCCCTCTCGCGGTACTGATGGAAACGAAGAGAACGTGATCGGAAAGCTCATGGCAAACTGGACGCGCCCTAATTGCTTCTTTGCGGCAAACATAAAAATGCAAAAGTTTAAGTGAAAATAGTTTTTGTGACGTTGGAGTTACAGGCT